>JAYESA010000019.1:133986535-134474035 GCA_036927795.1 Iris macrosiphon | reverse complement strand
ACTATGAGCCTGCTTTAGGATATAGGATCTAGGCTGAGAGTATACCCAATCACAACTAAGAAACACTTCCAAATATCAGTTTTGCAATCCTTCTCTATTAGAATGTTTCCTTTACTTTGAATAAATTATGTACTTCATTGATTATATCATATCTTACTCAATAATGATTCCTTTGTTCAATCTATCTTCAGGATGCCGCTGAAGACGTATTCCCAGCGCTTAGGTGCCATATCAGCATGGTCAGTCACTTCATCGCCTATGAGGGCAACACCATCAGATGATGTTCCAGCAGCTACATTCCAGAGGTCCGCTTTACCAATCCAGGTTGGCATTTTCGTAGCAACTTTCTAAGGTGCTCCACCTCCGGTGCAGAGGGCAGCATCGACAGTTTCATGGGATCTTCTACCCTTACCATCCGTAGTCGATCAGACGCAGATGTTTGCACTCTTTCAGCAGATGATGGAGGCGCAGCAGCGTCAGTCAGAAGTTATGCGGCAGGGCATTGAGAATGCTCATCAGATTACGCTCGCAGCAGTTGAGAGAGACGCTTTAGTCCAGCCACAGACGACACCACCTCAGTTTACCCCGCAGCAGCCGAGGCCGGGGACTATTATAGATTTCAAAAGGATAGGGCCGAAGGACTTTAAAGGCACTGATGGGATCATTTATGCTGACGATTGGATAGAAGACATTGATCGGAACCTGCGGTCGTCGCAAATTCAAAAAAGGTTGCAGATAGAGGCCGCGGGAAGCATGATGTTCGATATTGCATTGACTTGGTTCAGGATGGACCCCAGGATCTCAGCACCAGGACTTACTTAGGAAGCTTTTAAAGAGCTCTTCAAGAAAAAGTTTTTTCTAGATGTGGCTCTGACATCTCTAGAGAGCTAGTTCCAGTACCTTATTCAGGAAGATATGATGGTGGCCAGCGGTAGTGGGAATTCTCCCGTTCCCTGGTAAAAAATAGGTTGGCATATGCGATAGATTATTACAGACTAGGCTGCTTTGTGGAGGGGCAGAACACCAAAGGAAGAGCCAAGAAGTTCAGTAAGGGCCTGAACAGGGAGATTAAATCACATACGAATGGAGATCCAACCGCTACTTTCGAGGAGATTCTGAGACAGGCACAGCGGGCAGAGGATGATCTATAGCTTGGCTCTAAGAGGCCGAGAGCCACAGGAGGATCCAGTACCAACACGGGTCCAATAAAGTGGCCTCATTTTTAGTAGCAGCACCAGAGGTATTTCCAGCAGCCGAGGCAGCAGTATCATGGGCCAGCTAGAGTGCGGGCACAGCAGATGCGCCAGATCCAGAGGACAACTATTCCTTGTATATTCTGTAAGAAGCAAGGACATGGATGGGATGCATGTAGGATGAGATTAGGCCAGTACTTATTCTGCGGATTAGGAGACCATCAGTTGAGATCTTATCCTAAAGTTCCAGCTCGTCCGACTCAAGGCGGAGCTCAAGCACAGAGAGCACCCGCAAGACCACCAGCGGGACAGCAGAGAGGACCTCCTCTACCACTGCAACAGCAGTTCGCTCAGCACCAACAACAGCAGAGAGGTACCCAGTGACAGAGGCAAGCTTTCTCCTTGACCGTCGAGTAGGAGGAGCCAGTCGGTGATATTATCTCAGGTTCAGTTTATCTTGATTCTTTTTCAGCTCATATTTTATTTAATTATGGTGCTTTCCATAGTTTTATATCTGTATCTTTTGCTCTGAAACATTATCTAGATTCTGAACCATTGGCGAGGACTTGTAAGATCACGACCGGGGGTGGCATTATCCTGGTCAGTGATGTTTGTAAGGACCGAAGAGTTTCTTTGGGAGGCTGGGAGTTGAGCGTATGTCTACTCGTAATGCCACTTTCGAGATACGATATAGTACTCGGGATAGATTGGTTAAGTAGGAATCATGCTAGTATCTATTATCAAGGAGGCAAAGTTTTGTTTCAGGTACCAGGAGATCTAGAGTTTGAGTTCGTCGGAGGAGCAACAGAGCAGAGCGAAGGAGACTTTTGTAGAATTTTGGTAGAAGTGTAGGAGCTGCCACATCCATTGATTTTGGAGTATTTGGACGTCTTTTTAGAGGAGTTATTAAGGTTACCACCAGACAGACATATGGAGTTTTCTATAGATTTGGTGCCAGGCACAGAGCCAATATCATAGCACGTATATAGAGTGAACAACAGCGAACTGACAGAGTTGAAGAAGCAGGTGGATGAGTTGCAGGACAAGGGTTTCATCCGCTCCAGTTCAACACCACGGGGTGCTCCGGTATTATTTATTCGAAGAATGATGGGTCGGTACGCATGTGTCGAATACAGGGCACTCAACAATCTCATTATCAAGAACAAATGTTCGTTGCCGCGGATT
Organism: Iris macrosiphon; assembly: GCA_036927795.1. Classification (NCBI taxonomy): domain Eukaryota; kingdom Viridiplantae; phylum Streptophyta; class Magnoliopsida; order Asparagales; family Iridaceae; genus Iris; species Iris macrosiphon. The sequence continues at coordinate 134,471,657 of JAYESA010000019.1, read as the reverse complement.
AACAATTTATTTGATCAGTTGAGCGGAGCGAAGGTATTCTCGAAGATAGACTTGAAGTTGGGGTACCACCAGGTGAAAGTAAAGAAGGAAAATATTCTGAAGACATCTTTTAGGACTCGGTATAGGCAGTTTGAGTTCTTGGTGATGCCGTTTGGGTTGACCAATGCCCCAACGGTATTGATGAACCTGGTGAATAAGGTGTTTCATCAGTACTTGGATCAATTTGTAGTAGTATTCATTGATGATATACTAATTTATTCGAAGACCCAGGAGGAGCATGAGAAGCACCTGAGGATAGTTCTGGAGACATCAGGAAGGAGAAGCTATATGGCAAGATTTTAAAGTGTGAGTTCTTTCTTGATAAGGTTGAATTCCTCGGACATCTGATTACAGGAGACGGGATCTCAGTAGACCCGAAGAAGATTTCAGCAGTTGAGTCAAGGTCTACCCCGAGTTCAGTAGCGGAGATCAGGAGTTTTCTTGGATTGGCGGGCAACTATCGGAGATTTGTTCAGGATTTTTCTAGGATTGTGGAGCCGATGACTAGACTAACCAGGAAGGATGTGGAGTTCGTCTGGACTGAGGATTGTCAGTATGCTTTTATGGAGCTAAAGAAGAGATTAACTACAGCTCTAATATTGATATTGCCATCAGGGACAGAAGAATTTTTTATATACAGTAATGCATCAGGTAAGGGTTTGGGTTGTGTGTTATAGCAGAACGGGAAGGTGATTGCCTATGCTTTCAGGCAATTATGCCCACATGAGAAGAATTACCCTACCCATGACTTGGAGTTGGCAGTAGTTATTTTTGCTCTTAAATTATGGAATCACTACTTGTATGAAAAGTGGGTAGAGATCTTTATAGATCATAAGAGCTTGAAGTATGTGTTTATACAAAAAGAGCTCAACATGAGACAGAGGCGATGGTTGGAGTTGATAAAGGACTTAGATATTTCCTTGCAGTACCATCCAGGGAAGGTCAACGTAGTCGCGGATGCCTTGAGCAGGTATCCAGTAGCTATGTACTTGAAGAGGGACAGACATTTATTGGTCGATCTTGATAGCTTGGGAATTGAGGTATTAGTTCCTGGAGTTGTAGCACAGATATGGGGACTTCAGGTATAGTCAGAGACCGGATTAGAGCTGTACAGTTCGAGGATTAGTCTCTGAGGAACATCAGAGCACAAGTCCAGATAGGGTTGGCAGAGGATTTCAGTATTACAGATGATGAATTATTGTGGCACGGTACCAGATTGTATGTATCGAGTGGAGCATTGCGCAAGAAGATTCTTCAAGAGGCGCATCGATCTCAGTACTCTATGCATCTATGTGCCAACAAGATGTATAGGGACATGAGAGAGCATGTTTGGTAGTATAGTATAAAGCAGGAGGTAGCTAGCTTCGTATCCAGATGTTTGGCTTGCCAGCAGGTAAAGGCGGAGAGACAAAGACCGGGAGGATTGCTTCATCATTTACTCATTCCAGAGTGGAAGCAGGAGCATGTGATGATGGATTGTGTTTTAGGACTTTCGCGTTCTCCAAGAGGTAAAGATACAATTTGGGTCATCGTAGATAGGTTGACCAAATTAGCTCACTTTCTATCATTCAAAGTGGGTACATCTACGGAGAAGCTCGTAGAGACGTATGTGCGTTAGATAGTCAGATTGCATGGAGTTTCTGTGAGCATAGTCTCAGATCAGGATAGTCGCTTCATGTTCCACTTCTAGAGGAGTTTGCAGGCTAGCTTGGTCACTCAGCTCAAGTTCAGTACCGCATATTACCCTCAGACAGACGGGCAGTCAGAGAGGACTATTCAGACTCTCGAGTATATGCTATGCACCTGTGATTTAGATTTTAGAGGATCTTGGGAGGATCATCTTTACTTGGTAGAGTTTTTTTAGAATAACATCTACCAGGCCAGTATCGAGATGTCACCATTTGAGACATTATATGGATGGAGATGCCAAACTCCATTATCATAGGATGATGTTGATGAGAGAGCTTATTGGGACCATAGATGGTAGTGGATACAGCTGAGAAGGTGAAGCTCATTAAGGATAGACTTCGGAGGGTGCAGTACAGACAGCGACATTGGGCCGATAGCCACCGGAGACCATTGGAGATTGAGGTATAGATTTTATTTTGTATTGCTTGTGAATATTTATTTTGTTAGAGTGCTAAGGCTGTGTTTTGTGCTAGGTTGGCGATCTAATTTTCTTAATGATTTCTCCCACACGTGGCATGGTTCGTTTCTGTGGAGGCAAAAAACTTAGTTCGCAATCCATCGAACCTTTCAGTATTCTTGAGAGGGTCGGTGCAATTGCTTACAGACTAGACTTGCCACCTGCATTGGAGGGAGTGCACAATATATTTTATGTGTCACATCTGAGACGGTATGTGGCAGATCTTGGCCATGTGTTGGATCACTCGAAGATAGAGGTGGGCCCTACTCTTAGCTATCCAGAGCAGCCAGTTGAGATTCTGGATCAGAAAGAGAAGGTATTGAGGAACCAGATGATTTCTTTGGTGCGCATCGCGTGGTGGCATCACTCACCAGGAGAGAGTACCTGGGAGCGAGAGGCCGAGATGCGCGTATAATATCCTTATTTGTTTAAGCCGTGAGGTATAATTCTTTCTTGCTTGTATTGATTTCTTTTAGTAGTAAGTTTCTTCCTTAATTTCGAGGACAAAATTTTTCTAAGGTGGGTAGGATTGTCACCCTCACTTTACCAACTAGGAGTAGTTTGGTAATTAGGCATGAGTATTTTTATTTTAGGATTATTATATTAAATATTATGCATGTTGTAAATATTTATTTATTGTTAGATGTTAGATTTATTTTGGGCTTGTGTAGTGGACCTATCTAGTTTAGTTTAGATCCATGGACCAACATTTAAATTCTAGTTAGAATTGAGCCCAACAGTAAGCCCATTCATTAGGAGGATGAATTAATTAGTAAAACTAATTAGACTAGAATCTTCCCTCCTTAATTTTTTTTTATGACAAGCCCCAAGGGATATTTTGGACTTTCTATAGTATCTTGGAGAAGGGGCAAGGGTCGACCACTATAGGGGTGGAGAGAGACTCTCTCTCCTCTCATTTGTCATTCCAAATATAGATCTAAAATTTTCTCTCTTCCAATTTTTTTATTTCCACACTATTTTCTACTCAATTTTTTTCTTAATTCTTTTCCTATTCTTTATTGGAGACTATTAGAACAAGAATCTACAAGGATAAAGCAAGGATCTACAAGGAGGACCAAGGATCTACAAGGAGGACCAAGGATCTACAAGTTGGAGGCTCTTTTCACCCAATTTGGATATTTCATTAGGAATCCATCTCCCAATAGATACAATTTATTTTTTCTCTCTAATTAGGTTCTAAATCTATAATTTAATCATTAGGAACCACCCCATATGCTAAGGCTACCGATAGGATTTGGAATTAGGTTCATAGGAGGCCTATGGAGAAAGTTATGTAGTATTTTGTGTCAATTTTAGAAAAATTCTGAGATTAGCACATCTTGTAGTTGTCAATGGGTCAATTAGACCAAAATAACATATGTTTGATTGTGTGTGACTAGTGTCGTGTCCACAATTGGATATGTATAGGCTGTATCTCGATAATTTGGAGATACGGGTTGATTTGGGAGTTTTCCTCCGACACGAGGGTTTGAGCATGTCATATTTTGACACGGACACGAAGTTGAGTATCTAGTTCTTCGTATTATTCATAATTATGATTTTAGACTTGCTCGTGTCCTTCGGGATATGTTTGGTTGTGTGGTGGGGCCGTATCACAAGCGTATCATAGAATGAGTGTGATACGGGTGCGGTACACTCCACGTGTTTGTTTCCTTGCATTTAATTCAATTTGCCATGGTAATAGCTATTAGAATATTATATTATAATGGTTGTATGATATATATGTATATGTATATTTATGTATATGTCTATGTTTCATTTTGAGGTATTGGTGGTCATGAGAGATAGGGGGTTCATATGCATCACTAGTGTAGTTAGTTAGTTATATATATATATATATATATATATATATATATATATATATATATATATATATATATATATATATATATATATATATATATATATATATATATATATATATATATATATATATATATATATATGTAAGTGATTATATATCTATATAGAGTTACATATATGTATATATGTATGTATAGTGATATATATTCATATATGAGTGTATATTTATATATGTATGTTGGTAATATATTTATATATGTATAGTTATACATATGTATGTGTGTATGTGTTAGTTAGTGATATATATTTATATATATGGGTATGTATAGATATATAAATTTACTTGTGTGTGTGTGTGTGTGTGTGTGTGTGTGTGTGTGTGTCTTAGTGTGGTGCATTGGTTGAGTGAGTGAGTGAGTGAGTGAGTGAGTGAGTGAGTGAGTGAGTGAGTGTGAGTATTGTATGTATTCAGTGAGTGTCACTACCATATTCCAGAATAGGAATATTTTCGTCTTTTAATTATTATAAGTATTGTGTTAATATATGTTGCATGATATATATATTATATAGTGTTCTTTAATGCATGAGTTAGTGGACTGGACTAGAAACCCACAAGATGAGCCCCTGACTAAATTATAGGGTTATGAATTTTAATTAGCATTTTTAGGATTTAATATTGAGGATTATATTTAATTACTGTGATTTTATTTGATTGTGGGACCTCACCGTTGCTTCGATATTTGGAATGCTACACAAGCCACTGCCTTCCAACAAATTCACACCCTTGTCCTAGACATGCCAGCCTTCCAATCTGATCCTTGTGTAACTTATAAATATGTTATTTTGTACTTTATTTTTGTCGCACAATATTCGTCCCAGACATTTATTTTTAATTCTCACTTTTGTGCAAATTTTCCAATTATTGGGGACTTTTATGCGAATTTCAGTGAGGTGTCCATACCCCATTGGACCCAACCCCAAAGAAATATCCCTCTCTTCTTTGACCAGTCACCTACAATTTTTCCATATTTTGGAGTGTGCAACACTCAAAACTTGCTCTCACCTATCTTGACCCTCCACTCAAACCCACTAAATCCTAGCCCATAAAATTCCTACATGTAGAAAGCAAACCTCCATCCTAAGGAGTGCCAAACCGGCCCAATTCCCTAGGTCAACCATCACCCTATTTCTATATATATATATATATATATATATATATATATATATATATATATATATACTTTTTATCTTATTTTTTATCAATCGAACCTAACCCTAAACCTAGCCGACTATTCATCATCCCCATCAAGCTCCCATCTCCATCCGTCCCTGACTTCACCGTCGGAGCAGTCGACCTCGGCAGCGTCTCCACCGTGGACATCCCCGCTATCGACTTCTCCCCGACCAGCGTCAACCCCGCAACCGTTGACACCTCCACCATTAACGCCTGACACCGCCTGAGCACCCTGCAACCATTAACAACACCACCACTCCATGATGATCCATGCCGGACTCCTCCTCGACTCATTTTTTCCCTGACTCGACGCTGGACCACAGCAGCGACTACACCCCCGCCGATCTTCTCCACCCGACATCGTCAACATCACCATCACCTCGCCGAAACTCCATCGACTTCCCTCGCCTGTACGACCCGTCGATACCCCCGACCTCGCCTGAACCCCGTCTTCTTTCCTCGACGACACAGCACCGATACCTCCTTCCATCATCGTCATCATCATCATCATCATCTACACCACCTACACCATCCCACATTGCGACCGCCAGCATGTCTCGATACTTCACCTCGTCAGTAATCGCCACCAGCACGCCGGACCGACGACCTCCCTCGCCTGAGCAGCAGCCGCAGCCGAGTCCTCCTCCTGAGCCACAGACGCAGCCGAGCACGACTTCCTTCGATTGTCAAATACACCCTCTCTCGTTCATGTACACACAGGTTCGACTGCCCTTCCTTCATGATTATGTGTGTATGTATGTGTGAATATTAATTAGGATTTGCAATTGCTTCATGACAGTTTATTTTACGTAGGACCTGTGTCGGTGAACCTAGTAACTCGTATGCGTGTGCGTGTATGCATATAATATTAGTTTGATATGTATATATATATATATATATATATATATATATATATAGTTATATATAAGAGATTAATTGCTAGTACTAGGTATGACTGTAATATATTTGCTGTATGACCCTAGGTATTAACTACGGATATCCCGTATATTTGCATATGACCATGTGACCCTGAATATTAGTGAATCGACTGCCTTGTGTACACCAACGTACTAGCTTAGATATGTGTTAGTGAGTTGACTGTCTGATTATGCACAGCATTGAAGACATGACACTCGTGTATTTAGACGCACACTTGACCCTGCTAGTTAACCAGTATCACCCCTAGCGTAGTTTCTGAGTTCAGTACATTATGTTTGTGTGTGCTAGTGTAACGACTGATGTTGTATTATTATTAAATAATGTCTATAGGACTGTTGGATTATTCAGACAAGACTTCGGAAATAGGACATTGGTTTTGCTAGCAGAGGACCACTAGCGAGTACATTCTCTGACAGTTTTCATTATGTTGATCATCTCTATGATTCTAGTTGTATAGCATACATGATTCTGACACTATGGATACACGAGTTAGCATCATCGAGACATGTCACGAGGAGTCATGATTGGAATCCATCGTGCTAGCTGGCGATGGGGAGATATTAGTAGATTATGTGATCATACCCAACTCTACATAAATTATAGCTCACCCCACACCTCACGTCGGGTGCAGCCTGACCATTACATGCCTCATAGCCTATTATGTATGATTAGCCTGACTATTGCTCGCATCATAGCTAAACGGGATGGTTAGCCTGACCTTACATGAATTATAGCTAATCACATATAGCAAGCCTGATCAGTCCCAAGCCGATCATATAATATACTGATGTTTCATACACTTAGCTAGATGCTCTAGTCATGTATTTCCAGTTTATTGTTCTAGTATTCACTTATATTCCAGTTTATTATTCTAGCATTCACTTATATTCCAGTTCATTGTTCTAGCATGCACTTGTATTTCTGTTCATTGCTAGTTGTACCATTGATGATGATATATTCTCCAGCATTTCCTTATTATAGTATTTCATTATTTCCAGTATTCTTATTTCCAGTATTATATCCATCATGTATTTCTTTACATTGTGTTATAGTTTTTGTCAATATACATGGAACTGCTGTTAGTGCTTGTACTTTGCTCCAATCCTGACTGGATATATTTTTTTAGAGGATCTTGAGGACTTCTGTCCTACACACTATGGACCAGGTGTAGAGGGAGACTATATACCAGAGAGCTTAGAAGAGTCCCTTTCCCGTAGAGGAGATACTACCTGCAGCTATTTAGACAGTTATTTCATGCATCTTTGAGACTTATTTTGAGACTTATTTGAGACTTATATTGAGTTTATGTTGAGACTATTTATGTTGGATAGCTTGACTTTAGTTTTATCTCTATTTTGAGTTGTTGTACTTGACTTACGTCAAGTACTTCTTATCTTTTATCTCATCGTGCCATTTATTTCTTATAGTTATTTTGATTGAGTATACATTATGAGCTATTGAAAGATATTTATTTTATTGTCCTCCTTATGGAGTTGATATCATTGATAGGTTGTGAGTTATGTTTAGTATTATAGAGACCTAGACAGCGTTCTACCGCCGATGTTGCGGCATAGGCTGGACGTACCCACGGCTTATGCCCAATTTCTGGGTGCGGGTCATGACATATTTTTAGTGGTAGCCCATGCAGGTCCTGTCGTTGTCCTAGATTCGCATTTAGAGCGATGTCATAGTAGCGCTCACTTAGAGTATTGCTACGAGCCTACGTTAGGAAATAGGATTTAGTATGAGAGTATGCTCAATCACAACTAGGAAATTCTGATCTTACAATGCTATTCTGAATAATTGCTTCCTTTAGAATTTTACTGTCCTTCCTTGATGATATCGTATCTATTGCCTAAATTATTTCTTTCGGACTATCTTCAGGATGTCGTCGTAGACTAGGTCTGTGAGACTGGGAGCATCAACTTCAGAGAGGTCTGCCACCTCTCAACCTGACAAACAGACATTTGGAGTTCCTCCTATATCTACTGTTCATGTTGGAGTATCTACAGGTTTTGGGATTCCTCCTCCTTCACCTGTTCCGAGGGTTGCTCCAGCTATGACAGAGAACCTTCCACCACCACCGACTCTGATTCCCGGAGGTATGCCACTGACGGGGCACAGGTGTTCACACTTATCCAAGGCATGTTAGATGCCCAGAGAGTGACAGCAGAAGCTCAGCATATTCAAGCTGAGGCTCAGAGGGTGCAAGCAGAGGCGCACCAGGCACAAAGAGAGTAGCACAACACCAGCAGCATCCTGGCCAGCAACACCAGAGGTTGGGTACTATAGTGGATTTTAAGAGGATGATGCCTCGAGAGTTCAAAGGCACCAAGGGGATACTCTACGCTGACGAATGGCTAGAGGATATAGAGAGGAACTTGCGTTTGGCGCAGATTCCGAAGATTCTTCATATCAAGGCCGCTGGCAATTAGATGTTTGATATCACACTGACATGGTATCGTACAGAGCCGAGACTCGCTGTCGGAGGACTTACTTGGGAGGACTTCAAGGAGCTCTTCAAGGAGAAGTTCTTTCCTGACGTAGCTCTGGGAGCATTGGAAAGTCAGTTCCATGACTTGGTCCAAGGAAGCATGTTAGTTGACGAATATGCCGCAGAGTTTTGCCATTTGAGTCATTTTGCGCCATCGATGATTCGAGACCCAGGAGACAGAGCCCAGAAATTCAGGAAGGGGTTGACAAGAGAGATCAAGTATCGTACTTCGGGATATCGCACTGCTATATTTGATGGTATTCTGATGGATGCCCAGATTGCTGAAGATGACTTGGACCTCAGGCCCAAGAGAGGATACGACACTTCTGGAGGAACAAGTGGTAACACAGGACCAGCCAAGCGCCCACACTTTGAACAGCAACAGAGACCGTATCAGCAGCAGCATCAGCAGTACCACTTGAGGTCGGGCTATCACCAGGTGAAGGTAAAAAGAGAAGACATACCGAAGACAGCCTTTCGGACCAGATATGGCCAGTTTGAATTCACGGTAATGTCGTTTGGTATAACCAATGTACCAGCTATATTCATGAACTTGATGAACAAGGTATTCCACCAGTACCTTAACAAGTTCGTAGTGGTGTGCATCGACGACATTTTTATGTATTCGAAGACCCCAGAAAAGCACGAAGAGCACCTGAGGATAGTCTTGGAGACTCTCAGGAAAGAGGAGCTGTATGGGAAACTTTCAAAGTGTGAGTTCTTCCTTAACAAGGTTGAATTCCTTGGATATATGGTGACGGGTGACGGAATCTCAGTTAACCCAAAGAAGATTGAGGCAGTGGAGTCATGGGCTACCCCCAGTTCGGTAGCTGAGATCAGGAGTTTTCTCGGGTTAGCAGGATACTACAGGAGATTTGTACAAGACATCTCCAAGTTTGCAGAGCCAATGACTAGGCTGACCAAGAAAGATATGGATTTTGTCTGGACAAAGGATTGTCAGGCCGTATTTGATGAGCTGAAGAAGAGATTGACGACAGCTCCAGTTTTGACGTTGCCATCAGAGACAGGTGGATTTACTATCTATAGTGATGCTTCAGGAAAGGGTTTGGGATGCGTTCTTCAGTAGCATGGGAAAGTAATTGCCTACGCTTCAAGAAAATTATGCCCTCATGAAAAGAACTACCCCACCCACGATTTGGAGTTGGCAGCAGTTATCTTCGCCGTAAAGCTGTAGAAACACTATCTGTACGGAGAGCGTGGGGAGATCTTCACGGACCATAAGAGCTTGAAGTACGTATTTACGCAGAAGGAGCTGAACATGAGGCAAAGGAGATAGTTGGAGTTGATGAAAGACTTTGACATCTCATTACAGTACCAAGAAAGGCCAACGTAGTTGCCGATGCCTTGACTACAGATAGACATTTATTGGCCGAACTTGAGAGCTTGGGAATTGAAGTGCTAGTTCCAGGTATGGAGATTCAGATATGGGGATTGCAGATACAATCAGAGCTAATAGATAAAACTAGAGCTACACAGTATGATGATGAGACTCTGAGGAGTATCAGGGCACAGGTTCGGATAGGATTGACAGATGACTTCACTATTACGGATGATGGATCTATAAGGCACGGCACAAGGATGTGTGTGTGCCGAGTGGAGAGCTACGCAAAGAGGTTTTGCATAAGGCACATCGCTCTCAGTACTCGATACATCCCGGTGCCAACAAGATGTATCAAGATCTGAGGGAGCATGTATGGTGGTATGGTATAAAGCGCGAGGTAGTACGCTTCGTATTCCGGTGTTTAGTGTGCCAGCAGGTAAAGGCAGATCGACAGAGGCCAGGAGGTTTGCTTCAACCTTTATCCATTCCAGAGTGGAAGTGGGAGCACGTGACTATGGACTTCGTTTCAGGGCTTCCGCATTCTCCAGGAGGAAAGGACATGATTTGGGTCATCGTAGATAGGTTGACCAAATCAGCCCACTTCTTACCATTCAAAGTGGGTACATCGACAGAGAGGCTAACAGAGATGTACGTGCGACAGATTGTCAGATTACATGGAGTTCTTTTGAGTATCGTCTCAGATCGGGATAGTCATTTCACTTTCCACTTCTGGAGGAGTCTGCAGGCTAGCTTGGGCACTCAGCTCAAGTTCAATACCGTATACCACCCCCAGACAGACGGGCAGTCTGAAAGGGCTATTCAGACTCTCAAAGATATGCTACGCACTTGAATTTTAGATCTCGGAGGTTCTTGGAAGGATCATCTACACCTGGTAGAGTTTGCTTACAACAACAACTACCAGGCCAGCATTGAGATGTCACCATTCGAGGCTTTATATGGACGAAGGTGTCGTACACCGTTATCTTGGGATAATGTCGGAGAGGGAGCCTTCTTAGGACCAAAAATGGTCGTGGATGCAGCAAAAAAATTAAAACTCATTAGAGACAGACTGCGGGTGGCGCAGGATGGACAGCGGCATTGGGCCGATAGCCACCGTAGACCCTTAGAGTTTCAGGTATAGGTTTTTTATTTTGGTTTGTGATTATTTTGTTTTATATTACGTGTTAAGATTATTTGTTCTAGGTTGGAAATTTGGTGTTCCTACGGATTTCTCCGACACGGGGCACGATTCATTTTGGTAGAGACGGAAAGCTTAGTCCACGATACATTGGACCTTTCGATATTCTTGCAAGGGTCGGTGCAGTGGCCTATAGACTAGACTTCCAGTCTGCTCTAAATGGAGTGCGTGACGTGTTCCATGTGTCGCAGCAGAGACGGTATGTGGCAGACCCTAGTCACATATTGGATTACTCGGAGATCGAGGTTGGACCGACTCTCAGTTATCTCGAACAGCCCGTAGAGATCTTGGATCGCAGAGAGAAGGTATTGCAGAACCAGACTATTATCTTGGTTCATGTTGCATGGAGACATCACTCTCCAGGCGAGTCGACCTGGGAGAGAGAGAACGAAATGCGCGAGCAGTATCCGTATCTCTTAGAGACTTGAGGTATAATTCCTTGTTTGATTGTTTGTTCTTGTGCTAGTTTATTTCAATTTCGAGGACAAATTTTTTTAAGGAGGGTAGACTTGTCACTACTACATTCCGTAATAGGAGTATTTTCCTCTTTTTAATTATTATATGTATTGTGTTAATATATGTTGCATGATATATATATTATATAGTGTTCTTTAATGCATGAGTTAGTGGACTGGACTAGAAACCCACTAGATGAGCCCCTGACCAAATTATAGGATTATGGATTTTAATTAGCATTTTTAGGATTTAATATTGAGGATTATATTAATTACTATGATTTTATTTGATTGTGGTACCTCACCATTGCTTCGATATTTGGAACACTATATTAGCCACTGCCTTCCAACAAATTTACACCCTTGTCCTAGACATGCCAGCCTTCCATTCTGATCCTTGTGTAACTTATAAATATGTCCTTTTGTGCTTTATTTTAGTCGCACAATATTCGTCCCAGACATTTATTTTTAATTCTCACTTTTGTGCAAATTTTCTAATTATTGGGGACTTTTATGTGAATTTCACTGAGGTGACCACACCCCATTGGACCCAACCCCGAAGAAACATCCCTCTCTTCTTTAACCGGTCACCTAAAATTTTCCCATATTTTGGAGTGTGCAACACTCAAAACTTGATATCTCACCTATCTTGGCCCTCCATTCAAACCCAATAAATCCTAGCCCTTAAAATTCCTATATGTAGAAAGCAAACCCCCATCCTAAGGAGTGCCAAACTGGCCCAATTCCCTAGGTCAACCATCACCCTATTCCTCCATATATATATATATATATATATATATATATATATATATATATATATATATATATATATATATATATATATATATATATATATACTTTTTCTCTTATTTTTCATCAATCGAACCTAACCCTACTCCTAGCCGACTATTCATCATCCCCATCAACCTTCCATCTCCATCCGTCCCTGACTTCACCGCCGGAGCAGTCGACCCCGGCAGCGTCTCCACCACGGACATCCCCGCTATCGACTTATCCCCGACCAGCGTCAACCCCGCAACCGCTAACACCGCCACCATTAACGCCTGACACCGCATGAGCACCCTACAACCATTAACAACACCACCACTCCAGGCCGATCCACGCCAGACTCCTCCTCGACTCATCTTTTCCCTGACTCTACGTCGGACCACAGCAGCGACTGCACCCCCGCCGATCTCCTCCACCCGACATCGTCAATATCACCATCACCTCGCCTGAACTCTACCAACTTCCCTCGCCCGCACGACCCGTTGACACCCCCGACCTCGCCTGAACCCTATCTCCTTACCTCGACGATACAGCACTGGTACCTCCTTTCATTATCGTCATCATCATCATCATCATCTATACCACCTACACCATCCCACGCTACGACCGCCAGCATATCTCGACACTTCACCTAGTCAGCATGCGCCACCAGCACGCCGGACCGACGACCTCCCTCGCCTGAGCAACAGCCACAGCCGAGTCCTCCGCCTGAGCCGCAGATGCAGCCGAGCACGACCTCCCTCGATTGTCAAATACACCATCTCTCGTTCATGTGCATACAGGTTCGACTACCCTTCCTTCATGATTGTGTGTGTGTGTGTGTGCGTGTGTGTGCATGTGTGAATATTAATTAGATTTGCAATTGCTTCATGACAGTTTATTTGACGTAGGACCTGTGTCGGTGAACCTAGTAACTCGTATGTGTGTGCGTGTATACGTATAATATTAGTTTGATATATATATATATATATATATATATATATATATATATATATATAAGAGATTAATTGCTAGTACTGGGTATGACTGTAATATATTTGTTGTATGACTCTAGGTATTAACTGCGGATATCCCATATATTTGCATATGACCATGTGACCCTGAATATTAGTGAATCGACTGCCTTGTGTACACCAACGTACTGGCTTAGACATGTGTTAGTGAGTTGACTGTCTGATTATGCACAGCATTGAAGACATGACACCCGTGCATTTAGATGCACACTTGACCCTGCTAGTTAACCAGTATCACCCCTAGCGTAGTTTCTGAGTTCAGTGCATTATGTTTGTGTGTGCTAGTGTAATGACTGATGATGTATTATTATTAAATGATGTCTATAGGACTGTTGGATTATTCAGACAAGACTTCGAAAACAGGATATTGGTATTGCCAGCAGAGGACCACAGACGAGTACATTCTTTGACAGTTTTCATTATATTGATCATCTCTATGATTCTAGTTGTATAGCGTACATAATTCTGACACTATGGATACACGAGTTAGCATCATCGAGACCTGTCACGAGGAGTCATGATTGGAATCCATCGTGCTAGCTGGGGACGGAGAGATATTAGTATATTATGTTATCATACCTAACTCTACATGCATCATAGCTCACCCCACACCTCACGTCGGGTACAGCCTGGCCATTACATGCCTCATAGCCTATTATGTATGATTAGCCTGACTATTGCTCGCATCATAGCTAACTGGATGGTTAGCCTGACCTTACATGAATCATAGCTAATCATATATAGCAAGCCTGATCAGTCCCAAGCCGATCACATGATATACTGATGTTTCACACACTTAGCTAGATGCTCTAGTCATGTGTTTCCAGTTTATTGTTCTATCATTCACTTATATTCCAGTTTATTGTTCTAGTATTCACTTATATTCTAGTTCATTGTTCTAGCATGCACTTGTATTTCTATTCATTGCTTGTTGTACCATTGATGATGAGATATTCTCCAGCATTTCTTTATTCCAGTATTTTATTATTTCCAATATTATATCCATCTTGTATTTCTTTACACTGTGTTATAGTTTTTGTCAATATACATAGAACTGCTGTTAGTGCTTGTACTTCGCTCCAATCCTGACTGGATATATTTTTTCCAGAGGATCTTGAGAACTTCTGTCCTACACACTATGGACCAGGTGTAGAGGGAGACTACATACCAAAGAGCTTAGAAGAGTCCCTTCCCGTAGAGGAGATACTACCTGCAGCTATTTAGACAGTTATTTCATGCATCTTTGAGAGTTATTTTGAGACTTATTTGAGACTTATGTTGAGTTTATGTTGAGACTATTTATGTTGGACATCTAGACTTTAGTTTTATCTCTATTTTGAGTTGTTGTGCTTGACTTACGTCAAGTACTTCTTATCTTTTATCTCATCGTGCCATTTATTTCTTATAGTTATTGTGATTGAGTATACATTATGAGATTTTGAGAGATGTTTATTTTATTGTCCTCCTTATGGAGTTGATATCATTGACAGGTTGTGAGTTATGTTTAGTATTATAGAGACCTAGACAGCGTTCTACCGCCGATGCTGCGACGTAGGCTGGACGTACCCATGGCTCATGCCTAATTTCTGGTTGCAGGTCATGACAGTGAGAGAGGAGTCAGGACACAGTAGTTTTAGCAGCAATTAAGGCATTCAGCAGCAAGCTACTGCAGTAGCAAGGCCAACAACAGTTGCAGCAATCCACAACAAGGGCAGCAACATTAGAAGAAAGAACAGCAGCTGCAGCAATCCACAACAAGTACAGCAACATTAGCAACAAGAATAGCAACTGCAGCAGCAACAGCAAATGCAAGAGCAGCAGCTACAGCCACAACAACAAGAGGAGTAGCAGCATTAGCAAAACAAGGGCAACAGCTGCAGCAGCTAGGGGATGTGCAGCAGTATTAAGGGTTAGTTAGTTTGATTGATAGTCTAGTTAGTTAGTTTTATTAATTAGCTAGTTAGTTATGTATACATATTGTTAGACTAGTTAGTTTTATATATATATATATATATATATATATATATATATATATATATATATATATATATATATATATATACGTATTGGTTGTTAGTATGTTAGTTAGTATAGTATTGTATAAGTTTAAATGCATGTTAGTATATAGTTAGGTGTATAGGTAGTTAGTTACATGTTAGAATTTGAATTACCTTGTAATACCAAGGTAATGTCAAGTTATTGGTTGATACTCAAGATATTGGATTTGAGTATCAATATGGGTATGTAGGTGGTGTGATACCGCATTGGTTCAAAGCCAAGGTATCCACTTAGCTTTAGTTTATCTAAGAGTACTATATATATATATATATTAGTATTTTCATATCTAGTAACTTGCGTATCTTATGATACGGTACTTGTTGGTATCCTAGTATCTTCGCTTAGCTAGTATGGCCTAGTTACATAGTGTATGGACCTAATATCCTAGAGATAGAATCATACAACCTAGAAATAGCTAGTTTGACCAAGTTTGACATAGAGTTAACCTAGTTTGACTATTTTGACTTAGAAATGGCTTTATGACCTCGAATTAAACTAGTTTAACTTATTTTTATTCTAAAACCTTTTATTCATGCAATATACCATATATAGGTCTGTGTGATACCAACTTGGGCATCGAGAGCACACCTTGCTCGGGACCTTAGGCGAGCACATTTCTCTGTTTGTTTTTATTTTATAATAGTGTATATATCTCATGTTCTAGAACTGTATACTTGATTTCGACACAGTGGTTTCACAGACTGGTACTACATGGATCCTGTCAGGAGATGTTATCCCCGACCATGTTCAGTGGGTACTCCTTCACATGTATTTCATCGTGTGTAACGGGTATTAATTTATTGTATTTCGTATTCACATACTGCTCGTGTTCAGTATGCTTATATTCGTGTACACAGACTACCCGTATTCAGTGTGCCCATATTCATGTTCGTAATGTATCATGATTGGATCCATTGGTATTAGTTGGGGATGGAGGAGTAGGACTTGATTATGTGATCAAGCCCTAGTGTATTCGTGTACACGTCGATTACATACCACACTTGTAATCGAGTTACCTTATTGTATTCGTGTTCAACCTAAACCGATCATATAATGAACTTGTATTCCAAGGCACATTGGTTTGATTTTAGTTATTCCTTTATATTGCTGTCACGACCCATACCCGGATATTCGGGCACGAGTACGTGCTTACGCCCAGCCTATGCCGCAAAATCGGCGGTAGAACGCTGTCTGGGTTATTTCTAACTATCTAACATCTCAACAATATAATATGGTACCTGTCAATCATCTCAACTCCGAACGGAGGAGCAATATGGTATCTCACATGAATAAGTAATCTCAATCACAAAACAAAACTAAGGAAGATAATGCATGAATCGAATAGCGAAAGAAAGAATAAGATACAATCCATAATCCAAAATAATAATACAAACTGTGAATCCACCAAAAGAATAGTCTAATACAATCCAATACAATATAACTAGACCTCCTCGGGCTCAGCCACTAAGTCCTCCTAGTCAATAGGAGTATCCTCTATAGGTACGCCATCCTACAGTCAATAGAATATAGGACACTGCTCTATAATCCAGTCATCTAAAAAAAATATCCAGTCAGGATTGGAGCGAAGTACATACCTCTGAAATCAGTTTCAATAGCATAATCGAGCATATAAACAGATAATAGAAATGAAATACAAGATCACTAAACATATAAATGAATGAATAATAAATATATAGGTAATGTACGAGAATATAGAACAATAATACGAATATCTGTAATATGATAAAGTAACTGCAATCTAAACTAATGTGCCTCAGAATACAAGTTCATTATGTGATCGGGTTGGGTGAACATGATCAGGTAAGACGATTGCAAGTGAGGTATGTAACCAGAATATACACGATATAATAATGGCTTTGATCACATAATCAACTCCTACTCTTTCATCCCTAACTAATACCGATGGATCCTATCACGACACGCTACGAACACAAAATATAACCACTGAACACGAGCAGTGGGTGTACACGAATATCATAACCACAGAACACGAGCGGTGGGTGTACACGAATAAATATACTGAACACGAGCAGTGTGTGAACACGAAGTATCATCAATACTCAATATATACAATGAGATACAATGTACACGAGTACCCGCTGAACACGGTAAGGGATAACATCTCCTGATGGGATCCATATAGTAACAGTCTGTAAAATTACTGTGTCAGATCAATATATACAATTCTAGAACATACATATATACAATATTATGAATTGAAAACTATTAGAGAAATGTACTCGCCTGAAGTCCTGAGCAAGATGTGTCTCTCGATGCCCAAGCTGGTATCTCACAGCCTATGTATGGTACGTTGCATCAATACAAGGTTCAAGAATGAAAACAAGTGAAGTTGATGCAATTCTAGGTCGATACGCCATTTCTAAGTCAAACCAAAAAATTCTAGGTTGCAAGTCGAATGCCAAGTCACTAAGTCGATACACTATAAAGCTATGCTATACAAACTAAACTAAGAAACAATAAGGTACTCAAAGAGCCATATCCTAAGATACGCAAGTTTCGAATATGAAAATAGTATTATATATATATATATATATATATATATATATATATATATATATATATATATATATATATATATATACAAGTCAAATATTATAATAATACAATAATTCAATTAAAAAGGATACATTGACCTTGCACCAATGTGTATCGCACCTATCTTGATATCCAAACCCAATACCTTGGGTATCGACCCAATACCTTGGTGATACCTTGGTATCCCAAGGCAACTCAACAGTAACATAAATGGCTAACACATATATATAAACCCAAACCAAAGTTCTAACTATAATCTAACATATACTAACTACTGTAATGGATATCAATAATACATAGAAAACTACTATAATACACTACACACACATCCATATGTAATGTACTTACATATATACATATAGCTAAACTATATGCTAAGCATAGTTATTAATATACTATTAACTATCTAGACTAGTAGTTATATATACTAATATCAAACATAGATACTATAGACACCATAGTCTAGGAGTCTCATTATCAAAACATTACTAAACCAACCTAAGTACTAATATGAAACCATAATTACCTAATACCTTGAACCTTACTGATACAAAGCCTGACTGAAACCCATTGGATGATACACTAAAATTTGATACCTGGATACTGAACTATGCTCGGCACAGTGACTGAAACATTGTCAGATACTGTGTAGTGAACCGAGCTTGCTGCAGCTGATACTGTGCTCTTCCTCCTCGGTAAAAATTGTGCACTGCAGATTTGTGCACAAGTGCACTGCACAGATTCTGTGCACAAGTGCACTGTGCATTTGCCCAAGCTACACTGTGCAATGCACGAGCTCTGCTATCCTTCCCCTTGCCATCGTGCATTGTTGAACACTGAGCCACTGTGCTGCGGCCATGAGGTAGCTCCCTGCAGTTTGCTAACTGCAGTAATAATTGATGCACCACTGATGAAATGAATGCTCCTACTGCTATGCACTGCAGTGCTCATCTACTGATCTAATATAGACTGAACCTCAACATACTAAAATATGAGGTATTGCACACAGAAAAACTGCTTCCTACAGTAGCTCGAGGCCTCTCCCTCTTACTCTCACTTGACTGCTGCACGAGCACTGCCTCCCCCTCTCTCACACTCAAGCACCAACCGACACACATACACAAATCACCTATTTATATATATATATATATATATTATATATATATATATATATATATATATATATATATATATATATATATATATATATATACAGACATATAACCAAACACATAGATACATACATATAAGTACACATATATGTATACATAATAGTATATATATATCACTACATACTCTACATACATATATCTATATCCAAAAACATATATATATATATATATATATATATATATATATATATATATATGTACACACCCACACACACACATATACACTAATCATAAATATACTAAGATATATATATATATATATATATATTATATATATATATATATATATATAATATGATTATCATCTAGATATGTAAATACACATGCACGTATAGCAATAAAAGCAAAACACCAAACACGTGGAGTGCACCGCACCCGTATCACACTTTCTCTATGATACGCTTGCGATACGGCTCCAACACACAACCAATTGCATCCCGGAGGACACGAGCAAGCTTAAAACATTAATTATAAATAATACATATAGTAATTAGAGTATCTACATGTCCGTGTCATAATGTGATATGCACAAGGCCCCGTGTCGGAGGAAAACCCCCAAAATTAACCCGTTTCGTCAAATTGATGAGATATGACCTACACGTATCCAAATGTGGATACGACACTAGTCACAAACAAGCAATCAAGTGTCAATCTGATCTATTAGACCCAATGATAAGCACTACATGTGCCAATCTCAGAATTCTCCCAAAATTGGCACCAAATTGGACATAACTTCCACCGTAGGTCTCCGATGAACCTAAAACCACTTCCTATGGGTAGCCTATGCATTTGGGTTGGTTTCTCAGGGTTAAATCTCAGATCTAGAGTCTATTAAAAGGGAGAAAACTGAAATGTACCTATTGGAAGATGGATTTCTAATGAAAAGTCCCCAATTGCCAAGTAGCTTCTCTTCTTGTAGATCTTGCCCTCCTCATCCTTGCTCCTTGCTTCCTTCTTATAGATCCTTGGTGTAGAAACCTCAATAAAGAATTTGGAAAGAGATTGGTGAAGATATTGGTGAAGAAATAATGAGGGAATGGAGGAAAATTGAAGAGGAAAAATATAGATCTAGAATTTGGAGAATAAAATAAAATGAAAGCACTCTCTTTCTCCTTACTATGGCCGGCCATGTAACCCCTTCCCCAAGCAATGTACAAAGTCACAAATACCTCTTGGGGCCTCTCATAAAGAATTTAATTAGGGAGAGAAGTTTCTAGTCTAATGGTTTCACTAAATAATCCAACCTCCGAATCCATGGGCCTAATTCAATGGGCTCAATCTAAACTAGTCTAAATGTTGGTTCATATATTCTAATTAATGGTTTAGGTCCACTACCCAAGTCTAAATAAACTACAACTAGCAAAAAATAAATAATACAATAATTAATTAATCATGCATGTATGCATGCACAAAATTAAATACAAATAATCCTAAAATAAATAATACCATGTCAATTACCAAACTACCCTTAAATGAAAATGTGAGGGTGACAATCCTACCCACCTTAGAAAAATGTTGTCCTCGAAATTAAGGAAGAAACTATCTACCAAAAGCAAATAATAAAATGCAAGAAGAATTATACCTCACGGCTCGAACAGATATGGATATCGCTCGTGCATCTCAGTCTCTCGCTCCCAGGTACTCTCTCCTGGCGAGTAATGCCTCCACGCGATGCGCACCAAAGGAATCGTCTGGTTCCTTAGCACATTTTCTCTCCGATCCAGAATCTCCACTGGTTGCTCTGGATAGTTAAGAGTAGGCCCCACCTCTATCTTCGAGTGATCCAATACATGACTGGGATCTGCCACGTATCGTCTCAGCTACGACACAAGAAACACGTTGTGCACTCCCTCCAGTGCAAGTGGTAAGTCTAGTCTGTAAGCGACCACACAGACCCTCTCAAAAATACTGAAAGGACCGATGAATCGCGAACTAAGCTTGTTGCCTCTACCGAAACGAATCGTGCCACGTGTCGTAGAAATCTTCAAAAAAACTAGACTGCCAACCTAGCACGAAACATAACCTTAGCACTCTAACAAACAATAATCAAACACAAGCAAGACAAAACTAAAGCTATACCTCAAACTCCAAAGGTCTCTGGTGGCTATCAGCCCAATGTCGCTACCTGTCCAGCACCACTTGAAGTCTGTCCCTGATAAGCTTTACCTTCTCTGCTGCATCCACTACCATCTCTGGTCCCAATAAAGCTCTGTCACCAACATCATCCCAGGACAACGGAGTACGGCACCTTCGTCCATACAATACCTCGAATGGTGATATCTCAATGCTGGATTGGTAGCTGTTGTTGTATGAAAACTCTACCAAGTGAAGGTGATCCTCCCAAGAACCTCCAAGATCTAAAACACAGGTAAGTAGCATGTCCTCGAGAGTCTGAATAGTTCTCTCCGACTGTCCGCCGTCTGAGGGTGATAAGCGGTACTGAACTTGAGCTGAGTGCCCAAGCTAGCCTGCAAACTCCTCCAGAAATGGGACATGAAGCGACTATCCCAATCCGAGATAATGCTCACTGGAACACCTTATAATCTGACAATCTGGCGCACATACATATCCGCAAGCTTCTACGTAGATGTACCCACTTTAAATGGCAAAAAGTTGGCTGATTTGGTTAACCTATCCATAATTACCCAAATCGCATCATTGCCTCCTGGAGAATGCGAAAGTCCAGATACAAAATCTATAGTCACATGTTTCCAGTTCCACTCCGGAATGGATAAAGGCTGAAGCAATCCTCCTGGCCTCTGTCTCTCCGCCTTGACCAGCTGGCAAACTAAGCATCTGTACACGAAGCTAGGTACCTCCCGCTTCATGCCATACCACCATAGATGATCTCTCATCTCTTTATACATCTTGTTGGCACCAGAATTCATAGAGTATTGGGAATGATGTGCTTCCTGCAGAATTTCCTTGTGCAATGCTCCTCTCGGTACACATAACCTGGTACCATATCGTAATGATCCATCATCTGCGATGATAAAGTCCTCTGCCAACCCGACCTGAACCTGTGCTCTGATGGTCCTTAGAGACTCATCCTCATACTGTCCGGCTCTGACTCTGTCCATCAGCTCCGACTGAACCTGAAGTCCCCACATCTGTGTTGCGACTCCCGGAACTAGTACCTCAATGCCCAAACTATCAAGATGTGCCA
Organism: Iris macrosiphon; assembly: GCA_036927795.1. NCBI lineage: Eukaryota > Viridiplantae > Streptophyta > Magnoliopsida > Asparagales > Iridaceae > Iris > Iris macrosiphon. The sequence goes on along the minus strand of JAYESA010000019.1, from coordinate 134,449,211 downwards.
ATAAATATTTCTCCCTCGTCAAGCATATAACTACGGAATACTTGCTCAAGGCATCCGCGACTACGTTGGCATTTCCTAGATGGTACTACAAAGATATGTCAAAGTCTTTCATCAACTCCAACCATCGTCGCTACCTCATGTTGAGCTCTTTCTATGTAAACACATACTTTAAGCTCTTATGGTCTGTGAAGATCTCTACTCTCTCTCTCCATATAAATAGTGTTTCCATAATTTGAGAGCAAAGATAACTGCTGCCAACTCCAAGTCATGGGTAGGATAGTTCTTCTCATGCGGACGTAATTGCCTGGAAGCATAGGCAATCACCTTATCGTGCTATTGTAACACACAACCCAAACCCTTTTCTGATGCATCACTGTAAATGAAAAATCCTCCTGCTCCTGATGGTAGTGTCAAAATAGGAGCTATAGTCAATCTCCTCTTCAGCTCCTTAAATTCTGAATGACAATCCTCAATCCAGAGTCAGTCTAGTCATCGGCTCTGTAAGTCTAGAAAAGTCCTGAATAAACCTTCGGTAGTAGCCTGTTAATCCAAGGAAGCTCCTGATCTCTGCAACTGAACTCGGGGTAGACCATGATTCAACTGCTGAAATCTTCTTCGGGCCCACCGAGATTCCATCTCCTGTAATAACATGCCCAAGGAATTCAACCTTATCTAGGAAGAATTCGTACTTCGATAACTTGTCATACAGCTTCTTCTTCCTGAGGGTCTCCAGATCAATCTTCAAGTGTTGCTCATGCTCCTCTGGGGTCTTCGAATATATCAGAATATCATCAATGAAGACTACAATAAACTGGTCCAGGTACTAATGAAACACCTTGTTTATCATGGTCATGAATACTGCTGGGGCATTGGTCAACCCAAACGACATCACCAAGAACTCGAACTGCCCATAACGAGTCCTGAAAGCTGTCTTCGGGATGTCTTCCCTCTTCACTTTCACCTGGTGGTACCCTGACCTCAAGTCTATCTTGTAGAATACCTTCGCTCTGCTCAACTGGTCAAACAAGTCATCTATCCGCGGTAATGGGTATTTGTTCTTGATAGTGAGGTTATTAAGTGCCATGTAGTCGATACACATACGTACCGACCTATCCTTCTTTGGTACAAAAAGTACTGGAGCACCCCACGATGATGAACTGGAGCGGATAAAGCCCTTGTCTTGTAACTCATCCACCAATTTTTTCAACTCCGCCAGTTCGTTGTTGTTTACTCTATAGACGTGCTAAGAGATCGGCTCTGCGCCTGGCACCAAATCTATAGAGAACTCCACATCTCTATCCGACGGCAACCCCGACAACTCCTCTAGAAATACATCAAAGAACTCTGCAATCAACGGATGTGGCGGCTCCTGCTCTTCTACCAAAGCTCCATAGAAATTGCCTTCGCTCTACTCTGCTCCTCGGACGAACTCGAACTCCGGCTCTCCTAGCGACTGAAATAAAACTCTGCCTCTACGATAATCGATACTAGCGTGATGTCTACTCAACCAATCCATCTCGAGTGCTATATCGTAACTCGGAAGTGGTATTATGAGTAAACATATGCTTAGCTCACGGTCTCCCAAATAAACTCTCTGGTTCTTGCAAACATCACTGACCAGGATGATGCAACCCTCGGTCGTGATCTTACAACTCCTCGCCAACGGTTCAGACTCAAAACGATGCCTCAAAGCAAAAGATATAAATACAAAGCTATGAGAAGCACTAGAATCGAACAAAACATGAGCTGAAAATGAGTCAAGATAAACTGAACCTGAGATGACATCGCCAACCGGCTCCTCCTCCTCGATAGTCAAGGTAAAAGCTCGCCCCTGTCGCTGCGCTCCTCTCTGCTGCTGATGCTGGGCAAACTGTTGCTGCTGTGGTGGAAGAGGTCCTCTCTGGTGGCCCACTGGTGGTCAAGCGGGTGCCCTCTGTGCCTGTCCTCCACCCTGAGCTGGACGAATTGGGACTTTGGGATAAGCCCCCAATAGATGATCTTCCGAACAACAAAATAAGTATTGGCCTAGCCTCATCCTGCATGCGTCCTATCCGTGTCCTTACTTCTTACAGAAAGTGCAAGGAACTGCTGCCCTTTGAATCCGATGCATCTATTGAGCCGGCGCTCTAGCTGGCCCGTGATACTACTGCCTCTGGTGCTGGTAAGGCCTCTGGTGTTGCTGTTGGAAGTGAGGCCTCTTCACTGGACCCATATTGTTGCTGGATCCTCTAGTGTCCCTCGACCTCTTAGAGCCAAGCTCTAAGTCATCCTCTGCTCTCTGCGCCTGCCTGAGTATCTCTTCGAAGGTGACAGTAGAATCTCTGTTGGTGTAGGGTTTGACTTCCCGGTTCAGGCCCTTCCTGAACTTTTTGGCTCTGCCTCTAGGGTTCTGACCCTCCACAAAGCCACCTAAACAGCAATACTCTGTCGCATACTCGTCCACTGACATACCATCCTGGACGAGGTACTGGAACTGACTCTCCAAAGATGTAAGAGCCACATCTGGAAAGAACTTATCCTTGAAACGCTCTTCAAAGGCTTCCCAAGAGAGTCCTGGTACGGCAATCCTCGGATCTGTCCAGAACCATGTCAAAGCAATGTCGAACATCATACAACCCGCTGCCTCTATTTGTAGCATCTCTGGAATTTGTGCCAGCCGCAGGTTCCGCTCAATGTCCTCGATCCACTCGTCCGCATAGATAATCCCCTCTGTGCCCCTGAATTCCTTCGGACCCATCCTCTTAAAGTCGATGATGGTACCCGGCCTCGGCTGATACGAAATAAACTGAGCTGGTGCCTTCTGTGGCTGCGCTGTAGTAGCTCTCTCAACTGCTGTAAGTGCGATCTGGTGAGCATTCTCCACGCTGTGTTGCAGGACCTCTGACTGTCGCTGTTGTGCCTCCATTATCAACTGGAAAAGCATGAATATCTGCGTCTGATCAACTACTGGTGGTGCAGGTGGAAGATCCTCTGAAGCTGTCTGTCATGTCCTCGATACCGGAGGTAGAGCACCTCCGAAAGCTGCTGCCGATACGCCCACCTGGACCAGTGAAGCTGACCTCCTGAATGTAGGTGCTGGACCATCGTCTAAGGGTGCTGCCCTCAAGGGTGATGAAGTGACTGATCGCGCTGTCGCGGCACCTGATCGCTGGGAATGCATCTTCGGCGGCATCTTGAAGATAGATTGAAATACAAAATCAATATTGAATATGATACGATATCATCAAAGAAGGACAAAACTTTATTCAAAGTAAAGCAATATTCAATAGGTAAGGATTTGCAAAAATAGATTGGAATTTTCCAAGGTGTGATTGAGCAACTCTCAGCCTAAATTATATTTCCTAATGCAGGCTCATAGCAGTACTCTAGACGAGTACAACTACGATATCTATCTATAGTCGCAAGTAGTGCGATATCGTAGGTTAGATGAGACCTGCATGGGCCACCACTAAAAATGTGTCACAATCTGTACCGGAATATTCGAGCACGAGTACGTACTTACGCCCAGCCTACGCTACAGAATCGACGATAGAACGATGTCTGGGTCATTTCTAACTATCTAACATCTCAACAATATAATATGGTACCTGTCAATCATCTCAACTCCGAACGGAGGAGCAATATGGTATCTCACATGAATAACTAATCTTAATCACAAAACAAAACTAAGGAAGATTATGCATGAATCGAATAGCGAAAGAAAGAACAAGATACAATCCATAATCCGAAATAATAATACAAACTGTGAATCCACCAAAAGAATAGTCTAATACAATCCAATACAATATAACTAGACCTCCTCGGGCTCAGCCACTAAGTCCTCCTAGTCAATAGGAGTATCCTCTAAAGGTACGCCGTCATGCGGTCAATAGAATATAGGACACTGCTCTATAAGCCAGTCATCTAAAAAATATATCAAGTCAGGATTTGAGCGAAGTACATACCTCTGAAATCAGTTTCAATAGCATAATCGAGCATATAAACAGATAATAGAAATGAAATACAAGATCACTAAACATATGAATGAATGAACAATAGATATACAGGTAATGTACGAGAATATAGAACAATAATACGAATATATGCAATATGATGAAGTAACTGCAATCTAAACTAATGTGCCTCAGAATACAAGTTCATTATGTGATCGGGTTGGGTGAACATGATCAGGTAAGACGATTGCAAGTGAGGTATGTAACCAGAATATACACGATATAACAATGGCTTTGATCACATAATCAACTCCTACTCTTTCATCCCTAACTAATACCGATGGATCCTATCACGACACGCTACGAACACAAAATATAACCACTGAACACGAGCAGTGGGTGTACACGAATATCATAACCACAGAACACGAGCGGTGGGTGTACATGAATAAGCACACTGAACACGAGCAGTGTATGAATATGAAGTATCATCAATACCCAATATATACGATAAAATACAATATACATGAGTACCCGCTGAACACGGTAAGGGATAACATCTCCTGACGGGATCCATATAGTAATAGTCCGTAAAATCACTATGTCGGATCAATGTATACAATTCTAGAACATTCATTTACACAATATTATGAATTGAAAACTATTAGAGAAATGTACTCGCCTGAAGTCCTGAGCAAGATGTGTCTCTCGATGCCCAAGCCGGTATCTCACAGCCTATATATGGTACGTTGCATCAATACAAGGTTCAAGAATGAAAACAAGTGAAGTTGATGCAATTCTAGGTCGATACGCCATTTCTAAGTCAAACCAAAAAATTCTAGGTTGCAAGTCTAATGCCAAGTCACTAAGTCGATACACTATGAAGCTATGTTATACAAACTAAACTAAGAAACAATAAGGTACTCAAAGAATCGTATCCTAAGATACGCAAGTTTCGAATATAAAAATAGTATTATATATATATATATATATATATATATATATATATATATATACAAGTCAAATATTATAATAATACAATAATTCAATTAAAAAGGATACATTGGCCTTGCACCAATGTGTATCGCACCTATCTTGATACCCAAACCCAATACCTTGGGTATCGACCCAATACCTTGGTGATACCTTGGTATCCCAAGGCAACTCAATAGTAACATAAATGGCTAACACATATATATAAACCCAAACCAAAGTTCTAACTATAATCTAACATATACTAACTACTATAATGGATATCAATAATACATAGAAACTACTATAATACACTACACACACATCCATATGTAATGTACTTACATATATACATATAGCTAAACTATATGCTAAGCATAGTTATTAATATACTATTAACTATCTAGACTAGTAGTTATATATACTAATATCAAACATAGATACTATAGACACCATAGTCTAGGAGTCTCATTATCAAAACATTACTAAACCAACCTAAGTAACTAATCTGAAACCATAATTACCCAATACCTTGAACCTTACTGATACAAAGCCTGACTGAAACCCACTAGATGATACACTAAAATTTGATACCTGGATACTGAACTGTGCTTGGCACAGTGACTGAAACACTGTCAGATACTGTGTAGTGACCCGAGCTGCTGCAGCTGATACTGTGCTCTTCCTCCTCGGTAAAAATTGTGTACTGCAGATTTGTGCACAAGTGCACTGCACAGATTATGTGCACAAGTGCAATGTGCATTTGCCCGAGCTACACTGTGCAGTGCACGAGCTCTGCTATCCTTCCCCCTTGCCATCATGTACTATTGAACACTGAGCCACTGTGCTGCTGCCATGAGGTGGCTCCCTGCAGTTTGCTAACTACAGTGATGATTGATGCACCACTGATGAATGAATGCTCCTACTGCTATGCACTGCAGTGCACATCTACTGATCTAATATAGACTGAACCGCAACATACTAAAATATGAGGTGTTGCACATAGAAAAACTGCTTCCTGCAGTAGCTCGAGGCCTCTCCCTCTTACTCTTACTTGACTGCTGCACGAGCACTGCCTCCCCCTCTCTCACACTCAAGCACACCGACACACATACACAAATCACCTATATATATATATATATATATATATATATATATATATATAGCTACACTCACACACAAATAGATATATGTATATATATACACAGACATATAACCAAACACATAGATACATACATATAACTACACATATATGTATACATAATAGTATATATATATCACTACATACTCTTACATACATATATCTATATGCAAACACATATATATAAATATGTATATAGATATACATATATATATATATATATATATATATATATATATACACACACACACACACACACACATATACACTAATCATAAATACACTAAGATATACATATATATATATATGATTATCATCTAGATATGTAAATACACATGCACGTATAGCAATAAAAGTAAAACACCAAACACGTGGAGTGCACCGCACCCGTATCACACTTTCTCTATGATACGCTTGCGATACGGCTCCAACACACAACCAAACGCATCTCGGAGGACACAAGCAAGCTTAAAATATTAATTATGAATAATACGTATAGTAATTAGAGTATCTACATGTCCGTGTCATAATGTGATATGCACAAGGTCCCGTGTCGAAGGAAAACCCCCAAAATTAATCCGTTTCGTCAAATTGATGAGATACGACCTACACGTATCCAAATGTGGATACGACAGTAGTCACAAACAAGCAATCAAGTGTCAATTTGATCTATTAGACCCAATGACAAGCACTACATGTGCCAATCTCAGAATTCTCCCAAAATTGGCACCAAATTAGACATAACTTCCATCGTAGGTCTCCGATGAACCTAAAACCACTTCCTATGGGTAGCCTATGCATTTGGGTTGGTTTCTCATGGTTAAATCTCAGATCTAGAGTCTATTAAAAGGGAAGAAACTAAAATATACCTATTGGAAGATGGATTCCCAATAAAAAGTCCCCAATTGCCAAGTAGCTTCTCTTCTTATAGATCTTGGCCTCCTCATCCTTGCTCCTTGCTTCCTTCTTATAGATCCTTGGTGTAGAAACCTCAATAATGAATTTGGGAAGAGATTGGTGAAGATATTGGTGAAGAAATGATAAGGGAATGGAGGAAAATTGAAGAGGAAAAATATAGATCTAGATCTAGACTTACAGTATCATTCATAGTTTGTCAATTATTAAAATGGGGAAGATTGTTGGCCCATCCGATCTCAGTCAACTTGTATTTGATAGTTAACTAAACCATGCATTGATATGTCACAATCTGAAGACTCAACACTGTTGTTACATGTCGTCTATACTGCGTTTTTCAAATATAATCTTTTATTTATTAAGTCTAGGATCGATGTAAGCTGAGTCGCACTGGCAAATCAAAAGTACCTATACCTAGATACCCAGTCCACTCAAATAAACTAATGAACCTATCCATCAAATTAGGCCACATTCATTCACAAAGTCTACCATACTTAGCAACCAAACTTGGGCCAAATTCATGTCGAACTCGGTTACCACTTTGGTATAAAATTAGTAAAATTATGATATCCCTGATTTCCTGGCCCAACGTTCAAAAATTTAAATTAAACCCCATCCGAATTCTGGTCAAATTTTGTTTGCCAATACACTATAAATATGATTGGATTTCCACATTCCTACTCACTCATCTTCTCTTAATCCTTCTATCCTATTGTGAGCAAACATCTTAGCCTTAAATTTTCCATCTCCAAGAGCAACTCCCTAGCCTTCTTAGTACCAAGTGCGGTCTCGGTCTAGAAGTCTACAGAGTTGTAAAGATCTTGGCTCCATCAGTTTTCTCTCTCTCTCTCTCTCTCTCTCTCTCTCTCTCTCTCTCTCTCTCTATCTAGCTGTGAAGTTGCGAGACTTCGGATCAAATCTCGTGGTGTAAAGAAGTAGCAAGCATTTAGATCAAAGCTTGTGATTCACTATTGAAGATTATAGTGGATAAAACTCTGAGCTTGAGTTCTCGGGACTGGACTAGTCTTCTCAGAGGGAAACAAGTATACATCTTGGTGTTTGCGTTTTCTTTCTCTCTCTCTCTACTTTAATGCTTTACTTCACTGTCTTTATATACATTGTTAATTAGCAACTACCTTCATTCTGATAATTTTTAATTGGATAGATTATTCTGCTGCACTTTATTCACTCCCCTCCAGAGTTGCCTTACGGTCCTTCAAGCTTCTCATTTTGTACAGCTGGTTTCTAGAATGTTTTAGCAGGGCATTTAGGACACCTTATTATAGGAACCCTAGAGGGGGTGAATAGGGTCAAGCTAATAAATCAAGCATAAATGATTAATAATAGACATTAAAATTTAAGTGTGCAAGAAGTAAAACAATAAGAATACTGACTCCTGATGTATCCTGGTATCCTCCTCGAGGCAATCCAGTCCCGGAAACTCTTATCCGGCTTGAATCCACTATTAGCAAAATAGTTACACCACGAGCTTTGATCCGAAGGCCTGTTTACTTTTTACACAAGAGCTTTGATGTAAAGGCTCTCTAACTTCACACACGCTTTGATCCGAAGGCTTGTACACTTCAACCTCTTACAAGATGATTTTGATCTTCTTACAACAAATATAAAGATCAAATATTTACAACTCAAGAACACTCTAACACAATTTGTGGATAGGCAAATGAAAGCTTTGGTGGATTATTTGTGGATGGCCTTTGGTAGATTAGAAATTTTAGGCTCAAAAGGATCAACCTTGAATGAAGGAGTTCAAGGCTTTATATAGGCCACTACAAAGAAATGGCGTTAAAGTACCTTTTAGCCCACGTTCGAAAGATCCGTCAAAATTCTGCGAAATACTGTCGGATGATCCGACCCTGAGTACTAACGGCTTTAAAAATAGTCATTGGGATCATTGATGGGACAAACAAAACTGCTGGACTTTTAATGGTCCTAATTCAGATTATCCGACGGTGATCCACAGATTACCGACGGATGATACGAATGTTCACAAAAAAACTTGCTGTGACAAAACGGATGACCCGACGGTGATCCGCGGAGATCCGACGGATCTTCAATTTTTTTTCCAAAATTGATCCTGGATTATTTTTTACCCTAGCTTTCGATTTTGCAATCCATTTCTTGTTTGCTTTTGCTAATTCGAATTGAAGGGTGATACTCTTATTCCCATCGGGGTAAATCTGACCCCTTCCCCAAGCCTTTATTTGATAAGGAGACACTGTTTATAATTATTCCTAAGACTCATTATAGACTCTAGACAGACTAAAAAAAGGTGCAGGCTTATTCAGAGTCTGAAAATGATGATGGCATAGCTTAACTTCTTTTCTTGATAGATGATGGTTTTTTCCCTTGACGATAGTTGTTTTGAGATACCCAGATTGTGAAATCTGAATACCTTTCGGGGGCTTCACCCTCGAACCCCCACGGGGGGCGCTACCCCCTCAACCCCCGTCCGCTGACCGGGCAACGAAACTCCCGGGTGCGTAGCTCCGGAGATGTCGTATACGGTTCAGAGAAATCTTATGGGATGATGTCATCTTTGACCCATCATGATTTCTTCATTGCATAAGTCCATATTTTGATCTTGCTCATTGTTTTTCTGTAGATACATATTAGACGAACAAAGTAATGTACATAGTAGCAAGTATTGTACATTTAATACACATTTGGACTATACTAAGTTTAAGCACTAATAATGTAGTGATAGCATGAATATTATTGATGTAATAATGTTAAATAGAATAGATTAACTATATTTAAATATAGTTAGATCATTAGGCTAACAGTTAATTTCTTGTCATATATATTCTATGTTTACTATCCTCGTTTGACTAATTGAGACATTAGATATTCTATGTGACTCTAAGTAACTTGCTTGTAGAATGTACCACCTTCTCTAGTTACAACTGTGACCGTCGTACGATATTCTATACCTTGTACGGGGTAGCTGTCCATGTCCATCTCCATATTTCGGTATTGGGACGTGATACCAACAATGGTGGCGGATGGCGTCGACTACGCAAGAAAATGTCAAATGTGCCAAATCCATGCAGACTTTATCTACCAGCCCTCAGAATTCCTATACCCAACGGTAGCATCTTGGCCGTTCGAACCATGGGAAATGGATATCATTGGGTCGATTACTACACCTTCATCTAAGGGACATCAGTTCATCCTGGCTATCACTGATTACTTTTTCAAGTGGACAGAAGCTGTTCCACTCGCTGAAGTAAAGACATCAAACGTGATCTGCTTCGTCAAGCATCACATTATATACTACTTCGTCTTGCCACGGAGGATTATCCATGATAATGGTCCATAGTTTGCAAGCTACGTATTCTACCAGTTTTGTGACATAAACTGAATCCAAAATGTAGCCTCGACCGCCTACTACCCAGCAGCAAATGGTCTCGCAGAAGCATTCAATAAGACCATTATAAAGCTAATCAAGAAGTTTTTGTCATCCAATAAACGCGACTGGATTGAGAAGCTAGGCGAGTGTCTTTGGGCCTATCGCACAACAGTCCGGACACCAACTAGCAGTACGCCATTCTCTCTAGTCTTTAGGAGCGAAGCGGTCCTCCCCCTTGAGGTCCAAATCCCCTCACCTCGGGTGGCCCTCTCCCACCAGTTGACAAATAACGACAATCACCGCCGAAGGCTACAAGAGTTAGAAGCACTCGACGAGAAGCGACTCGTAGATCAACTGTGCATTAAGCTTTACCAAGCATGCCACTCAGGAGCTTCAACAAACGGGTCAAGGAGAGAACTTTCCAAGTGGTTGACCTCATCTTGACAGTAATAAGATATATGGTTATGACCCACAAGACGGTCGATAAATTCTAACCTAAATGGGAGGGCCCATTAATCATGGAGTCCGTGTTCTCCAACGGCTCCTACCGGATCACAAAACCCAATGACGACTTGCTCATGATGCCTATCAATGACAATTTCCTCAAAATTACTATGTATGAACTAGATTGGTACTCCCCTTATCCCCAGCTAAACAATCAAGATGTATGATATTTTTTTCCAGCAGGTGCCTATGTACAACACGCACCCTCTTTCCACAAAATCTTGGTAAAGCCATTATCTGTATTCAGGAGTCCTGAATACGCAAACAGACAATAGATCCTCAAAAGCTCCCCAGTGGAGCAATTCTCAGGTCTATCCACACTTTCGGGTAGACCACTCATAATATGTTCTGTTAGGCATTAGTTCACGTCAACATCATCTCTGAACTACTGTCCTAACAGTTCTTTCCAACTGGGTTTGCCATATCCTTATTACCTATGAACAAACCTCTCTATATGACTATCGATTGTCACGTCTATAATACCTCTGATATCGGTCGTAATCTAAACTTATCACCCGCACTTAACTCTAAGTACGCCAACAGTGTTAAGGTCACAAAATCTATCATGTCCATATCACCTCTGATAGGATTCTGTTTCGAACTTATTACTTACACTCAGGTGCGCAAGAAGTAATGGGTCTACAAAACCTATCACGTTCATATCACCTTTGATAGGGTTTCGCTTCAAACTTATTACTTGCACTCAAATGCGCATAAGTAATAAGGTCCACCAAAAAGTTTCCTAATGGGATGTCCTTAACAAACTACGGTGTTGTGCTACGTCTATATTTTCTCTAGTACAATATCCAAAGTCCACAACATAGAATATGACAAATACAAGAAGAAATTCTGGAAAATGAGAGACTTTTTCATTAATATTCAAGGTCATGAGTACATATGATGGAAATCCATTTTTAAGAATTTTTTATTGGTATTGAAGGTCACGAGTACATATGATGGAAGTTCATTTTTAAGGGTTTTCATGAAGTCTCGCTGATACGAACCTTTTCCATTAGAGGCGCCCCTCCATGCTATTTTTGCTACTAACACAAGTGAAGCTAGCAGTAGGCAGCAATATATTCTGGATCATTCCTCCACGGTACAAACCTCAGTATATGAAAAAGAATCCATACTGATGGATAGCAAGGAAGGAGCAGGATTAGATGCTCTTCAACCATGCAGAAAGATCGAAGACATGAATGTCAATTAATCCAAATCTTGTCATTAACATCGCAGGCCCCGGCCGGTAGCAAGCCGCATAAAGGGAAGAAACGTAGCTAGCTCCCTGCATGAACAGGGACAGGTCTACGCATGATGCAAAATGTTTATCGAATGACGGGTTCTATGATATCCTTCCATGCAACATCATAGGCACCACGAATGATGGTAAAACCAGCATAAAGAAAACACGTACCAGTTTCAACGAAGATTGCAAAAGTGTACAACGGTCGCATACCGCTTCCAGATCACAACCATGTGCCAGAGGGAACATCTCGAGATAACTAAGTCCACACGCATGAGCAAGAGGAGATCTCATCTATGTGGACAAACTACAAATAGACTGATTTGTTATCCATGTGGCCAAGTTACAAATGGACCTATTTTCTCATCCATGCGACCAAGCTATAAATAGGCTCTATGGCCAAGCCACAGATAGGCTTTGCACGCATATGGCAGGATTCTCTCATCCATGCGATAGAGATAAGATTGCCGCATGCTTTAGCCGAGTCCAAGCGACAAGGTAAAGGTCGTTGCATATTTTTTACCCATGCGACTGAACTATGTAGAGAGCCCGTGCATGTTCTACATGATTCCTCATCCATGAAACAGAGCTATGTGGAAAGTCTGCATGTGTTCTAGATAATTTTTTATCCACATAACAAGACTGTATAGCGGTGTCTCTGTGTCATTGGCATCCTGATACGAGAATTGTGGCATTCCATACCTCCGATTAAAGCATCAGGGTCAGGGGGCACGGATCAATCTTGCCCTGACAAAACCCTTGGGGAAAGGAGCGGCGGCCGTCGGCATTACAAAAGGAGAGGGAGTCAAGAGACAAAGTTCTCTCTCCTCCAGGGATAGCCTATTTATAGGCTTTTATACTGCGTGAAGATATCGAGGTAGTGAAGCAAGTGGTTAATGAGGATGAACCTGATGCTTCAATTTTTGCAATTCACTTTAATCTTCTTGAAAACTGACGCCACGAGCTCCACGTCAAGAGACGACGCAGAATCCCAAAAAAATTCCTTAAAGATTAAGCCAAATCTCAGCATTTAATAATGGACAACCTGGAAGAATCGTCTATGCGGCAACGTGCCTATGCGACATGTCAACCATGAAACCAAAAAATGCTCGACCATGCTTCTTGTTCAAAGTATTCCAAACTTGTCATTTTAAAAACTTTGAAGGGGGTCATGTAGAAGCATGAAAAATCTGAAAAGCCATGCAGGCATCATAGCACCCATGCACTCTCAAGGTGAAAACAGGCTGCATAGGAGCCACATAAAGCATATACGGCCGAGGGACTCGCCCATCATGTAAAGCATCCATACGGCCCAAAAACCCGAGAAGTTGGTGGCCGCATAGGATCCTTGCCAAAATAATTATGACCTGTCTGATACGGCATTTATTACACTAAAATGCTTCGAGACTCGTGAAGACGGCAACATATGGAAAGACAGAAACATCACATCAACGTATTAATAATTATGTCAAATAAGCAGCGCCACATGGTCACTCATATGCTGCCTCTAGTCTATGCGGTCTCGTCAACATGCGGCCAAAGTGTCCATCAGACCCAGGCCAAATGATAGCACATATGTGTCCACGACTCTATGCGTCCATGACGGCTATGCAGCTTCAGCTTGCAAGATCTTTTCGTTACAACCGAAAGGATCTTCACACAATTAGTGCTGACTACATGTCCAGCTGACCAAGTCACGCACATAATGGAGTTGAAAATAACTCCGAGATATTATCAACAACATATTCCAACCAAGGCCACATGGCAGCACGCCTGCGGTATGCAGTTATATTTTCAACCGTATTATGTTGAAGAAGCCCTATGCGGCCACCAAACAGAGGCATATGCGGCACCTATAGCATCTTAGCATGATGGCTATAAATAGTAGGGTAGCATACCCCATACAGGGGCAAGAGCTACGTATGTGTACACAAGCTCTAGAGAGAGAGAAAGGAGAAGAGAGCATCCACATTCCCTCGTCAGACCGTCAACGGAGTAAATGAGTCGCTGTAGTACTCGATCTCTATCGTCGCATTTCCCAAATCAAAAAATATTGTACTTAGATCTTCTGTCTAGGATTTCTTTATACTTCTTTTGTTTGTATTCAACCAAGTTTTTTTCAACACTTGTAATGACAAACATTAGTGTATATTTTTTTTCATAATTAGCTAATAAATTTTATAAGTACATAAATACGCACATACTGTCACGCCCCAGTCCCAAAATACGTAGGACCAGGAATACGCGACACGCCAGCTACCCATTCGACCAGACTCTGGTCTGACTCGAATACGTATAGGCTGTATAATATAAAGGGCACTATCTAGGTATCCCATAAATGTAAACCTCTATGTCTCATTCTACAATGTACAGCAGTATACAAGAAAGAGCTATATGTGCTAAAGTCGGCCGCCCAATAACACACAAACTCGAATAGACTCGAGAAGAGATGAGTCTACAAAACTAGGCTACAACAGCAGATGAATAATTAATATGAATAAAGTAACCATAATGCCGGTAGAAATCATATGAGTACCTGGTACAATGCCCGCAAGACGTGCAACTCCATCAACAACTCCAAATGCTCCGTAAAATGTCTATGCTACAAAACTGGCAGGAAACCAGGTCCTCAGAGGGACGTAACAAGGTACAGAAATATAGCATGCCAAGTATAACAGAAAGTACAAGTGCAACGACGGGGTAATCTAGCATAACCAACTAAGTGTGACACAGTTTGAAGACAATGTTCGACGCGTGGGCTATCTAAAATAAGACCGTAGCTCCGGACACGGAAACACACGGGACGTACCGCAGCTCCGGGCAAGGAGTCACACGGGTGATACATCTACACTAAATACAGGATCAATACAGATACAGTACATATACATATATATAAGCGCGTGTAGAGTAGCCCAAACGTCTAGTAACTGTCTTCCCCTTCCCAAGCGATCAACGATGGTGCGCTGAACCTGAACCTCTATCTAACAGTCTCGACACACAGAAGTAACTCAACAGACGCGACCCTAAGGCCGTCCCAGTCTCTGGTCATGATGTCAGTATCAGGATACAGGAATTTGGCACGATCATAGTGTATGAGTGTGTCCTGGGGTATCGATATACTCAGGTACATACATCAAGGTATTACAAACTTCTAATAATCATTCTAAGACGTTACGACGAACGTCTGCACCCGGTTGTGATCCGGACGCGAAGCAAAGATCTAAATCAAACACGCGCACAGTGTACATAATGAAACAATAAATATCTGTAACTGAAATACAGGGTGGCAAAGTACACTTGCCTGCGTCCAGCTGCTGATGACGGGGATCTGATACCACGTCCAAGTCCTCAGGTCCCGTAGTACCTAGAGATGAGATACAAACCCAAATCAATAATCTATCACACGTCAAATAGGGATGTGATACACATTTATACATAAGCTCAGTCTCAGCTACGACTCACAGGGACAAGATACTAGGGGGTTGACCACAGTTGACTTGGAGTACGTTACATCTAATCAAATTAAACATCTGTACCATATCATCAATCCAAACCTCATGTCACGACCCGCACCCGGTTTAGGGGCACGAGTGCGTGGGTACGTCCAGCCTACGCCGCAGCATCGGCGGTAGAACGCTGTCTAGGTCATGTAACTATCTAATCAAACTCACGTGAACACCCAACTCCATAAAGAGACGTGGATATCATAAAATAATGCTAGAAATACTCAATCACATAAACTAAAGCACGATGAGATATCAAAGCAAGCAAGAAATACAAGACAAGACTAATGACAAAATAATCATACCTGCAATCATTAACTTCCAATCTCCAAGTGTGTCAAAAACCAGTCTACTAAGGTCACAGTCTGGAAAAATATTTTCCAGTCAGGAAGGAGCAAAGTACATCTCTAAATAGCAGTTCTTTATTAATGATATAAACTATGTAACAGTTCTAGATGGAAATATACCAGATACATGTAGAGGTACGAGAAATGTACAATAAAAGAAATACTGGAAATACTGTAAGTAAATGCAGGAAGAGAAATATGTCAACGAGCAAGAATCCTATGACTAAGTGTGTGAGTACTAGTTTTAACATGTGATCGGCTTGGAAACTTGATCAGGCTGGTTACATGTGATTAGCTATGATTCATGAAGGTCAGGCTAACCGTTGGTTAGCTATGATGCATGTAGAGGTCAGGCTAATCACACGTAACAGCTATGAAGCATGGAGATGGTCAGGCCGCACCCGACGTGAGATGTGGGGTGAGCTATGATGCATGAAAAGTTGGGTATGATCACATATCTACACTAAAATACTCCCCAAACCCCCGACTGGTATAGTAGATCCAATCATGGTATGCTATGGCACGGGATTCCCTAGGGAGGTAGCAAATCTCCCTGGGTCTCAGTGTCTGTACATGCACAAGATATCAAGGAAACAAGTCTTGTACAAGCTACACCATGAATAAGGAATAACATCTCATGACGAGATCCGTGTATACCAATCCGTGTAACCAACGTGTCAAGAACATGGATATTTACACTAGATACAGTGAACATAGGAGATATCATAAATTAGAAACTAATCAGAGAATGTACTCGCCTTGGGTCCTTAGCTGGTGAATACCGAGGTCTTGTCCCAGAGTATCGTTTGGAGGATCCAACAGTCCTATAAACATATAATAAAACAATACAACAATTGCATCAGATGCTATACTAAACACACAATCAAGTGCCTAACTCAGGGGCTATGCCTGGCATGATACTGGTCAACTAGGGTCATCTAGTAGATAGACCAATATATATATCTATATATATATCACACACATTAATACTATTTAATTATAATTAAAAGATACCCTTTATAAATTTACACATATACATATTATTCATTTGGTATGAAAAATAGATGTGTATTTATATGCTTAAATAAAACTAATACTTGTATATAAAAATAGTACTGTATGTTTAATTATATAAATTCACTAGGACTTACTTTACACAAGGTATATATATATATATATATATATATATATATATATATATATATATATATATATATATATATATATATATATATATATATATATATAT
Source organism: Iris macrosiphon (assembly GCA_036927795.1). Taxonomy (NCBI): domain Eukaryota; kingdom Viridiplantae; phylum Streptophyta; class Magnoliopsida; order Asparagales; family Iridaceae; genus Iris; species Iris macrosiphon. The sequence goes on along the minus strand of JAYESA010000019.1, from coordinate 134,432,035 downwards.
ATATATTCATATGAATATAACCCAAAAATAGAATTTACTATATGTACTAAATTCCATAAATACAATTAATATATGCTAATATATGTACCATATATACTATCATATAATATGTATACATATATACATACATATATACTGGTTTGAGGTTGGGAAATTACACATATACTAATTTTATATAGTAAAATATATTAAGTATGCCAATAATACATATAGTAGAATACGTATTTATATATATACTAATCATATTAAATACTTATATATATACATATACATGTACATATTAAAATATACATGTACAGGTATACAGGTTATATTAAATATATACATATACACTATTTAAATACATATACAAATTAACATTAATATACTTATACATATATACCAATTTTAAAATATACTAAGTGTAAATACAAATACATATATACGTATACCAATTTTATATATATAATGAAAAATATATTAAGTGTACGCAAATATATATATATATTTATATATATATATATATATATATATATATATATATATATATGTGGACATATACCAATTTTATTTACTTAAATACGTATTAAATACGTATATATATATATCAATTATATTAACCATATACATATACACTATGTATTTACATCTCTACTAATTTGAAAATACACTTTATATAGATATATACATGTATATATATATACTAATTTAAAATACACATATACATTTACACATACACATACACATATACTACAAATACGTATTTATATAATATACTTATACATACATATATATATATGTACTCATATAATACACATACACACAAATATACATGTACGTACATAACTACACATTCATACGTATACATACATGTGTAAGGAAGGAGAGAAGGGGAAGAAGTCTCACAGGGGGTGGTCGGCTTGCTGGCCGGAGGTGGGATGCTGCCAGGAGGAGGAGCAGAGGGGTGATGAGTCGAGGGGTCGACGAGGCTAGCTTCGGGGGACTCGACGCCGGAGCAGGGTGACTCGATGGAGTGGCTGCGGGTTGGGGTTGCACAGCCGGAGTAGCAGTGGGGGTCGGGATCCGTTTGTGGGGAGGAGCACGGTGGAGATGGTGGTGGCGATTGGGAGCAGCGGGGTGGTGGTTGTGCTGCCGGAGTGATTGAGGGAAGATGGGTGGCCGTACCGGAGCAGTCGGGGATGGGTGGTCGAGCAGCAGAGGGCCGGGTCAGCGGCTGACGGGGGAGTAGTGAATGTAGCCGGAGGTCGGAGGGAGATCGTGAGGGAGATCGGCAGTAGGAGGAGGAGATGCCGGGAGCAGATGCAGCGCCGGGGCAATGGCCGGAGCGGGGAGTCTGCCGGAGTTGCAGTCAGCGGAGTCGTGCGGGTTGTGGGGCCGGGGACAGGCTGTCCGGTCGGAGTTACTTCGGTGGACGGCGGGAGCTGGAGGATGATGACAGGTGGGGGAGGAGCAGCCAGCGGGTCGGGGACTCAGTCGCCGAGGTGAGCAGTGGCCGCCGGAGGGATCAGAGGGCCGCCGGAATGATGGCCGGAGGTCGGAGTGCACAGGGAAGGGGGATGGTGATGGTTTCCCTCTCTCTTTTATTATTCAAATTTCAATTAAAAGAAGGAGAAGAAGAAAGGAAAGAGAAGAAGAAAGGAAGAAGGAGAAGAAGAAGAAAAGAGAAGAAGAAGAGAAGGAATTTGGTTTCCTACGTTGGAGAGGATGGAGGCTTGTGAGGAGGTGGGGAAACCTAGGTTGTCTAGGGATTAGGGTTTGATGTAACATGTCATTAAATAGGGAGAGAGAGTTTTGTAAATGAAGGGTGAGGATGAGACCCTTCTAATGAGTGGTCCAGATTTGACATGGAGAGAAAAATAATTCATGTGGGAATGAGGGTGATGTTAAAAATATTAGGGGTTCCTCATTGTTTAAACCAATGGATGTTGACACAAAATGCAAATTTGCAATTTAGCCACCCCCCTAAATTTGGGTATTTGCACAGACGCATGAAATGACGAAAATTTGGCGGGCGATTCGGTGTCCGGTGTTTTGTAGGGTCAGGGGCGCTGTAAGTTCGGTACGGGCTTAAATAGCAGGGCACTGGAATTAAATTGGAATTTCAGAATTGGTTTAAATAGTATCCTCAATTTAATTAGAATTAAAATGCAAGTTGTGTTCTAAAATTAAATAGGAGTACATGGGGCCAAAATCAGGTCAGGTCATCAATACCAATAATGAAGAAGACTCAGAACAGAATATTACCCTAATTTGGGCCGCACGAAAAATAGGTCAAGATTGCCTCCAATTTTAATTGGAACGCACAACGATACAAAACAGGAATTTATTAAATAGCGTCCGCGATGATTTTTGTGCGGCTAGAAATAATGCACAGAGAGCATAATTATGAGTTGCAAAAATAGCAGAATGGAAGGCGGGCATGTCTAGGGCAAGATTGTGAAATTTGTTGGAAGACAAAAGCTAGGGTAGTGCTCCAAATATCGAAGCAAAGACAGGACGCAATAATTAATTAAATTACAGTAACTAATTAAAATCTCCAATAAATAAATTCTAGATAAATCAATTAAATACATAATTTTATAATTCGGACAGGTGGTCATCTACTGGGCTTCTAGGTCTAGTCTGTTAGCTCAAAATAAATGAACACTGTATATAATATTATATTTAAATTACACATCACACATTTATTTAAATCAAATATACTATCATGAAATTAATTAATTGTAACTACCATAATATTAAATATTGTAAAAAGTCAAAAATACCCCTATTTTCGAAATGTGGTAGTGACAAGTCTACCCTGCTTAAAAGAATTTCGTCCTCAAAATTTAAAATTCTCATAGTAGTGTTTATTCATATACATTATTATTTCCCCTCAAAGTTTAAATCCATTAACCACGAAATCAGGTAATAATCCACAATGTCTTTTCACAATTTCAAAATTCTAAAATTATTGCATTCTGAAAAAAACCTCGAAATAAAATCAAAGTCCATCTTTATCAAAATTTTCCCTGAAATTTTTAGTTAACAATTCAATACTCAGAATTTAATATCCACTCCTCAAATTTGATTTTAATCAATGCACATATGTATAATGTAATCTCGTCCCACAAGTTTGAATTTAAACATTTATCCATCAAAAATTTTATTCCTCAATTTTCTCTTTCCTCAAAATACTTAACAATGCGATACTTAAGGATTCTCTAATTGCAACATCCCATATAAAATTCTAAAATTCATAACTCGCAATTAAAGAAATATATTGATAAATCTCCCAAAATTTCCAAATTTAATAACCAATTTAAACATGTCATAATCTTCTTGGAATTAATAAACCACCAATTATGCAATGTTAATTTCTTAACCCTCTATTTAAATCAATGGTTATCCTCGAATTTTAATTATCTTGTCTCTCATGTCAAGTCATAACTCCTCCATGAATCTTCGTCATGGTTAATCCCAATAATCATGGTCTAAGAAAACCTTCCTACAATTATACAACATGCAATCTAAGGGAATATGTACGGTCATGTTGTCTTGTCATGGTATTGCAGTCTCTATATCAGGGTGTGCTACTAACTTCATTATAACAAGAAAATCATGCATGCAAGCTACGGTACTAAGGTATCAATCAATCAATCAAATAGATAGGAACAGAAAGAAGGAAAGAACAGAACCTGCTAACACATTACCTATAGTATCGGTCTCCTCGACCGTCATCGCAAATGCCCCGCCCTGCTGGGGTGGTTCCCTTCGCGGGTGCTGAGTAATATGCGGTTCCACAGGTAGCCTAACTGGACCTCTATCTCCTTAGTACCATACCCTCTGTCAGTTCCCGTTCCTACTACAATTGTCCATACTATTTGTTCTCATCACTCCAGTGCACACCAAGTGTAACACCATACTAAGTTCTAAACCCTTTCTAATACAACTCTAGATGGACACCCAAGTCAGTCTGCGGTGCCACCTCAATCATGCTCAAGTCATCAGATCCTTACACATGTATATCATCTACTCATATACTAATTTATATCTCTTCCATTATAAAATTTTATCCTCATAATAAGTTCCTCAAAACTAACTCCTCGAACAATTTAAAGTAAAATGCATATACTTTCCTCAAAGTCAGATGTTCAGAAGCTGAAACAAAATTTAATCACTTCCAAAAATCCTTACAGCTTTGTCTAGGCTCATTGAATCAAATTGAATCCTCAAACATTTTAATAACATAAAAACCTAAACTCCTTAAAATTCTTAAAAATTGCAATTCATTCCTACTCTTCAAATTATAACTTTAAATCCTCAAGTATACAGATAGATACTCCCAGTCTCTAATACTCAAGGTCCACACAAATACACCAATCTAATTATCATCACACGTAGGACTTACTGTTATTAGCACCTTGCTCAACAAATATTTGATATAGGATCACTAGCACTATTGGTATGGTATACTAGCTTCATCATTAGATTATCTCATCAAACTTATTACAAATCACGATCACTTGCACTTTCTATAATACTCATGCTTTACTTCAATCTCAAGGGCAGGCATATGGTTCCATATCTCGATTGATGTATAAGCATATCTCTTAAACCTTTTACAGCCTGTTAAACTATTCTGTGATATATTTCACAACTTTCATTACCAATATTGATATTCCTCTACTCATGGCATCTCATTAAAACCCTTTATGTATATACATTTCTTTACTCTTGATCCACCCAGTATCAATCATCAAATTGAACATCATGCCCCATTAATCTTTAACGCAATTCCTTGATACTTAATTGTTTACATAGATCATCCAATCACATAATTTATTGACTATCCGGGACGGGTATGCTGGCTCTGATACTAACTCTTGGAACCTTCACTGATACTCTTACTCCTCTTTCTATAATACCAATACTAATTATAATAACACCTATCATAGAACTATTGCTACAAGGTACTATGCTATGGATATCTCTAGATTAATGCCTAATGCTCCCATGTCCAACTGAGAAACACTTACAACTCACAAGTCACACTCAGTCAAACTAATACAAGACACAACCAAAATTGCAAGTCACTAATTATCATACTAACAAGGAATCCTCAAAGAAAATAAGCTCAAAAAGGAACTGGATCAAGGACGGAAGGTATCTTTACTGCTAGTAAAGAAAAGAAGCGATGGAACAAAGTCCTGGAATAACATCAATAGATAAGTCTTGAGATAATACTTTAAGGACCAATTTAAGATACAACCTGATAATCATACACGTCTGTCAGAAATCATGACACACAGAATCCTCGCCACGCCAGTAAGCATAGATACGATAAACGACAGGTTCCGTAACTAAGGTATGCAACCCTATAATCATGTCATCTAGAATCCTCGCCAGGCCAACCGGTATGGCTGCGAGAAACTCTAAATCTCATAACTAAAGTATGTACATCCAAGTTAGGTTCCTACGTTCTCGTCACGACAGCTAATATGGCTGCGATAAACTCTAGGTCCCATAACCAAAGTAGACGTTTTACCTTTCTCACTGTCCTCATCAATATATGTCATCAGATGATACCATAAATTCTAGTCCGTAAAATTCATCTCATTATGAAATCAACTCAACAACGATACCAGGAATTAAAGTTAATAATTGGTCAACAAGAATCAAACTCAATATCAACGAGTGAGGACGGACGGAAACAAGGGCGAAGGAATTAAATTGGAAATTATAATAAGATTCTCATGGGGTCATCCCAGGAAATCTTTCAAATAAATTGTGATTGAGTATCCTCTCTCATTCTAGTATCCTATGTCCTATGTCCTATAGCAGGCACGCAGTAGTACAACGAAGATGTCACACTACCACGACATCTCACAACTCGCGAAGTCTGACCTGCATGGGCCACCACTAAAAACGTGTCACGACCCGCACCCGGCTTAGGGGCACGAGTGCGTGGGTACGTCCAGCCTACGCCGCAGCATCAGCGGTAGAACGTTGTCTAGGTCATGTAACTATCTAATCAAACTCACGTGAACACCCAACTCCATAAGGAGACGTGGATATCATAAAATAATGCTAGAAATACTCAATCACATAAACTAAAGCACGATGAGATATCAAAGCAAGCAAGAAATACAAGACAAGTCTAATGACAAAATAATCATACCTGCAATCATTAACTTCCAATCCCCAAGTGTGTCAGAAACCAGTCTACTAAGGTCATAGTCTGGAAAAATATTTTCCAGTCAGGAAGGAGCAAAGTACATCTCTAAATAGCAGTTCTTTATTAATGATATAAACTATGTAACAGTTCTAGATGGAAATATACCAGATACATGTAGAGGTACGAGAAATGTACAATAAAAGAAATACTGGAAATACTGTAAGTAAATGCAGGAAGAGAAATATGTCAACGAGCAAGAATCCTATGACTAAGTGTGTGAGTACTAGTTTTAACATGTGATCGGCTTGGGAACTTGATCAGGCTGGTTACATGTGATTAGCTATGATTCATGAAGGTCAGGCTAACCGTTGGTTAGCTATGATGCATGTAGAGGTCAGGCTAATCACACGTAACAGCTATGAAGCATGGAGATGGTCAGGCCGCACCCGACGTGAGATGTGGGGTGAGCTATGATGCATGGAAAGTTGGGTATGATCACATATCTACACTAAAATACTCCCCAAACCCCCGACTGGTATAGTAGATCCAATCATGGTATGCTATGGCACGGGATTCCCTAGGGAGGTAGCAAATCTCCCCGGGTCTCAGTGTCTGTATATGCACAAGATATCAAGGAAACAAGTCTTGTACAAGCTACACCATGAATAAGGAATAACATCTCATGACGAGATCCGTGTATACCAATCCGTGTAACCAACGTGTCAAGAACATGGATATTTACACTAGATACAGTGAACATAGGAGATATCATAAATTAGAAACTAATCAGAGAATGTACTCGCCTTGGGTCCTTAGCTGGTGAATACCGAGATCCTGTCCCAGAGTATCGTCTGGAGGATCCAACAGTCGTATAAACATATAATAAAATAATACAACAATTGCATCAGATGCTATACTAAACACACAATCAAGTGCCTAACTCAGGGGCTATGCCTGGCATGATACTGGTCAACTAGGGTCATCTAGTAGATAGACCAATATATATATCTATATATATATCACACACATTAATACTATTTAATTATAATTAAAAGATACCCTTTATAAATTTACACATATACATATTATTCATTTGGTATGAAAAATAGATGTGTATTTATATGCTTAAATAAAACTAATACTTGTATATAAAAATAGTACTGTATGTTTAATTATATAAATTCACTAGGACTTACTTTACACAAGGTATATATATATATATATATATATATATATATATATATATATATATATATATATATATATATATATATATATTCATATGAATATAACCCAAAAATAGAATTTACTATATGTACTAAATTCCATAAATACAATTAATATATGCTAATATATGTACCATATATACTATCATATAATATGTATACATATATACATACATATATACTGGTTTGAGGTTGGGAAATTACACATATACTAATTTTATATAGTAAAATATATTAAGTATGCCAATAATACATATAGTAGAATACGTATTTATATATATACTAATCATATTAAATACTTATATATATACATATACATGTACATATTAAAATATACATGTACAGGTATACAGGTTATATTAAATATATACATATACACTATTTAAATACATATACAAATTAACATTAATATACTTATACATATATACCAATTTTAAAATATACTAAGTGTAAATACAAATACATATATACGTATACCAATTTTATATATATAATGAAAAATATATTAAGTGTACGCAAATATATATATATATTTTTATATATATATATATATATATATATATATGTGGACATATACCAATTTTATTTACTTAAATACGTATTAAATACGTATATATATATATATATCAATTATATTAACCATATACATATACACTATGTATTTACATCTCTACTAATTTGAAAATACACTTTATATAGATATATACATGTATATATATATACTAATTTAAAATACACATATACATTTACACATACACATACACATATACTACAAATACGTATTTATATAATATACTTATACATACATATATATGTACTCATATAATACGCATACACACAAATATACATGTACGTACATAACTACACATTCATACGTATACATACATGTGTAAGGAAGGAGAGAAGGGGAAGAAGTCTCACAAGGGGTGGTCGACTTGCTGGCCGGAGGTGGGATGCTGCCAGGAGGAGGAGCAGAGGGGTGATGAGTCGAGGGGTCGACGAGGCTAGCTCCGGGGGACTCGACGCCGGAGCAGGGTGACTCGATGGAGTGGCTGCGGGTTGGGGTTGCACAGCCGGAGTAACAATGGGGGTCGGGATCCGTTTGTGGGGAGGAGCACGGTGGAGATGGTGGTGGCGATTGGGAGCAGCGGGGTGGTGGTTGTGCTGCCGGAGTGATTGAGGGAAGATGGGTGGCCGTACCGGAGCAGTCGGGGATGGGTGGTCGAGCAGCAGAGGGCCGGGTCAGCGGCTGACGGGGGAGTAGTGAATGTAGCCGGAGGTCGGAGGGAGATCGTGAGGGAGATCGGCAGTAGGAGGAGGAGATGCCGGGAGCAGATGCAGCGCCGGGGCAATGGCCGGAGCGGGGAGTCTGCCGGAGTTGCAGTCAGCGGAGTCGTGCGGGTTGTGGGGCCGGGGACAGGTTGTCCGGTCGGAGTTACTTCGGTGGACGGCGGAATCTGGAGGATGATGACAGGTGGGGGAGGAGCAGCCAGCGGGTCGGGGACTCAGTCGCCGAGGTGAGCAGTGGCCGCCGGAGGGATCAGAGGGCCGCCGGAATGATGGCCGGAGGTCGGAGTGCACAGGGAAGGGGGATGGTGATGGTTTCCCTCTCTCTTTTATTATTCAAATTTCAATTAAAAGAAGGAGAAGAAGAAAGGAAAGAGAAGAAGAAAAGAAGAAGGAGAAGAAGAAGAAAAGAGAAGAAGAAGAGAAGGAATTTGGTTTCCTACGTTGGAGAGGATGGAGGCTTGTGAGGAGGTGGGGAAACCTAGGTTGTCTAGGGATTAGGGTTTGATGTAACATGTCATTAAATAGGGAGAGAGAGTTTTGTAAATGAAGGGTGAGGATGAGACCCTTCTAATGAGTGGTCCAGATTTGACATGGAGAGAAAAATAATTCATGTGGGAATGAGGGTGATGTTAAAAATATTAGGGGTTCCTCATTGTTTAAACCAATGGATGTTGACACAAAATGCAAATTTGCAATTTAGCCCCCCCCCCCTAAATTTGGGTATTTGCACAGATGCATGAAATGACAAAAATTTGGCGGGCGATTCGGTGTCCGGTGTTTTGTAGGGTCAGGGGGCGCTGTAAGTTCGGTACGGGCTTAAATAGCAGGGCACTGGAATTAAATTGGAATTTCAGAATTGGTTTAAATAGTATCCTCAATTTAATTAGAATTAAAATGCAAGTTGTGTTCTAAAATTAAATAGGAGTACATGGGGCCAAAATCAGGTCAGGTCATCAATACCAATAATGAAGAAGACTCAGAACAGAATATTACCCTAATTTGGGCCGCATGAAAAATAGGTCAAAATTGCCTCCAATTTCAATTAGAACGCACAACGATACAAAACAGGAATTTATTAAATAGCGTCCGCGATGATTTTTGTGCGGCTAGAAATAATGCACAGAGAGCATAATTATGAGTTACAAAAAATAGCAGAATGGAAGGCGGGCATGTCTAGGGCAAGATTGTGAAATTTGTTGGAAGACAAAAGCTAGGGTAGTGCTCCAAATATCGAAGCAAAGACAGGACGCAATAATTAATTAAATTACAGTAACTAATTAAAATCTCCAATAAATAAATTCTAGATAAATCAATTAAATACATAATTTTATAATTCGGACAGGTGGTCATCTACTGGGCTTCTAGGTCTAGTCTGTTAGCTCAAAATAAATGAACACTGTATATAATATTATATTTAAATTACACATCACACATTTATTTAAATCAAATATACTATCATGAAATTAATTAATTGTAACTACCATAATATTAAATATTGTAAAAAGTCAAAAATACCCCTATTTTCGAAATATGGTAGTGACACCTCAATCTTACTTTGTTCATCACGATATTTTGTGGTCCAACACATGATCCAATCCTCAGTTCCACCTCAGTGTTCACAGATGTTAACATGCACCTTTACTATCATCCTCGAAATAAATAAATAAATATTTATTAAACCCTCATTTATATACCACCTTTACTATTTTATAATAACTACTACTCAATTAAGTTCGACATTATTAATCAATTCTCAAAGAATGACTAAGGGTTCGATGTTACACACTAGTTCACCATCAACACCTGCTCCTCAACATCCACCAATGTTTCATTATCCTAATATCCTTTTACAACAATTTAAACTACTTGCCATCAATATACAATATGCAAATTAACTGAACAACACCCTAAGATCTCTTACTTAGCATTTAATAGACCCTAAGCACATTATAGCATTCTCCACTCTAACTCAAATAGCATCTTACACAACCCTAAAGTCCATATAACCAATAATTTGCACATTAAACCATGTAATTTATCCTCAAAATTCCCAATATGATTGTAACCCCAAGCAAAGATCCAATTATCCTCAATTCCTGACTTAATGTATATCCATAAGTTTCATTTTATACATATAGAATTTAAACCCTAAACACAGATCCATTATCTCAATCCCTAACTTATTTAAACTTCACATGTAGACCATAATATTGTAATACCCAAAACCCTAAATATTAGCCAAGTTATATAAAAGCAAATAATCAACAACACTAAAACATTTACGCTAAACTAATAATACATAAATCAATATATACAAAGTCTGAGAGAGGGGGGGAAGTCTTTCACCTTGGACGAGGTGTAGCTGGCCGGTGGGGGGGATGATGGCCGGAGGGGTGCTGTGGTGGTCGAACATCGGTGCGCCGGGTCGACTGGAAGCACTCGGTTCGCCGGAGAATGGGCCGGCCGACTGGGGATTCAGCAAGTGGACAAAGAATGGCAGTCGAGGGGAGGTATTCGACTCGGCGGAGATGGCGTTGATGAAGACGATGGTGGTGGTGGGAACAACCAATGGCCGGAGGGAGCTACTGCAGTGCGGTGGTGAACGGGGATGGAGCAGTAGCAGCCGGGGTCGAGGGGGTAGCCGGAGGGGCTCGTAGGTGGACGGAAGGAGGGAATGTGGCCAGAGTTTGACAGTGAATGGTGGCGGGAATACCAGACCGGAGGTGATGGTGGTCAGTGGTCGAGGAAGCTACTAGCCGGAGGAGTTTGGAGGAGATGGTGGTTGAGGGAGGAAGTCGGCAGCGGGGTGACCGGAGTTGGGGTCGTGGCTGGGTGGATCACCGTCCGGTGGTGGGGAGTGGTCGTGGTGGAAGAACTGGAGGTGGTGGCGATGGAGTTGGCCGCCGGAGCGAGCAACGTGGTCAGGGGAGAACTCGAGCAGCCGGCGGTGCAGTGGGGAATGGCTGTGCCAGAGTGCTCGCGGCTGCGCCAGACTGGAGGGGGTGGCAGTTGCATGGACAGCGAGGGTGGTGGTGGAATGCCGGGGCTCGCCGGAGCTGGTAGGCCGGAGAAGGAGCTCGGTCGGATCCCTAACTATTAAAAGAAGAAGAAGATGAAGCTAATTAGAAGGAGAAGAAAAAGAAAGGAAAAAGAAGAAGAAGAAGAAGAAGAAGAAGAAGAAGAAAGCTACGTATGGAGAGGAGGGAAGGAGAGAGAAATGGGGTGGGGGTTTCTCAAATGTGGGGATTAGGGCCTGCTTGGGATGTGTGCATTGAAGAGACATTAAATAGGAGAGATGGTGTGGGAATGTGTGGTCAGGATTTGCCCATTTCAAATGGGTAGTGGTGATTACATATGAAGAAATAAATTCTTCATCCAAATGAAAGGGAAAGGGAGGCTTGACTTGGTCAAAGGAGAGGGGGCTTCTCCATTTGGCCTAGACCAATGAGGTTAGGACACCTATTTCAATAATTACAACTAAGCCCCTTAAATTTGGATATTTGCACAATCACATGAAATGATGCAAAAATTATAGGAGAATTGGTGTTTGATATTTTATAGGGTGAGGGGGTGTTGTGTGTTTGGCATGGGCTTAATTAAATGGACATTGGGATTAAATGGGGATTAAAATGAGATTAGTCAAAATTGGTATCCCCGATTTAATTAGAATAAAAGTGTCCCGTGCTTTTAAATTAAATGGGGGCACTTGGGGTCTAAATTTAGAAATGACACAAAGGTCAAAAATGGTGTTGGCTTGGATTCAGTCTTGGACCCTTTAGTTGGTCCAGCTCAACAGGTTAAGTTGGTGTCTCAAAATTGATGGTAACGACACAGGTGTCCGACACGGGATTAAATATGGGATTTTGGTTACGGAAAATTGTGCAATTAATTTAGAGCACAAGGAAATATGATTTTGAGTGACGAAAAAGTCCAACGCCTAAATTGGCGGGTCAAGTCAAAAGTATAATAGTCTGTTGGAATTTATGGGCTGATGTTGGGCTCCGAATAATTCAACAATGGTAGGGCACGCCAAGAATTTAATTAAAATAATCAGACTTATGCAACCTTACTCTAAATCCCAAACATCTGCTGCTAAACCAAAATTTTCTAACCTATACCAGACTATCTATAGAAATATTTGAGGGGGTTTACACACACACACACAATATATATATATATATATATATATATATATATATATATATATATATATATATATATATATATATATTGTATGTGTAAATTTTTTATAGAAATTATTTGGTTAATAATAATTAGGAATATATAATAGATACTAGCATTATTTCTATTAAAAAAATCATGCAGTTACTGTTCCCCGCATGGAACAATAAATCTCGTGAACCCGACCTCCTCCTTGTGTATTTTGAACATAATTCAAATCTTTTCAAAAAAAAAATTATCAAATCAAATCCTTCATAAAATCTCTTATTTAATCCTCCAATTATTCCTGTATTAATCCAAATTGGATTCAAAAAATTCATATTTCTCTCGAAAACGAACAACTTATTCCGAAATCTCTCGAGCGTAGCAACTCCAGAGGAGTTCGAACAACTCCACTACCTTCACGACCTTCCCTAACTATAGTCAACCTGTCCTTGACCGCCTGCGCCGCCGTAAGCGATTGGGTAGCCGCAGTCGACTGCCATCGCTCAGGGAGATAAGCTAGATGACACAATGTACCATTGCATAGTTGGCCGAGTCGACGGAGAGTAGGGTTGAGGTGTTGCATGGGTCACAATTATCTTTGGCGAGACTATAAGACAGAGGCTGATGTCGACCATTGATTCCTACAATGCTAGACTATTAGCATTGGAGCAAATACGCCCTTTAGCGCATCAAGCACACACTCCCTGATTTTTTACTATAAATACCCACTCACCCCCCACAAATGGTAAGAAAGTAAACACAATTACCTAAACAAAAGTCCTGCAAATTTCTTACTCATAATTCTTTATTCTGATAACCAATTTGCTTGTCAAAGTGTCCACAGATGAGAATCCCCTGCTCGTCATTGTGGACTTGCTTCAAGCTGCCTAGGGATTGCTGGAGAAGAAGAAGAGTTGAAAGAAGATGATACCTCAAATATATTACCATGAGCCAATCGAGTCAGGTTCGTTGAATTGTGCCTCCAAAATGAAGACTTTCTTCAACAAGACCCGTTCTTAATATGGATCAAATTCTTTTCTTACCGACTCGGGTTTGAGAGCATGAGGAGTCATAGTCTAGACAAAAAACCCTAAGTTGTACAATATATATATATATATATATATATATATATATATATATATATATATAATTTACTGTACCGATAATAAATTTATATTAATTAAATATAACGATAGAAGTTTGAGAAATTTTGAAATTCTGATACATATCGCCAACTCGGATGACAAAATTTTGCAGAAATTGATTTTTGCCAACCCAGTTGGCAAAAAACTAACTTTTGGGGCGGGAAAGCCAGATTTTCGCCAACCGAATTGGCAAAATTTTGGTTGCCCAAATTTTTGCCAACTCGGTTGGCGAAAATAGGATATTCTCGGTTCGGGTGGGTTCGGGTGGGTCGGATGGGTTCAGGTGGGTTGGTTGGTCTACGGTTGATGGGTTGATAGGTTGGTTTAATATGTAGGGTTGGTGGGTTGGTTTAAAATGTAGGGTTGGTTGGTTGGTTTGAATATGTAGGTGGTGGATTTAAATGATGTCCTTAAATATTAGTAGTTGGTTAAATATTTAGGTGGGTGTTGGTGGGTGTTGTGTATTATAAGGAGAGGGAGGGAGGAAGCAATCATTGCAGCAAGTGAAGAAAAGCAGCAAGTGAAGAAAAGTAGAGAAGAGAAGAGGAGGAGGAAGAAGAGAAGAGAAGAACAGAGAAGAGCAGGAGGAAGTAAGTAGAGAAGAAGAGAAGAGAAGAGAAGAGAAGAGAAGAAAACATAAGGAGAACAAGTTTGTGATTTTTTAATTATAATTATATAATTGTAGTTACTATTTTAACTATTATAATTATAATGTTCGTGATAGTAGTCATACTAACACTAAATATTTGATTACATATTTTAACACTAAATAGAAAATATTGCAGATGGGTACCCAAAACGATGGACGTATTCCAGGAGGGCCTACCACATATACGATTATCCAGCTACGTGAATTGCACATTTCTAGTCTAGTATTTTTTGGACAGGTATATTAAAATTAAATTATTTTAGTAAATATAATTTATATTTTTTTACATGTCTAAATAATACATCGTTTATATATTGATCAGATACATTTTCTACGTCATGACCGAGACTTGATCTTCAGTTTAGTTTAGCGGTGGTGGCCAGAAAGAAATACCTTTCAGTTATAATTCGGAGAAATGACAAATTTGCTAGTAGATGTAGCAAATATCTTAGGATTACCTATTACGGGTGAACCTATAATATTTGAAAATGATGAAACATTTTGCGCCAAAACTGTTATAAGGAAGTATTTAGGCGTGGAGCCGCCTACCATATATGGTAAAAGTTTTGTGATGCTTTCGTGGCTCCGCCACAACTTTATGCACCTAGATCGTATTGGTGAGAAAAAAATCTTAGTGGATGCGGAACGAGTAAGTATAACATTTAATGTTATTATTTATGTAATATATATTTTTATTTAGTTTAACTGATATACTTTTTTATTATATGTTCAGGTTACTGCTTGCACCAGGGCCTACTTACTAGGTCTAATCAACGAAATTTTATTTTCAAACTCCGAATTTAGGGCAAATTTACGTTTTTTACCTTTTCTGAAAAATCTGACAGAACCTACCCGTCATGCATGGGGAGCTTCTGTGTTGGCATATCTGTACAACTCCATGTCAAATTTTATGCATTTTACTTCAGCTGATAAAAGACAAAAAAATTTGAATAGATGTATGACATTATTACAGGTATAAATTTTTTATATAAATTTATTTACTAAAGAAATATGTACACTTACATGATATATTTTTTTTAGGTTTGGTCCTACGAGCACTTCAGTATCGGTAGGCTAGTCTTCCGTATTGATACCGAAGATGGTCTCTTCCCACCAGCTTTACGCTGGATGACGGCTGCAGCTGATCCAAATCGATGTGCTCACAAGGATATCGTAGTATATCGGGACCAATTCGATTCACTTAGGTTTAACGAGGTAATTTTTTTTATAGTGTCTTATATATTTTTTTGTATTTCATACAGTCAATATGTTTTACAATTTTATAGTGTCTTACAATATAGTTGACATTAAATAGGTAATTTTTTTACCGTACCGTCTTGGGTAGAATCCTCTTGAGTTACAAACAACGGCCTTTGGATTGAGTCTACATAGTTTTTTCATAATATTCCACGATAACATCATGTATCATCCAGCTGATCGTGTTATGCGACAGTTCTGGATGATACAACACATTCCTGATGAGCCACCATATTTCAATCGTGGTAAAGGCAATGCAACTATCAGAGCACGCAGATTGATTCCTGGGTGGAATTCTAGATTTGAGACACATAAGGTGAGACATTTGTCTCAAATGATGTCCTCTATTGATGATGGTAAGTTATTCCAAAAGTTTAAGAAAATTTACTGCAAAAATTATAAGAAATCATATGGTCATAATTTGTAATGGTGCAGCTTACGGTGATGA
The DNA here is from genome assembly GCA_036927795.1 of Iris macrosiphon. NCBI lineage: Eukaryota > Viridiplantae > Streptophyta > Magnoliopsida > Asparagales > Iridaceae > Iris > Iris macrosiphon. The sequence goes on along the minus strand of JAYESA010000019.1, from coordinate 134,415,696 downwards.
TGCATATAGATCTTGGTAGGGAGCTCATCATATCAGCAATAAAGCCTACCAATTCTAAGAGTTTCGATTCCAACATCGAGCCATAGATGATTATAGTCTCCGCTGCTATTATGATTATGTAGAAGGGATGGTACGTTATATTTTATATAAAAATGTCTATCTCCGTAGTGCGTTCTCTATTGAATTCTATTTAATATTTCAGCTTCCAGATTTAAATACCACATACTAAAATCATCCAGTGGGGGACCCGTTGCGCACAGCGGTTGGCAAATTTTTTGCTTCTATGCAACGAGGACTGACTCCTCCGAACCCTCCCTTACTTATTCCAGGAGATTATCCTCAGAGTCTTGTTGCACAACGACAAGCACGCCCCCTAGGAAGTATACCTCAGTTTGGTATCAAGATGATAGTCTGCCACTACAAGATGACGATGTCCCTTCTCAAGCGACGGCCAGTGCGAGCACTTCTCAGTGGGATGGTGCGGGCACTTCTCAATGGGCTGGTGCGGGCACTACTTATTGGCCTGACTAGGGTACTTCTCAGGCGACGGTCGGTGCGAGCACTACTCAGTGGGATAGTGCAGGCACTTCTCAGTGGGCTAGTGCGGGCACTTCTCATTGGCCTAAGTGGGGCACTTCTCAGGCGACGGCCGGTGCGGGCACATCTCAGTGGGCCCCCGAGGGAGATTCTCAGTGGGCCCCTGAGGGAGATTCTCAGTGGGATAGCCTATTCGCCCCGACGTTACCACTTATTCGCATATTTTGACAACTCCATCAGCACTGATGCCATCTCAAGTGGAGGACAGTCAAGGAGGTGGTGATGATGCAGCCCTAGAGAATATACGAGAAAAGAGGGATCAACTCAATCTAAGAGAGATTGATCATCCGAACTATCGGGAATTAGCCAAGAGAGCTCGTTGAAATTGTTATATTAGTACAAACTTTATTTGAATGTAACTTTGTTCTATTTCAATGAAATTACATATTGTTCTAAAAATATGAAACTATTTGAAACAATCATCAATGCCTTTATTCTCTTTGTTGGTTTGTACATCTCCTTCTATTGTGTCCTAAACCATTGCAGTTACTACATCGAAGATCTCTTGAAGCTTGATTATTCGCTTTGATCTGGTTCTTCTTTGGTCTTCCCGCCTTGCGTCGTACATCTGGTACTCTAATGTATCCTCTAACCAATGTATTTTTAGACTTACACGCATAACATGCATGTACACATGGAAGCAATGTATGATACCACTTTAAACATGAACAAGATTTTTCATCTAAGTCTACAACATATGTTCTATTTATTTTACAATATAATATTTCAAACAAATATCTAATTATATTCAACGTTTGCAGCCGGTATTTTCCTTTTATGATAAGAGCCATAGTTTGTAACATCTTAGGATAATAATCAGTTTGAAGATTTTCAGCTTTTTGCCTGTTCTTGTCCTGAAGTGTTATAATTTTGGCTCGAATTCCATCAAGTAGTGTCGTTATTGGTTTATCACGTAAATTTTTTATCCAGTTATTGAAGCATTCAGCAAGATTCGACGTGTGAATACCTAATCTGGGACAAGAAGAATACGCTGTTATCCAATGTGAAAAAATATGAGTTTCATCATTTACTCCAACGAGCCAGTTGTAAATATCTATGTTTTCAGATTTTATTTTTTCAAACAATAGTTCGCATCTGTTTCATTATAGCATCTAGCAAGATAGTCTAAACTATGTTGAAAATGTGGAAATCTGAAGAGTTTTTTCAAAATTTGTTTAAAATATTGAATAAAAAAATGAGGCGATTCTGAAAATATATCATGCATAGCCCTTATCAATCCTTTTTGTTTATCTGATATAAAAAAAAATTGTATTCCATGCATCAAAATATTTTTCAAAAGATGTTCTCAAATCGTTTAAAAACCAAGTCCAAGAATCAGTATTTTCACTCTCAGCAACAACATGAGCAATTGGATATAATTGATAATTTGGATCATGAGCACAAGCAATAAATAAAATATCTTGATATCTAGAAGAAAGAAAAGTAGCATCAGTACTAATCACAGGTAAACACCCCCTTAAAAATCCATCAATGCATGCCTTAAAACTAATAAAAATTATTTTAAATCTATTGTCTTCTGTAGTCTGTATAAAATATTGGCTACCTGGATTTGTCTCAATAATTCTAAAACCATACTCTTCAAGACTACTATATGCATCAATATAACTACCATTTATTTCGGATAGAGCAAGTTTCCTAGCTTTCCAAGATTTATAATATTTAATATATATTATGTGTTCTCTAAATATATCATTTACAACATGCGATGGACTATACGACTGATTATCTCGAATTCTATCAATAATTTTATTTTTAACCCATACAGTAGTAGCTAATGGATGAGAACCTGTTATAAGTCCCCATAAACAAGAATGTACGTTTTTTAGCGTTGTTATAACAAAACTTTCACCTTTACCACTTGCTTTAGCGTATACTCTCCAATTACAACTTGAATCGTTACATTTATATATAATCCCACTAGCATTGTTTAAAGTAGCATGACAAGTAAAATTATGTGCATTTGCTATATCACTAATAAAATATCTAAATTCAGAACGATTATCAATTTTTTTTCCAATGATTAATCCTGAAATGCTAACACTATCAACATTGCCATCGAATTCATTATCTAAATTTTCAATTAAATCATCACTGTTTTTATCGTCGTTATTACCATCATCTACTATATGTTCTTGTTCAGCAGATGAAATAACTTGATGAGAAGAACTAGGAGCAGTATTAACTTTATTAGAAGCACGTATACTACTTATAATATTATTTCTAGGTGGTGGTGAAGTTACATAAATATTAATGTACGTTGCTTGTACATTAACTTCTAGAATAAATTTTCATGCTTGTTCACTAACTAACTTTATACAATTAGTTAAATAAACATGAACCAATATAAATGCATAATCAATAGAACATTGCTCAACAATTTGATTACGTAAACTATCAAACTAAATATTTCGATCAATTAAAAAAATTTCAGTTAAACCTCCTTCATAAACTAACCCATTAAGCACACCTCCAACCGAACATAATATTATTAAACTTTGATCCATCACATGAGAATGAGCTTCTAAATACATAGTGATTGAGCTTATGTTTGAAAGTATAAGTAGATTGTGTTTGAAAGAGTAAGTGGATTAAGTGAGAAATGAATAGCAGAAAGAATTTATAGAAATAAAAAAAATTTAGCCGTTGTAAAAATTTGTACGTTAAAATATGAACGTTAAAATATGAACGTTGCTATGATTGAGTTACTATTAACATACCTATGGCATAGTTACTATTAACATACCTAGAAAATAAACCTACAAAAACAAAAAACAAAAAACCACACAAAAAAACAACACAAATAAAATCCAAAAAAAACCAAACCAAATAAACCCTAAACAAAAAACAAAAAAAACCATATTTTCGTCAACCGAGTTGGCGAAAATTCCCCATCTCTCGTCCAAATGTGTAACACGTCGGATTCTTGGTCGGATTTTCGCCAACTGGATTGGCGAAAATCAAGTTCTCCAAAATTTAGCCAACCCTGTTGGCAATATCTATCGGAATTTTAAATTTTTTCAAACTTCTATCGATATATTTAATTAATATAAATTTATTATTGGTACAATAATTTTTTGTAAAAAAAAAAAAAAAAAAAAATTTCAAAAAAGAAGTATTCTCAATCCCAACAAACCAACATGCCCTCCCTTCCAAGTAAGCACACAACAGCGTGGTAAACTAACAACCTTGTCTGACGTCAATCACCCCCCTTCCCATTCCATTTATACTCCCCACATTCATTCATTCATTTTTTCTTTCTTTCTTTCATTTATTCATTCATTGAACTTTTTTTTTTCCTTCTTCCTTCCCAATAACGATTCATTCATCAAATAAAAATAAAAATAAAAATCTTTAATTCTTTCTTTCTCCCAATCATTCAATACATTCCACAAATCCCTAAAATCCTCTTTCATTTTATAGCAATAGAAATCATCTTTTCCTTCCTATTTATCCTCCATTTCCTCCTCAATTTGGATAAAGTAATATTTTGATCGAGGAAGAACAATAATAAGGAGCTGCAATGGCGGAGGTGGCGGATAACGTGACGGCGACGGCAGCGACGGAGGAGAGGGAGTACCAGAGCGACGTGAGGAAGCTGGTGGATTTGCTATCGAAGCTCAACCCGTCGGCGAAGGAGTTCGTCCCGGCGGCGGCGGCGGCGAGGAAGTCCGGTGACGGTCGGCTCTCCGCCGATGCGCCGGTCTTCGTGGCGTCGACCGGTTACTACAACAACATCTTCTACAGCGGCACCAACAAGGACTCCAGCAGTGACGGATCCTCCAATAACCAGTTCAATCGCAGAGTAAATATTAATTTTCTAGTTTTGGGTTTTTTCCCCTATTTTTAGGGGTTTGTTGGGGTGGGGGAGAAAAAAAGTTGCGATCTTTGGGATCTATTTTTTGTTACTAATTTTGGACGGACAGAGGAGGAATGGGAAGAGGAGGATGAACGAGAGACTGAGGTGGTCTGAGAGAGAGGACAGCATTCGGCGAACTGTATATGTTTCTGACATTGATCATCAGGTGATTTTTATTACTAAATAAATAATTTCCCCCCTTTTTTGATTGGTTTGGTGTTAATTATGTTGAAATAATCTTCTAGTTTTCGTTCTTAACAAACTCTCAGATTACTGAAGAGCATCTTGCTGATTTATTCGCGACATGTGGTCAAGTAAGTTTGAACATCCTGCAAAATTGATTTTATGTTTCGTAGGATGAAGCGAAATTAATCAAGTATGCGTCCTTTATTTTTTTTATTTTTACAGAAATTGTTTGAATTATAGTTTCTGCTTCCCTAATAATTTGTGTCAAAGATGAGATTTCTCTTACCATGAGAATGCTTCATTTTTAATTGGATATTATTGAATTTGAACAATAGTTGCCTTTTGGGATTTCAATGTTTTAAGCATTCGGTCTCGAATTAGTTTTTTTTTAGTGTCATACAGATAGCTTGTTTATTTTGCAACCATTCTACAGGTGTTGTAGTTGCTGCTGCGCAAGGATGGACATGGTTTATCTAGGAATACTGGATAGCTTGAGTTATATACTTTTTTGCTCACTAATGTCTGTGGACAGTGGCTAAATATTAAGAATTTCAGCTGTTAATTATTGAGTGTTAGTTTGTTGTTTTGAAGCTTTTAAAGTTATTGTGTCATATTAAGGCTTACGTAATTGTAATTGATGACAGATTGATATTCTTGACATGTAAAACTATTCAATAATGTATAGTAACGGTCTTAAATCTAAGGTTATGTTATGGGTGGTCCAACAAGGAATTAGGTGATTTATAGTGTCATGAATGTGATACTATTAAATTAGCTTGTACTTGTTCTACTTGCTTTAGTATGGTCCATTAGCTGCTGAAGCTACCGAGTTCCTCACCTGAACTTTAGCATAGAATACCTGATGATTGTTTTTTTTTCGAAATTCATGTTATTATTTGTTTCCCATTTAAAGTTATTTCTTGTTCTAATTTGTTAAATTGGTAACTTGTGTATCTTCTTATGCTTATGCCATCAAGGGCGGATCTGGGATTTAAAATTGGGGCGGGATACAATAAAATTTAAATTCTAACAAGACATAAATATAATAATTATTTATTCCAAACATAGTTGTTACAGGCGCAAGGCGCACAAAGGCGCAAAGACTTCCTAGCGCCTCGGCCTAAGGCGCGTTCCTTTTTGAATTAAGGCATAATTTTTGCCAAGAAAATGTAAAAATCATTTATGCATTATACAATAACAAAACAATCAAACTGAATTATAAAATAGAACAATATATGCTTGAATAAAAGAATACTATTACCTCTCTGCATCAAATCCAACTTGAAGTTCTCTACATCACACTTCTTTTTGAAACAAAATTCTTTTCAAATGCTAGAACATGTTTATCAAATAGTGTCTTCAAAATATTTTCCAGTATTTAGATTTTGTCTTGGTAGAAAAGATTCTTGATCTTCTGGGATTTTCTATTTCATTATCTAAGTTTGATGTTGCTGTAATTACTGAAGGCCTACTTCATTTTCTTTCAATTATCAGTGTTCCGGGGAAGTCGCAAAAGAGAGGGAACTGGATAACAGAGGAAAAAAAAGAAGAGAGGGAGGGAACTGGAGACAACAAACCAAAAAAAAGGAAGCGAAAAAGCTGCAGAAAAAACAACAAACAAAAAATTCAGAAAAGCAGAAAAAGTAGCACGAAAAAAATGCCTGGAGGGAACTTGGAGGTGGAGAGAGGAAACTGGAGGTGTAGAGGGGGAAAAGAGAGAAATAGAGGCAGATACTCTCTCTATGTCCTCTATGTTATTAGTTTTTATTAACTTAGGGTTTGGTTCGGGTCGGGTGTTAGCGGTAGAACTAAACACTCAACCCGACCCGACCCAACCCAACCCAAATCATTAATCAAAATAGAACTCGACATAATTCATTACGGCACGTCTTTTTGCGGCTTGTGCCTTTTCCGCACCTTGCTAATGCGCTCGCCTTTGGCGTGCCTTTTGAATCTCGTTGCACCATGCTCGTGAGAGGCGCTGAGGGTGCGCCAGGCCTTACGCCATGGCGCACCTTTAACAACTATGATTCCAAATAGCTAGAAAACAAGTAAAAACAAAACCAAACAAATAAATATCATAATTGAAGATTTGATTTGTGTGATTTGTGCTTGGATGTTTGTGTTTCTAGATGGGTAAAGACATTTAGAGTTTTACTATTTTGGGCTGGTCAGCCTAAGCTTACATAATAGGGATATTCAAAAATTTACCTATGCTAAGCCAATGTCAGCCGTCGTATGCCATTATAAATGAGTTGGGAGCAATGTGATAGGATATTTTCTTGAAACAATATACGCATACACACAAATTATAAATATTTTCTTTGAGCTAATAGACACATTCCTTGGATCCTATGGGGAGAATAGGAACCCATATTATTCTCATACAAAGAAATCCATATTTATTGAATTAACTTGGTACATCTTGATATGCATCATTTTATAGGCTAATTTAATCATTTGGATTTCTCTATCTTATTATAAAGTGGGGTCGCATGTCTGTTTCTGACATTCTATGGGCCAAGTACAAATACTAAAATGGAGCCTCTTTTAACTACTCTAAAAAGGGTATTTTATTGACATTCTAAGGACCTTGTTATTGCAGTTTCTAAAAAATAGGGAGGCCTAAATCTAAAAATGGGGATTTCACATTAGTAATATATACGGAGGTTAAAATTTTTAGGACTTCCAATTTCTGTGCAATCGCACAATTTGCAATGCTCAGAAACGGCCCTAAACGGCCCTGAAGTGGACAAAAGAGAATGGTTTAGACTTGAGAAAAGTAATTGAATAGGTAGATACTTTTCGACACATATTGGGTATTGAATGTAATGTTAAAATAATAAGTTTTAGTCGACATAGACTGTTGTAGATCTAATAGTTTGTTGTTAGAAACAACAATTTTGAAGTCAATTAATTAATAACCAAGAATGCTCTAAATGATTTAAATTTTGGTTTAAAAAAGAGTTTAAATGATGTACTTTTTTGGCTTAATGTGTCATAGACATGAATGCAATCTCTTATGTGATCACTTTCTCTCTTCATCTAGTTCTCTTTTAGTTGATGGGAAACATATATGGTACTTCTTGGGTGATGTCTGAAACTGTTGGACCGAAAAGGTATCCGCTGATTAGTCTTTTAAATATTATGACAAGATCCTCTTTTGCTCTAAGGTATGATGCATCTTTGTTAGGATTTTGGCACCAAACAGATGGTTGACGTCAAATATAGAGTCCGATTATTAGTTCTTTTCTGGAAGTTTTTTGTTTGCTGTAGTTTAATCCCATTCTGATGGGGGAAGTCCTCAATGAGACAATTCAATGCTTATGTAGGGGTGTTTAACATTGATCAGCTTAAAAATATGAAAGTAGACACTGGCTATCATACAAAACTAAAAAATGGGCTGCCATATCTTTAATGTTTCCCATCATATCTTGGTAAATGATCCCCCACCTCTATGCTGCATATCTTTTAATGTTTCTGGCATTTTCTTGTCCAAGTCCTTGAATTGTTTGACACATCATCTCTAAAACCCTGTGATACAGCACAACCGTGCAGGAACATGCATAACACGGGTACATACACTTATGTGTAGATAGCATAGCATGGCTAAAGTCGATGCTTATGCTAAAACTTATGGGAGGAGATACAATCGGTGAATAATTCCTACTTCTTTTAAGGGTGTTATAAACCAAACAAGTTCTTATAGTTTCCCTAGATATCCTAGGACATGGAAATGACGAATTTTTTTATTAATGGCTAAGAAACCTCTGATGGTATTTTTTTGGGAGTGCGTCCAATATGTTCTCTTTTTCCCTTTTTGGACAGGCACAATTTTAATTCCTACTTCTTTTAAGGGTGTTATAAACCAAACAAGTTCTTATAGTTTCCCTAGATATCCTAGGACATGGCATTGACAGAAACATTTATTAATGGCTAAGAAAGCTCTGCTGGTATTTTTTGGGAGTGCGTCCAATATGTTTTCTTTTTTCCTGTTTGGACATGCACAATTTTTGTTGAATATGGTTTTTGTTAATGGAGCTGCTACTAAAGGTAGGCCTGGAAAAATATCGTTTGAGGTTTTAAAGTAAGATACGGTTTTTGTTAACGTTTATAGAGGACATGACCATTAACATAGCCGAATGGAAGAAGAGGATTGAAAGAGATAACCCCAAAAATTTATAATGAAGGCTTTGTTGTTGTTGTTGTTGGACGTACAATTTGTGGAAATGTTTCTCTGTGATTAAATACCCGCATCCTTTATCGCTCAATTTTTTCTCTTCTGAGGACCCACACTCTGGATCTAATACTTCTCTCTGCTTCTTCAAACTACTGCATGATTTTCTCCGAGTAATGTACACTGAAAACCTGAAATGAGTGTTACATAGCAATTACTAAATATAAATATTGGAAATCTGTTCTATCAATACTAAATTTGGTTTTATGGATTAGTTATTTTATTTAATGCAACCAGATTGTTCTTTAACTGGAATTTTTTATTACTTAATTTTTTATGATATTATACTATGTTAGATTTACTTATATTATTCCTTTTACTTAACTTGATGTCTTCGTCATTCAGTCTGCCTCCAAGAGTAGCCACTAGTTATTCCCTATTCTGTTTTGAAATCACTGCTTATGCATGCAAGAGCAGTATATATCTAATGAGTTGCCATTAAACCCTTTATCTATCCACTCTAACATAGACCATATTGGACCTTAGAAGCTAGTAGCGGGAGCGAGGGAGCGTGACCACATAGAAGAGTCTAAAGTTGGGAGCGTGATAGAAGCGTGCGCTAATAATTTTTTTATGCTTATTAATTATTGTAATCAAATTTTTTAGATATCTTAATATTTATTGAAATTTATAAAGTTCAGTTTAAAGTTACAGAGAGATCATTCGCATAGTAATTTTTATGATGTCAAAGTAAACAATCATTAATTTCTTATAACTTTGATCAATGTGTATTGAAAATTCTCTAAATTTCTTCTCCAAAAATTACGTCATCTTTTAAAATTATGGTCCTGTTATGGGAAGCAAGATTGTAAATGACGTTGGGTGCTAGTCGGACGGACACCGGACATATAGCGCCTAGCTCGCCTAGGCGAGCACAGTTAAAAAAAAAAATCCCCCCAAGACCTATTAAAAATTGCAGAAAAAGTCCATAAACCCATAAAACATGCATAGTCATGGGTCGGGGGGGGAAGGGTGCCTAGGAGGACATCGGGTGGGCGTCTAGCGCCTAGGAGAAACGTTCCTGTCGGTGGAGAAACGAGCTCCCGTTGCGGAGAAAATGAGCTCCCAAGTAAAAACTGCTGAATCGAGGTTCTTACTGAGATTCGTTGACCTTCTAGGAGTTTCTGGCTTGTAAGTATTGTACTCTGCAAGGTTTCACAGTTTTTATTTAGATGGATAAAAAACTTGCCCCCTTATTGTGGATTTATATGATTAAGGACCCCTCTTCATAGTAGTTGCTTTCTTAATTTCGAGCGTGTCTGTCCATCCATTCACTGCGTATCCATTCATTCATTGGATATTGATGTTGGATCTATAGGGATTTGGCAGCATGATAATACATGATACAAACACGTCAACAAAAGAATTTTGAAAAACTAGGATGTGATACATTTGTTACGACAAAAAGAAAAAGACAACATATTTCTTAATATAAACAAAACTGTAAAGTGGAAATGATGGGATAAACTTTATTGATGTGAAGATTATATATATATATATATATATATAGGAGAGGCTAACCCCTCTCACTATTGTTCTACCCGATGTGGGACTAAAGCCCAATAATACTAATACTACTAATACTTAACACCCTCCCTCAAGATGGAGCATAAATGTCAATCATGTCCAGTTTGTTACACATAAATTGAACCCGAGGACCTAAAAGAGATTTCATGAAGATATTGGCTATCTGATCATCGGTCCTCACGTTATGAAACTTTATCATTCCCTTTTTATACTCATCACGGACGAAATGGATATCGATTTCAATGTGCTTCGTCCTTTCATGAAACACATGATTGATAACAGTATTGATAGAAGGCTGGTTATCACACCACATATCTGCTGCTTCAGATTTTTTTCTTCTTCCAGCTCTTGTAGAACATGTTGTAGATATAATACCTCTGCTGTGCTATGAGCAATGACTCGATATTCTGCTTCTGAACTTGACCGTGCTATCACATTCTGCTTCTTTCTCTTCCATGATACCAAGTTTTCGCCAATAAATATAGAGTAGCCAGATGTAAACTGTCTATCCGTCAGGCTTGCACTCTAGTCAGCATCGGTAAAGCACTCAACACGAGTATGTCCATGATTCTCTATCCGATTTTTTTTTCCGGATTTTGGACTAGATAGCGCAGAATTTTGAGAACTGTCTGCCAGTGTGGAACTCGTGTAGAAGCCATAAATCTACTTGTGACACTTACGGCGAAGGAAATGTCCGGACGAGTCATGATCGCCAAGTAGTTGAGTTTTTCAACCACTCGACGATGCTGATCCAGATTGGTCGTCAGGACCCCCTCGTTTGGGAGTAGCTTTGCCCCTGGATTCATGGGTCTTGCATTAGTCCTGAATCATTTAGTATGTCCAGTACATACTTCCTCTAAGACATTACAATGTCCCGCTTACCCCGTGTGACTTTAATGTCCAAGAAGTAATTCAACTATCTCATATCCTTGGTCTAAAATTGTTCTCTTAGAAACTTCTTTAGTCCTGTAATACCCTGGCTGCCGTCTTCTGTGATTAAAATATCGTCAACATAGACACCAAGTAGTATTCTTCCAGCTGATGTTTGTTGGTAGAATACCGAATAATCTTTTTGTGATTGACACATACCAAACTGAGTAACGACATGTGTAAATCGACCAAACCACGTACGCGGTGATTACATGCTTGAAACATAAGAGCATTGTCAATCACCGCAGTGATTACGCGGTGATTACATGCTTGATGACATGCGATTAATGAGATATCAGGCTGTAAGTACCGCATCCGACCAAATTTTTTTGTGAGTACATGCTTGAAACATAAGAGCACGCGTGGATTCCAAGAGATTGCGATTCTTGCGTGCAGCCACATCATTCTGTTTGGGTGTGTAAGGACATGAAGTTTGGTGGATGATTCCATTACGGGACAGATGACTATTGAACTCACGACCATTGTCACTTCGAAAGCATTTAATCGGAACATCAAATTGTGTTTTGATTTCTGCATAAAAATTGTACTAAATTTCAAATAATTCGGAGCAACTTTTCATCAGATAGACAAAAGTGACACGTGAGTAGCCATCAACAAATATAACAAAGTACTTGAAACCCATCATTGATTCCACTGGACAAGGTTCCTATACATCAAAATGCATCAACTCAAAAGGAGCGGATGCAATTTTATTATTACTCACCGGATAAGGAATCCGGTAATGCTTAGCCAAACGACATGACTCACAATAAAAAGTAAATGGAATATCTAAAGGTTGATACATTTTCTGGAGAGCTTGGATTGATGGATGACCTAATTGACAATGTAACTCGAAATGATCAAGTTTCATGCCGGCACAAGCAACAGAAGAAATAACGTCAAATAGGTACAAGCCTCCAGCCATATGTCCCTTAACAATATTTTTTTCAGTCTTCAGGTCCTGAAAAACACAACCATTAGAAAAAAAATGTTATTGAGCAATGTAAGTCGCGAGTAATTTGACTAATTGAAAATAAACTGAACGGGTTTCCAGGTGTATATAATACTGAATTGAGGGACAGTCCGGAAGAAACACGGACACTCCCTCATCTATGGACAGTTAGTGAATCACCATTGGCAACAGTAATATCGAAAACACGACCTACCGACACATAATTGCGTATCATATCTGCGTCGCTAGTCATGTGAGCAGACGTACTAGAGTCAATCAACCACTACTTTGACCTCACCACACATGCCGCTGAGTACCCGACTGTTGATCCAGATATGGATGTTTCACCATGATGTTGAGCTTGGAAGTCAAGAAAATATATATACGACTCTGCAGTCATCTCGACAGATCTAACACCATCATCATGAGTATCTGTTGTAACATTAGTGGCAGGAGCTTTAGGATACTGCCACTGGAAATGGTCATGCTGACCACAGTTGAAGCATGTGCGCGGTCTACCTCCATCACGACCGCCATTGCCTCGTCTCCCATCACGTCCAGCATTTCGGCCACTACGTTGTCCACCACGACCACCAGAAAATCCAGGTCGAGCAGCATCAAGTGCAAATCGATCAATAGGAGCATCACCTATAGTAGTCTCAACAACTTTCGCTGCCTGAAAAACATGATAGTGAGCTTCCATCAGAGACGGAACATCAGATCCAGCAATGATCTGAGAGCGAGCAGAGTCCGCATCAGGACGGAGAGAGGCAAGATATGCCATGACATGAAGCTGCTCACGTTGAGCCCTTGCTTCATTGATATCCGTTGTTAGGGGTAAAACACGGCCGATCTCATCAGTCATAGCCTTAAAGGTCCGAAAATGACCCTTATGAGATTTGTCTTCCAGATTTGCTCGTATACGCCAACGATCGAGTCGTAGATACGAGACAAATCGCGTTTGTCATCAAACGCCGCCCCCAGGACATTCCATAATTCCTTCACGGAATTCGTATTCTGAATCATGTCTTCCACCGATGGTTCCAATGAATTCATTAACTGTTTAAACAGTCGGCTGTCAACTGTCAACTGTCTCCCACTGCTCAAATATGGGATCAGTCTCTGCTGGAGGGTTGTCAGTCAGATGTTTGGACAACCGCATTTCCCGAAGCGTCTTCTCGACCTTCTTTCGTCATGTCGAGTAGCCCTCTGGTCCGTCCAACCATTGATTGACAAGTCGAATCGAAAAAATCGTCATGTGCCGTTCGTCCCGCCATTGCATTACCGATACTAGTGTCTGTAGTACTGCTATTCGTCTCAGTGCCTGTCATCCTTCAGTATTCCGGATTCGACTGTCGGTTTGATCTTTCCAACTTGATAATCACATCAACTCTGCTAATGCGCTAGAAACGTGGCCAGAACTGCACGCGCATAGGAAGTAGAGATTGAATGTGTATCACATATGTCAGGACAGAGAGGCAACCCAGATTACTCTCTATGAGATCCTGATGTGAAGATCAAGTACGGAAAGAAACAAAGATTAACGCAAAACAAATCACTTGTCTGCTCTTTGTTAGATTCGTGAAGCCGATGTCAAGAGTCAGAGGTTCCAACAAACAAACCATTGTTTACCCTCTGAGAATCTCAACATTTTCTGAAATTGAGAGTCAGAGGTTCCAGCAAACAAACTATTGTTTATCCTCTGAAGATCCCAAATCATTCTTTTTTTTTTAAAACGGCTAGGGTTTGGGGTAGGCGGCTGGATTAGGGTTAGGGTTTATGGACATGTAGTTCTTGTTAAGGAAATACGGCGGCTAGGGTTAGGGTTTTGTGGAGAGGGGGGGGGCTGCAGGCGGGTGGTGGTGGGGGGGGGGGAGGGTGCAGGGCTGCAGGCGCGTAGGGGTGAAGAAGTCAGGGGGGAAGGGGGGGGGGGGGGTCTGATAGGGGGACGACAAGTATGCAAGCTGGTGGGAAGGGGGGGTTACAGGGCTGCAAGCGGGTGGTGGGGGTGAAGACAGTGGGGGAAGGCAGGAGGTGCTGGAGGCAGAGGGGGGCTGGGGCTGGTGCAGTAGGTGCCGGAGGAGGGGGCGGCAGGAGGTGCTGGAAGGGAGGGGGTTGCAGGAGGTGTTGGAGGCCCGGGGGGGGGGGTCAGGGCGGGTGCTGGGGTGCTGCAGGAGGGGGGGGAGAGGGGTGGGCAGGGGGTTGTTGGTGGTGTGGGAAAGAATTAGGGTTGATATATATATATATATATATATATATAGAGAGAGAGAGAGAGAGAGAGAGAGAGGGAGGGAGGGATGGCTCTGATACCATGTAAAGTGGGAATGATGGAATAAACTTTATTGATGTGAAGATTACATATATTTAGGAGAGGCTAACCCCTCTCACTATTGTTCTACCCGATGTGGGACTAAAGTCCAATACTACTAAAACTTAACAAAAACAAAAATTATAATGGAGTGATATAGAGGAAGAATTTTATTATGTCGCTATAATTGAAACTAGTACATGCTATGAGTTGATTCACCACAGAAGAAAATAGTACTCATTTGGAGAATGTATTCATACTTTCATCTTCCTAGCATATGTTATTATGTTTTATTTTTCTTTAAGATTTGTTTTTAAGATCTAGGATACCTAAGAAAGTTTATTAGACACGTATTATTAAAGCATCAAAGTGTTCTAGTATCTGATATGATCCAATATGAGTACAATAACTTCATTAAAAAAACATCATGTTCAATTTTGTTGAACATACTATTTTAAATGTCAGTTATCGTATCCAAGGACCAAGATTTTGACCGACATATGGTTTTTGGCAGGAAACAACATTGTAATGCATATTTTATCGTTATATCGTTTTGGACTATATCATCCGAGATATAACTGGCTTGGGCTGCAATGTCGGCTGTTCCAATATAGTAAACAAGTTTTTAGTTTTACAAAACTCGATTTAAGTAGGTTGAATAAGTTTAATGGTCGGCACTGATATAACACGATCTTAATATATAACCCCTAAATCCACAAATCAGAAGATCAGAATCCCTAGCGTCTCGATTTCTTCTCTTTTATATTTTCCCTCACCATCTTCAGAGAAGTGACCCAATGACTACAAAAGCCACAAACGTCCACCTTTTACACCATCATTACTCGTATCTTGTTTTCTACGCTGGCACCATCATCTTCTCCTCGGTCCTCTTCTGTCTTCTCTACTCATTATCTCATGTAGTGGCTTTCGACGATTGCAACGACAAGTACTAATGACTTTGGCTGCCACTAAAGGTGCTGATGACATGTACTTTTCATTTTTAATACTTTTTCTTTCTTTTGATTTTAGATCATGTTCTTTTGCTTTTAATAGTAAGATTAGCATTATGTAATTTACTTATTATCTTAGTACGAAGATAAGTAGATCTATCTTGCTGTTGTAAATTATCTTAATCTATAAATATGTAGATTCTTCATTCTATTACCTCAATGCCTTTGTACAAAAATTTTATATCTAACGAATCCGATATGAATGCATGATATATTAGA
The DNA here is from genome assembly GCA_036927795.1 of Iris macrosiphon. NCBI lineage: Eukaryota > Viridiplantae > Streptophyta > Magnoliopsida > Asparagales > Iridaceae > Iris > Iris macrosiphon. The sequence goes on along the minus strand of JAYESA010000019.1, from coordinate 134,399,853 downwards.
TCATCCCCGACATGTTGTTTGACATCTGATACCCTACATTGCAAACCCCAATCTGTCATGAACCGACAGCCGATTTTAATCCGGTTTCAGATCCTGCGGCATGGATTACAGGGATGATATCGATGTGTGGTATATATATCAAAGAGGTTATTATCCCCTACCATGTTGAGTGGATACCATTTCTATATTTATTGTTTATAATCCTGAATTAAAGCTTTAATGGGTATCAAGCCAAATTTAAAGTATAATATATTCAAGGAGAAAGTGACAAGTTGGTTTAATTTAGGCTGCCAAAAGGTAGGTCTACCTACGTGCCAACTTTCAGCCTAGGTATTATGGCATGAGTCTCTCGTGTTCATAGCTACCTTTGCTAATAATTTGGCACCAATATAGCGGGTTAATATCAGGTCAACATCCCCTCATAAGAAATTTGCCAAATTTTGTATGGACCTTTATTATGCTCCATATCCGACCCTGTTTTATGGCTTGGATGATGATGATGATAATGAATAGACTTAAAACCACTTGATATTGTCCTCAAATCCCTCCTTTTCCTTGCTGTTTGAACAACAAAAAAAGACTACCAAAATCTTATCGAGAACCCTTTTAAATCTTATCAAGAAGTAGGAAGAGTAACCTAGCTCTAACCTTCCCCATCCAAAGCGCGGAGGCTTGGTGGACACCCTTCACTTATTAACAGACAAAAATAGAAAGGCGTTGCAACTGTTGATTCAATTTAAAGCTTGTCCGAAATATCTCCATCCACTTTGGAAAAAGGAGTAGGCTGTAGCTCAGCTCATTTACCTCCTTTACTAATTTTAGATCATGGCTATTATTGAAGTCTGAGATTTCCTTTTTTGCCAAGCATATTGTAAGCCATCATTTCTTGAGAAATTCATACTTTAACTCCATGCTAATAGGAATGCTCTATAGACATAATTTATGTAAAAACTTTACTTTTTTGTTCCTTACTACTGAGATTAATCTGGCAGTTAGTTTTTCATTTGCCTATGATTATTCTGAAAAAAATCTTAATAAAGGTAGTTGATTGCCAGGTTTGTGGCGATCCCCACTCAGTTCTTTGATTTGCATTCATAGAGTTTGCTTATGAGGGTAGGTGTCCGAAAGCCTAACTATCTTAGAGAACTCCTCATACTTCCAAGGCGGTTGACTCCGGATCTCACCGTTAAAATACTAGTTGCCTAGGCACCATGGCATCTGAAACGCCTAGGCGAGGGCCTAAGGCAATGAGGCAGACACAAAACAGAGTATATTCAAGGATAAAGCGATGGGTTGGATTAATTTAGGCTGCCAAAAGGTAGGTCTACCTACCTGCGAACTGTCAGCCTTGGTTTTGTGGCATGAGCTTCTCATGTTCATAGCTACCTTCGCTAATAATTTGTCACTAATATAGTGGGGTGATATCAGGTAGACAATGCTCATAAGAACTTTGCCAAATCTTTTATGGAGCTTTATTATGCTCCATAGTCCCTGTTTTGATGGAAAAAGGTTGGGACGATGAAAATAAATAGCCTTAAATTCACTCGATATTGCCTCAATCCCTTCTTTTCCCTTGCTGTTCCAACAAAAAAAGCCTACCAAAATCTTAGCAAGAACCCTTTTAAATCTCATCATGAGCCATCAAAAACAGCCCTTTACCTTAGCCCTAACCTTCCCCATCCAAAATGCGGAGCCTTGGTGGACACCCTTATTTATTGACGGGACCAAAATAGAAAGGCGTTGCATCTGTTGATTCAATTTCAAGCTTGTCCGAAATATCTCGATCTACATTTGAAAAGGGTGTAGGCTGTAGCTCAGCTCATTTACCCCCCTTTACTATTTTTTCAGATCATGGTTACTATTGAAGTCTAAAGTTTCCATTTTTGTCAAGCATATTGTAACCCATCATTTCTTGTAGAAATATGTGCTTTAACTTCATGCTGCAAGGAGTGCTCTGGACATAATTTATGTAAAATTTACTTCCCCCCTTTCCTTCATATCCATAAATATCCTGAGAATTGAGATACTTTATTGTTTTCTTTTTACTCATTAATGTAATACTGAGATTCATCTGGCAGTTAGTTTTGCATGTCTCTGATAATTCTGAAAATTTCTTAATAAAGGTAGTTGATTGCCGGGTTTGTGGTGATCCCCACTCAGTTCTTCGATTTGCATTCGTTGAGTTTGCTGATGAAGGTAGGTGTCTGAAAGCCTAATTGTCTTTTAGATCACTCCTCATAGTAGAGTCATTATTCATCTCTTAAATCACAATGATATATTTCGCAATGCAGTGGGCGCAAGGACAGCACTAAATCTTGGTGGTACCTTGCTGGGCTACTACCCTCTCAGAGTATTGCTTTCAAAGACTGCTATCTTGCCTGTGAATCCTAAATTCCTCCCTCGGGTTAGCACACTTGACTCATTTGTATATTTTGTGCTCTGGTATTTCTTATATTATGGCTTTATGCTTTCATTTTATAAGCTTGAACTTTTTCTTCTACTAAAGTTTTCAAATTGTTGGTTGATTGCAGTCTAATGATGAAAAAGAAATGGTTGTGAGGACAGTCTATTGTACAAACATTGATAAGAAGGTAGTCACTTCTACTTCTCACAGGGCAACGACTTTTTGATATTTTGTAAAGCATCTAGTAGAGCTGGCCTATGGTCATTGTTTCTCTCTAGAAACAAATGAATGTTTCTGCAGATGTTTGGTTATTTGTTTGTATAATATCCTTTTATTCAATTAAGGACTTAATCAAACACACACACACATGCACACTATTCATTACCTCTCTTTTTGTTGGAAAATACCTTTGTTACCTCATCTCTATTCTCTTTTATATCACACATTCCTAAGTTCTCTATTCATGGAAAACGAAGAGTATCCCCCATAAATGGGCATCCAAATGCCACAAAGCTCTCTCTTATGCAGGGTCTGGATGTTCACAGCCTTGCCCCTATATATATGGACATACTATTTCTGTGACTCAAACCCACATTCTCCAGGAGGCAACAAAGAAGCCTTGTCGCACCAAGCGGCGCCCTGTAACAAAGAATATCCCCCATAGTTACATGAATCACTCAACCCCCAAAAATTGCATTCTGCGATCCGGTCAAAATCATGGAATATTTCTGTTCCACTGCGACTCGGACCAAATCCTCCATGAGGCAACCAACAAGCCTTGTCACACCAAGCGGCATCCTACAAGAAAGAATATCCCCATAGTTACATAAATCACTCAACCCCCAAAGAATTGCTCTGCAAATTCTGTTCAAAATTGTGGAATGTTTCTGTTCCACTGCGACTTGGACCAAATCCTCCAGGAGGCAACCAACAAGCCTTGTCACACCAAGCGGTACCCTACAAGAAAGAACATCCCCATAGTTACATAAATCACTCAACCCCCAAAGAATTGCTCTGCGAATTCTGTTCAAAATTGTGGAATGTTTCTGTTCCAAAACTTTGGGAAATTACAAACTGTCAATCATTAGCAAGGATGCTGTATTCCAAGAATGCTTATTGGTTTTTTCACAAGTCCTTAAATCTTCCGTATTTTTAGTTATCTTTATGACCCTACTTTCTTACGTGCAGGTTACTCAATCTGATGTAAACAATTTCTTTGAACAAATTTGTGGCGAGGTCAGATTACTGCTCTTGAAGTGCCTTTCCATTGTTTCCTTAGGATGTTACACATTTAGAAGTTCATGAATTTGTACTACACCAGGTTTCTCGCTTGAGGCTTCTTGGGGATAATGTGCACTCAACACGTATAGCTTTTGTTGAGTTTGCTGAGGTAACTTTACTGAGTTTGGTCTTGTAGATTTGCATTTGTCATTTTTGTCTAATTATGTATCATCAACTCATTGGATTATGTTTGTTCATGATGATTTTAGTGTATCATTTTGATATGTTATTGTGATGTTGTAAACATTTTTTTTTTTGTCAGGAACTAAAATTTCATTTACCCAAATCTTCAAATTTCTTTCTACAATATCCAGTTTTTTTTTTTTTTTACAATCTTCATTGTGGTTTGTTCAACCCTAGAAACATTCAAGTTTCTGCTACTGTTAGTAACTGCAGGTAGTCCATGATATTTTAACCCTTGCGCATGGGTTTTTAGGCTTTAAGGTTGTATTAGTGCCTATTTAGACTAAAAAGGTTCCTGATGTGGGTCCTATAGCGGTTGGGGTTTTCTTGTACTGGATAGGAGTGAGCAATATGTGAAAACCGATAACCGAACCGAACCGACCCGTAATAGCAGTTCGAGTCGGGTTTGGAAAATTCAGGTCGGCGGTCGGTTTTAACATATGAAAAATATGGTTATCGGTTCGGGTGACGGGTTTGGCAATCGGTTTTCAACCCGAACCGACAACCGAATATGCATATGAAATTACCAAAAAAACCCCATATAATCTGCCCTAGCTATTTAAAGTAAAACTCTTTACAAGACTCTCTCTCCTCATCCTCTCTTTTCATTTCTTCATCCGACTTGAGACTAGAGCCCCCTCCCCTCCCCTCCCCTGACACCCTCTTTCCTCTAGAGCCCCCTCTGCCCTAAGTATTTCTTCTCCTTTGCTGCGGCTCTGGCTCTGCCTCTCTCAAGTCTCCATTTCTGCTGCGAGCTCTGGCTCTCTTGAGTCTCGAGGCTGATCTCTGCAGTGAGTGCACTCTCGGCTGCAAGGTTTGTCTACTGCAGCTGCTATTCTTTTTTTTACTTGTGGAAAGTTATGACTTGGTGTCTGTTTTCTTCTTGTTTTGGCATAATTTCAGAATTTCATGAGATGAGTCGTTGCAATTATAGAAAAAAATTGGTGGAATTTTGATGATTCTTTATTCTTCTAAAACTGGTGCTTGTTTATAAAGCTGATTTTTTTTTCTCTCTTGTTTGACATTAATTTCAGTATTTCATGCTGCAAGCTGCAATTATAGTAAACTATGGGAGAATTTTGACAACTCCTTGCTTTTATAAAGTGATGCTACTAGTTATTGTCATTCTCTTTTCCTGTGTGAAAGTTAATAAAGATGAGAGGTTTTTTCTTCTTCTCATGTTTGGCATAAACTTTCAGAATTTCTTGACATGCTCACTGCAATAGTAGTAAAATGTGGGGTAATTTTTACAATTCTTTGTTCTTATAATGTAGCCACTGCCACTCTCAATATAGTGGTTGCTATATTTGTTATTTGGCTACTGCTGATGTTGGAAAATTTTGTAAACACAATTTTTTCCCCTTCCTTTTCTTGTTTGGATACTGCATCGTCTGAAACCGAACAAACCGATAACCGAACCGATCTAATTAGGTTCGGTTCTGGTCGTTTTTTTTGCAAACGGTTCGGTTTTTGGTTTTTAAATTGTGGTTTACGGTTTTTGTCGGTTTACATACATACGGTTTGGTTCAAGCTGAACCGAACTGTTGCTCACTCCTAGTACGGGATACTGGACGATATACCGGACATATCAAGCGAGATGGCCCCATAGTGGTATTAGATATTAATTTTCTTCATATGTGCATTTAGGATAAGAATTAAAGCATTAATATCATATCCTTAAATAATTCTAATAATTAAACAAATTAAAATTTTCTTTAAAAGTAAGAATTATAATTAGACAAGTTCTTCTCCATAAAGTTCATCGAGCATGATCAATAAAAGCACAGCAATACGAAATTTAAAACTAAGCTAGTACGATACTATTAAAAGAAATTATTTGTCATCTCCGAAGTTAACTTTATCGTATCTCGAAACAACTTCCATGTGTGAGCTTGAAGATGAATCACCAAGTTAAACTTCTTCTTGATTTAGCCCTTTCTAATTTCTTACAAGGAAAGCAAACTTGAGGAAGCAAATGTCTCTTTTTGTACAATAAAGTAAATATCAAACAAATTGCAAAGAAAAATAATTTGTACATCAAACTAACAAACAAACAAAATACTGATATGACCAAACCGATATACCAGTTTACACCAAATATAGGCTGATATTTTTTTCTTATTGGCTGATATTTTGCTCATATCGGCCAATATTTCCATGTACCGTTTTTTTATTTGGATAAGCTTTTTGTATCGTTGCTCAACCGAAAATGGTGTACCACCCATACCAGCCGAATTCCTGAACCTTGAGCTAGTTTCTTTCATAAATTATCATTTGACTTATGTGCATAGTATAAATGGCATGAAAATTTCAATGATACAGTTCTTATCAATGCTATCCTGTGTCCAGTAAATTGACGGACTTTCTTTGTAACCCTCTTAGGATACAATATAGTATCCTTTGGCATACCAATAACTCCCTGAAACTGGCTTTTTCTTCTTGTTGGAACTTGATTAACGGAATTTGATTTTATTTCTCCTCACAGATGGTTCTCTTTGAGGCTTTTAAAACTAAACCATTTGTTGTTCAGTGGAAAATCTTCCCTTATGGTAGAAATATTTTCCTCTACAGAGTTAATAAATTCCTTATCTAGTGATAGGGAGAGTGTTTTTATGAATTCTAGATGAGTATAATGTATGATCATGGTTCGCTACGTAATATGTGATTATATATACCTTACATGAAAGTGAGAGAACTTGTATGGAAAGTGTAATGGCAATCAGTTCCTGAAGTGTAAAAGATGCATAAACTATCTAATCAAAGAATTGAACAAGAATAAGAAAGTGCATGTGGCTCATTTTTCTGTGGTGGAAAAAATCTACCATGGTACTTGTTTCTGGTATTTTTTTATAGTAAGGGTTTTTTGGAAATTTTAGGGGCCATGCATGACTAACCACGGGTTTTAAACTTGCAATCCAAAAATGTGTTCCAAATATCTATTGCAAATGTGTAGATCATCTTTCTACAGTTCTTTATGATGAGTTGGTAGAATCCCTGTACCTCTATCCTCTCAGCCCGTGACTCAATGGAAGAAATAAGCTAATGTCACCTTCCAAAGCAAGTCCTTTGTCGAGGGGGCCTAAGCAAGTAGAGCTCCTCTTATATAGAGTTTGCTGTTTCTCTTCTCCATGAATCTCAGCTGGCTGCAGACAGATCTATCAAAATTAAGTCCATTAAGGAGTAATGAAATAATAAATTTTGACAAGCATTCAGTGATATTAACAGATTTCAATTTATAGAACAGATTATGAGGAATAGAATCTATAAAGTGAATTTAGGTAACTTCATGGGTACTATTTTCTATTTACTTTTAACCAATAATCTTCTATTAATTTTTTAACCAACAACCTAACATGGGAAGGGGGAGCTGCAACCAGGGATACTCATAGCGATATGAATAAATCATCATTTTGTAACCCCTTACATTTCAAAGATAGTCCAAACTTATCTTCTATTATTGCTAAAACATGGGAAGGGGTAACAGCCAGCAAGGAGATCATTACTACTAGAGAAACAGATTGGTCACTAGCGAGGGGAGGCGGGGGATGGCTGGATTCAAGCAACAAGGGGTTGGGGCGGAGATATTCATGTTTGACGAGGATCATAACATGGAAGGAAGTTTCCTTGGCACCTTAATGAGGGATCTGGGCCCGAGAAAAGGTCAATGGAAGTCATGAGAGATGTGGAAGTACTCAAAGGTATTCATTCCTTCCACGGCGGACGAGAAGCTTGTTAGCAAGAGACAAAAATATGCGGGAAGAAGAACAACCGGCAACGAACTCGAAGGTTATGATTACTTGTCGCTCGTCGGAGAAGACTCGGTTCTTTGCGGTCAAGCAGCATTTACACTCATCTTCGAGCTAGTCTGAGTAGAGTTACGAGGACGAGGAAGGATGACAACTGTGAGAGTTAGAGAGCTGAAAAGAGGGTTAGCCTAGTGTCTAGAGATGAGTCTATTTTCAGAAAACATTTGAGTAGAGGGGCAAGGTATTTGGACGCCGTAAGTGTTGAAGGTTTGGTTATATACTATGTTGCACGGACACGACACGAGACATGACACAATACGAATACGATGATACATTTTTCTAAAATAGAGGATACGACACGTTATATATATATATATATATATATATATATATATATATATATATATGAACCATAATACTGGATAATTGAATATCTTTTTCTCTGAAAAATTTGTATTTGATTTATATGAAATTTAAATGATTTATATGAAATTTAATGCCACAATAAAATACTTAAAACTTTTACCTTTTCTATTTGATTTTCATTCTTATTTTAAACAAAATACTATCAAAAAGTGTCCGACACGTTTTCTTATTCAGAGTTTCTATCACCGATTTCAAATGAAAATATGAGGATACATTACAATATATGTCCTTATTCATAGTCTGCGTACCCGATTTCAAATGAAAATAGGACACATTATGACCCTTGTCTTTATTTAGAGAGTGTTGGTGCTTGATTTTACATAGAATTACGGGGACACGTAAAAATAAGTGTTCTATACATGTTCGAGAGTGTCGGTTTTTAATAGTGTCCTAGATGAGACATGTTACTAAGATTGAGAGTGTCCGTTCTGTAGGTTATATACAAAGGACCCATCCACTTGCTATAATGTGTTTTATTTTCCAAATGCTGGGGCACATCACATGTTAAGTCCCCATTTCCTGGAGGAGGCGCAGGGGAAGGAAGAGGGGGGGGGGGGGTGGAAACCTACATGAGGTAAAAAGGGGATAAACTCAGCCACTAGCCTTAGGTCGTCGAGAGAGAAACTTGTTGAAGAGGAGGATGAACCAGGGTTAAGTGTTGACGATTATTGTGAGATGGGGGAGAGCACTATTGTATTGTCTCAAGATTTTGGGTTGCTCGGTGCTTTTGCCCATTAATCAATTAGAGAGAGATTTATTCGGGTATACCCAATGTTGAAAGTCATTATATAACTATGGTTATTAGACTTAAAGATGTCTCATTGTTTTGAAGATGGTATGGGAAGTATTGAATTTGAAAGCGGTAACAAAGGCTGTAGGGGATAAGGATCTCTTGCCCTTGGTGATAAAAAAATGTGTTCTTGTTGTCAATGATGAGTTTGATCTACTTTTATATAAGAACACACAACTCTGGCATTGGTGCACCCTAAATTTCAAAATGGACTTCCTCGTTTTGTTGAAAAAAAGGATTCCGACTCCGTTCCTTGAAGGCTTCATTAATCTAGTTTATGCAGTTAAAAATAGTTTTTTTTCATGATAACGGTCCAGTAGAGTTATTGATATATCACCGATATATCGGATTTATAACGATAAATATCGGTTTGCATTTTTAACACAATTTTTATATATAAACAACACACTTAATAGTTATCTATTATAAAATATGCAAGAGGAGTTTCTTAAAGCATTAAAACTAAAATGTTCATATCCAAACCAACATTAAAATATAAAAAGTACCCACTTCAACGGTTCAACTAATATGAAAACAAAAAAGATCCCAATTCAACTTTCAACATCTAATAATCTTCATTAGTCTCAATTAGTCTCAACTTCAACTTCATTTTCTTCATTCTCACCGTCACCATCTTCTCTACCTTCTTCCTTAGTTTGTTCATCTTCATCTTCTTCATCCTCCATATATTCATCATCGTGAACAAGTGAGGAGAGTAAATCTATAATACCTCGTGACCTTGTACTTTTTGTGGTTGGTCCTTCAACATCATTAGCACCCATTGAAGCCCGAACTTGTTCCCAAGTTAAATCATTACCAACCCTCACAAACTCTGCAAGCACGAATTGTGAGAAGTCGGTTTTTTTCAAAACCGATATATCAGAACATATCGGTCGGCGGCCAATTATATCGGTTCCGATATTTAACCGATTTTTTTACAAAAAAATACAGCTCAGAGCCGTACCGTTATATATCGGTGATATAATCGATTTATATCGGTTTTTAACTGCATAGAATCTAGTTGACAGCTTCGGTACCCTACTTGAAGTGGATTGCAACGAAATTTATGTTCGTGGAGTATGTAAGCATAAAAGTAGGTTGTCTATGAAATAACGACATTTTCATAGGTGTTAAAATTCACATTCGAGGTTAGTGATAGATAACTTCTTGGAGATGACAACTTTTCAGGCAGCTATGACAAGTGGGCATTCAATAGAGATCTCTCGAAAAAAAAATCTAGAGATCCAAAAAGTTAGACGAGTTGGAAGAAGACACATGGTTTCAGGACTAAACGAAAGAACATACAAAATATCGACTTCTGATTCAATTTTGGAAGCGTGTTCAATGGCGAGTTCAAGTTGTTGATCTGGCATCTAATTCAAATTTTGGAAGGGACACATGAGCAATTGAATCAATCAACATCGACTATCCTGTTAGCCCAATTGGTCATGGTCAACATGATTTCGATAATTAATAAAACCTCGATTTGATATGATACACCGAAAGTTCAAACAAATTGGGAATCACTACTATTGTCTACAAAAACCCTAAACAAATTAGGAATCTTCCGCCCCCCGGCCTGCCCTCCCTTCCTGCGCCCCCCGCCTCCAGCCCCCCCGGCCTGCCCCCTAGCCCATGTCCATAAACCCTAACCCTAACCCAGCCGCCATCTATCCCAAACCCTAGCCGTCATTCCTTTGTAAAAAAAAATGAGATCCTCAGAGGATAAACAATGGTTTGTTTGTCGGAAGCTCTGACTCTCATCGGCATAAAAAATCTAATAAAGAGCAGACAAGTGAATTGTTTTACTTAAATCTTTGTTTCTTTTCTTACTTGATCTTCACATCGGGATCTAACAGAGAGTAATCTGGGTTGCCTCTCTGTCCTGCTTGTGTGATCTATATTCCATCTGTGCTTCCTATGCACGTGCTGGTTCTGGCCACGTTTCTAGCGCATTAGCAGGGTTGATGTGATTATCAAGTTGGAAAGATCAAACCGACAGTCGAATCAGGCATTCTAGAAGATGAATGGCACTGAGGTAAATAGTAGTGCTATAGATACTAGTGTCGGAACTGCAATGGCAAGACCAATGGGCGCTAGCATGACGATTTTATCGATTCGACTTATCGATCGACGATTGGACGAACCGGAAGGCTACTCGACATGGCGGAAGAAGGTCGAGAAGACGCTTCGGGGAATGCGGTTGTCTAAACATCTGACTGACAACCCCTCAGCAGAGACTGATCCCATATTTGAGCAATGGGAGACGGATGACAGTCGACTGTTTACACAGTTGATGAATTCAATGAAACCATCGGTGGAAGACATGGTTCAGAATACGAATTCGGTGAAGGAGTTATGGGAGGTCCTAGCGGCGGCGTTTGATGGAAAACGCGATTTATCCCGTATCTACGACTTGGTCGTTGGCGTCTACCGAGCTAATCAGGAGGACAAATCTCATAAGGACCACTTCCGGGCCTTTAAGGCTATGACTGATGAAATTGATCGCTTCCTAACTCTAACGACGGATATCAATGAAGCTATGGCTCAACGTGAGCAGCTTCATGTCATGGCATATCTTGCCTCTCTCCGTCCTGATGCGGATTCTGTTCGCTCTCAGATCATTGCTGGATCTGATGTTCCATCTCTGATGGAAGCACACTTTCATATTCTTCGGACAATAAAGGTCGTTGAGACCACTCCGGGTGATGCTTCTGCTGATCGATCTGCACTTGGTACTGCTCGTGCTGTATTTCGTGGTGGTCGTGGTGGACGACGTGGTGGCCGAAATGCTGGTCGTAATACGAGACGAGGCAATGGTGGTCGTGATGGAGGAAGACTACGCACATGCTTCCATTGTGGTCAGCATGGCCATTTCCAGTGGCAGTGTCCTAAAGCTCCTGCTGCCAATATTACTTCAGACGCCCCTGATGATGGCGTTCGATCTGTCCAGATGACTGCAGAGTCATACAAATTTTCTTGAGTTCCAAGCTCAACGACGTGGTGAGGCATCCACATCTGATTCCACAGCCGGGTACTCTGCGGCATGTGTAGTGAGATCGAAACAGTGGGTGATCGACTTTGGTGCGTCTGCTCACATGACTGGCAACGCAGGTATGATTCACAATTATATATCGGTTGGTCGTGTTTCTGATATTAATGTTGCCAATGGTGGTTCACTAACAGTCCGTGGACAAGGAAGTGCTCATCTTTCTTCCGATTTGTCACTGCATTCCGTATTGCATACACTTGGAAGCCCATTCAGTCTACTTTCAATTAGTCAAATTACTCGCGACTTACATAGCTCAGTAACATTTTTTCCTGATGGTTGTGTTTTTCAGGACCTGAAGACTGGAAAGACTATCGGTAAGGGACATGTGGCTAGAGGCTTGTATCTGTTTGACGTATCCTCTTCGGTTTCTTGTGCCGGCATGAAACTCAATTCTTTTGAGTTACATTGTCAGTTAGGCCATCCATCAATCCAAACTCTTCAGCAAATGTACCCGTCTTTAGATGTTCTATTTAATTTTCATTGTGAGTTGTCGTTTAGCTAAACATTACCGGGTTCCCTATCCGACATCACCGGGTTCTCTATCCGGTGAGTCATAATAAAATTGCATTCGCTCCTTTCGAGTTGGTGCATTCAGATGTATGGGCACCTTGTCCAGTTGATTCAATGATGGGTTTCAAATACTGTTACGTTTGTTGATAATTACTCACGTGTCACTTTTGTCTATCTGATGAAAAATTGTTTCAAATTATTTGAAATTTGGTACAATTTTTATGCAGAAATTAGAACACAATTTGGTATTCCGATTAAATGTCTTCGAAGTGACAATGGTCGTGATTATATGTCTCGTGATTTCAACTCGCATTTGTCTCGACATGGCATCATCTACCAAACTTTTTGTCCTTATACATCACAACAGAATGGTGTGACCGAATGAAAGAATCGTCATCTCTTGGAAACAACGCGTGCTCTTATGTTTCAATCGCATGCCATCATCCGTATTCAATGGTGCTACTCCCTTTTCTTGGTTATATCCCAATCGAGAGCTGTTTCCTCCACCTCTTAAAACTTTTGGTTGCTTGTATTATGTTCGGAATATCCGACCGACTCTTTCTAAATTAGATCCTAAGGTAATCTAATGTGTTTTCCTTGGGTATCCTAAGGATCAGAAAGGGTATAAGTGTTTTTTCCATCTTGAAGAGGTATTTTTTCTCTCGGGATGTTGTCTTCGTTGAAACCGAGTTTCCTCTACTTCCATAAACTGCGAATCCAGTTCCCCAGGTTTACCCAGAAGATTATTTTTTGTTGTTTCCTGTTCAAACACGTCTCCCGTACGGGTGCCCTCCCCTATTGAGCCAGTATTCCGGTCAGATGGTCCGCAGGCACTAGTTCAGTCAGCTCCGACATCGCCCGATCGTGCATCACCGATAGTGCCTACGATCACAGGGTCATTCTCCTCCTCTAGCTCCTCTGATTCACCTCCGCCTGTTCCACCAGCTCGACCTCGTCGTGCCTGTCGTGATCATCCCTTGTATGTTCACAACTACAAAGGGCTTGCAAGCCACACTTAGTCCTTGATAGCTACTATTGATGGAATTCAGATTCCCAATACTGCTGAAGAGGTCTCAAACATCCTGGTTGGTGTGCTGCTATGGAAGAGAAAATGAAACCGTTTCGGGAAAATCATACTTGGGATTTGGTCGATTTGTTGACCGGTAAACATGCAGTCGATTGTAAATGGGTGTTCACGATCAAAGTGAAACCAGATGACTCTTGATTGACTAAAAGCTCATCTTGTGGCTAAAGGATATTCTCAGACCTATGGTGAGGATTATATTGAGACATTTTTTCCAGTTGCCAGAATGACCTCTGTACGCGTACTCTTGGTCTTAGCTGTTCGCTATGAATGGCCATTACTTCAGCTGGATATCAAGAATGCATTTTTATACGGAGATCTTGATGAAGAAGTATATGTGGTGCAACCTTCCGGGTTCGTTGCAAGAGAGGGTAAAGTGTGCCACCTGAGGAAGGCCCTCTACGGTCTCAAACAATCACCTCGTGCGTGGTTTGGTCGATTTATACATGTTACTCAGTTTGGCATGTGTAATCAAAGAAGGATCATTCGGTATTCTACCGATAGACATCAACTGGAATGATACTACTTGGTGTCTATGTTGACAACATTATAATCACAGGAGACGACAGTCAGGACATTGCAGGACTGAAATAGTTTCTGAAAGAGCAGTTTCAGACCAAGGATATGGGAGCGCTGAGCTACTTCTTGGGTGTTGAAGTCATAAGAGAAAAGAAGCACATTGTCATGTCCCAGAGAAAGTAAGTATTAGACATACTGAATGATGCAAGCCAAGGGAGCAACGTCACCAATGGACCCAGGAGAAAGTTACTCCTTAACGTTGGGGAACTGATGACTAATCCAGATCAATATCGTCGAGTAGTTGGAAAACTCAACTACTTGGCAGTTATGATTCGTCCAGATATTTCCTTTGCCTTCAGTGTCGCGAGTAGATTTATGTCTTCTCCACGAGTTCCACATTGGCAGGCAGTTCTCATAATTCTGCGCTATCTAGTTCAGAATCCTGGAAAAGGAATTTGCATGGAGAATCAGGGACATACGAATGTTGAGTGCTTTACTGATGCTGACTGTGGTGCAAGTCTGACAGATAGACGATCTACATCTGGTTACTCGTTATTTATTAGTGGAAACTTGGTATCGTGGAAAAGCAAGAAGCAGAGTGTGATCGCACGATCATATTCCGAAGCAGAATATCAAACTATTGCTCATGGCACAACAGATGTGCTTTATCTGAAGCATTTCCTACAAGAATTGGGAGAAGAAGCATGATCTAAAGCAGCAGATATGTGGTGTGATAACCAGTCTGCTATTCATATTGCTACTAATCATGTATTCTATGAAAGGACGAAACACATACAAATCGACATCCACTTCGTCTGCGATGAGTATAAAAATTGGGTAATAAAGTTTTATCATGTGAGGGCCGGTGAACAGATTGCTGATATTTTTACAAAGTCTCTTTTGGGTCTTCGGGTTCAATTTCTGTGTAACAAGCTGGACATGATTGACATATATGCTCCAGCTTGAGGGAGGGTGTTAAGTATTAGTAATAATGGACTTTAGTCCCATATCGGATAGAGTAATAAAGAGGGGGTTAGTCTCTCATATATATATATATATATATATATATATATATATATATATATATAGTTCTCTCTTCAATAATAACTATTCTCTATGATTCTATCCTACACTTGACATTAATGTTGAAGCTTGTGGGAGTGTAGGAGGTAGCTCTCTTTGTGCACATCGGGAATCTTTTAGGAAGGGTGGCCGTCTCTTTTCTATAATATTATACTCATATTTGCTTAATGAAGTTTATTATTCTTGAGCCAACTTCTTAACAAACATTTTGCGTACCAAATACATATACTCTTCTATGGTGTTAACTATACCATTGACTTATGAGGTTAACAACTCTCACTGAATGAATTCACAATATAGTTTGCAGCATCGGCCGATACCGATACCATTTGGCATGTCCCTATCCGATATCATCCGCTGCCGATATTCATCGATACCGACGTTTAATCTCTCTTTTCCAGTCAATTTGCCAGAGAAAATGAACAAAAACGACCAATCCATACATGTGTAAAAGTATAGTAAGATTGTAAAATCATATAAATGAAAAAAAAAATTATTTATCATAGATAAACCAACAAATAATGGTGACTATTAAAAATTAAAACTATTATGAAACAACACAAAATAATTAAAATTATGCCTAAATGTACAAAATATTTTTTCTAAATTTTTAAATTTTTATTAATAGTTATTTATTTTTTGATACCCAAAAATCCGATACTCCGATCCGAAATCGCCGATACCCCTGATCCCGATACTTATAGAAATGGTCCGATAACGATTCCGATACCGATATTGCGAACCATAGACTTCACATAGAGTGTACCCGTCTTAACGAATCAACTAATATCATTGTTAGTGGACTAATGACTAAACATTTAGGAATGAAGCTACAAGGATTTGTATCACATCTATGCCATTATATTATAGTCCTAATTAAATGTTCTCTGCCAAAGGACTTTATCATGTTGTTACAAGCAAATATAAAGTAAAGCAAGAAAGCATGATAAATAGATGCCATAGAGAAGTGATATGTTATTAATAATCAACATCTCTAGTCACACATGAAAATCAGAAAAAAGGGCATATCAGTATCAACCTCTCCCAATCAATCAGCAATCCTTCTTCTTCCTCTTCTCCATCCTTCTTCATATATTCTTCTCCTTTTCTCCCACTCCACCCCTTCTTTTCAGATGAATTATCTTTTTGTCCCTCTGCCGTTTCTTCCTCCTCTAATCACCTCTTCTTCCTCTCCCCTCTCTTTAATAATGACATCTTTCTCTCGTTCTCTACCTTTGGTCAGAGACCGGAGTCTCAGATCTGGTCGGAACCCCTCCTTCTATTCTTCTTCCCTTCATCCCCTTCTTTTTCTAGCCAGATCTGAGCGAAGTTACCAGCATCTGGCCGGACTGCATTCTTCCGGCCAGATTCTTCTTCCCTTCATCCCTCCTTTGGGCCTATGTTGTTGTAGTTACCACTCTTGTGGTAATTTGCAACGATTCTCACAGCGAATGGCCCACTGTCTTGTACAACCTCGTAGGGTGACACTCACGCAAGCATCCCCCTTGGATGACAGCGATTCTCTAGCTCTTTTGATTTGGTGTCAGTTAATCGTTTGTTAAGATTGTTTGCCACAGGCCTAATTTCAGATTTGGGCCGAGTATGTCTTTTTTTTGCATTATTGATTTGTGGTCATCTTATTATATGTCTTAAATATGCTTGTAATCCTTTGATGATTTAACGACACAGGCTTCTGCCTAAAGCTTATGGCTAATAATGTCAGGCCCAACCCAAGTCAGCTTGTGTCTGCTCAATTGAGTTTCTTCATCACCTTCTTATTCTTTTATATTGTATTCTCGAAGATTCTTATGATGTTTTTTCTCCATGGCAGGCTGATAGTGCCATTGCAGCTCTAAATTGTAGTGGCATGGTTCTTGGATCTCTTCCAATTAGGTATGAATCCTGATTATGTTGCATTCCTTAGCACACTTGGATTTGCAGTTTGACATTACTTGACGTTTTGATTATATTCAGGGTTAGTCCTTCGAAAACCCCAGTTAGGCCCCGTAGTCCTCGTGCAGTGTCGCAGTAACTTTGGTGTTTATCTGACAGCCGGAGTTGCCCTCAAGGTGGAACTTCATTCTGAGTGGCGGATGAAATGATCTGCAAAAACAATCTCCCTTTTTTTCTATTGGCAAGGACATTTTCTGATACTAAACATGATCCAACTTCGGAAAATCTTTGATGCTTTATGATACTTTCTTGTGGCTACAAGGTCTTTTGTTTTATTTGGTACTGTGGACAAGCCATCAAATGCTCGAAGAAGGAACTATTAGATCGAAATTCAATCTTTTGTCGTTGTCAGAAAAGCTTTGATGCTTTATGATACTTTCTTGTGGCTACAAGGTCTTTTGTTTTATTTGGTACTGTGGACAAGCCATCAAATGCTCGAACAAGGAACTATTAGATCGAAATTCAATCTTTTGTCGTTGTCAGAAAAGCTTTGATGCTTTATGATACTTTCTTGTGGCTACAAGGTCTTTTGTTTTATTTGGTACTGTGGACAAGCCATCAAATGCTCGAAGAAGGAACTATTAGATCGAAATTCAATCTTTTGTCGTTGTCAGAAAAGCTTTGATGCTTTATGATACTTTCTTGTGGCTACAAGGTCTTTTGTTTTATTTGGTACTGTGGACAAGCCATCAAATGCTCGAAGAAGGAACTATTAGATCGAAATTCAATCTTTTGTCGTTGTCAGAAAAGCTTTGATGCTTTATGATACTTTCTTGTGGCTACAAGGTCTTTTGTTTTATTTGGTACTGTGGACAAGCCATCAAATGCTGGAACAAGGAACTGAGCCAATTAGATCGAAATTCAATCTTTTGTCGTTGCAATGATGCATAATTGCGTCTGTGATTTCAGATGGTACATTAACTTTCTATATTTAGGTGGTTATTGAAGAATAATCTAAATGTATAAAATGTTGGCACCAGCTTCTTTAAAATTCCAAGTTTCAAGGGATACCAATGATTTTGCTGTTGCTTTTGTATTCAGTTTGTTACCATTGTTTTTGTTCCTTATAGGAGATTACTTTTCTTGCTTACCATCTGACCCACTGTATGACTGACTGTGTGAGCCTCAGGTCACCAATTTTGCGTTAGCCCCTCTTCCTGCCATTGATGGGGTAAAAGAGGTCGGGGTGGGTAAGCATTACTCTTTCCTTGTGTTTTGATATGTTGTGAGGATTTGATATATTCTTTTAAGTCAGAATTTGTTAAATACCTATTTATTGTACTCTTTTTCTTTTATTTATTCTACTCTCCATGACAGTGTGAGCCTCGGTCACCAATTTTGCAAACGCAGAGTCTTTAAACAAATCTTACCAAGGCAAATTGTTTCTTCCTCCTTGTCCCCTCCTCCAAGCCTCAAGAAGTCAACTTGGATGGACCTTGCGCTTCCACCAGAACCCGACCGGGACTTTACCCTGACAACATACTCTTACCCTTCTCGCCTCTCCCTCCCTTCATAAGCCTCTACGACTTGAACTGAACTCTGCTACCATAAGAAACCCAACATGAACTTTCTGAATCACAATGACAACCTCCTCCTTGTTAACTCTCGTCCTTTGTTAACTCAAGACGCATACAGAACCCAATTCTGACCTGAACCAGGTTCTTCTTCCCTTCATTCCCTCCAAAACTCATCCTCTTCCATTGTAATTTATTTCCATGTTATTTTGTTCAGCTGTGATTTGTTAAAGATAATGTTGATTCTTGGATGTAAATATCGTAGTATCATACTAATTACTAAACCTTAACCTCTTCATTGTCACAGTACGGAGAGAGAACGGAAAAGTGAGCAATACACCAAGAAGGAAAAGGTGACTTTCCAATCCATATAAACTCGAAACCACGTCGCATAAGCTCACACTAAAACGAGCAAACAATTGTCTGCTTCTTGCTCCGTCGTGTGAATATACCACCTCCAAAGAATTTACATTATATGGTAGTTAACCGACAATCATCAATGGACCCGGCATATTCCATACTAGCATGCAATATGGTTGTAAGGCAATACTTGTTAATCCCGAGGCTTAATCAAAAGATGGTAGAATGAGGCCAGGAACAAAATTTTGCGTAATCCTTTCGGAATATTTTCTGTTTGATCCTGAAGTTTTAGTTGAGATCAGAGGTTCACCTACAAAGTCCCTCTCTGTCTATTCTCGATTCTAACGAAGAACTATAATATCTTTATCTCTGATTACAACTTGCTGACAAGAATATAATAATCAAAAAATAACTTGCATTTTTTTTGCAAACACAGTTGCAATTGAGACAGAACGAATTACAACTTGCAGAAGAGAAAAAGAAGAAGAAATCATAAACAACTTCTTGCTGGGGTGATGAAGATCACCGTTGCTCAAAGCAAGATTCGTCCCACACGATCTGTTCCCAAGAACCAGCAAAGTTCTGAATAGAACTACTGGAACGCTCGCCGTCACCTCCTTTCCGGACTCGCATGAACTCTTGTTGACTCCAATGGCGGCAACAACATAAACTCTCTTTCTCTCTCTTTTTCAAAGTAAGTTCTCAAAGGGGGCACGAAGAGAGTATTTATAGAGAAGGGTGGAAACCCTAACCCTAATCCTGGCCGCCAACTGATTACGGAAAGATAGGAACGAATTAAATTCAAATCCCACAAAAATTGGATTTGAATTAATGATCCAATCTTTCCATAACCGTTCAAATCTCGCAATCAACAAAAACATGCGACAACGACGCAATCTACGCATATGCACCCAGCAGCACAGCCGCAGCTGCTCTACGCGCATAAGCCAGCAGCGCAGCAGCCCATGCGTGAACGCGCGCAGCCCTGCAACCGTGATACGGCATATGCATGCATACGTGCATACATGCCTAACCACACATAGTCCGCGCATAGCCGCACATAGCCTGTGCATACCGCGCATAGCACGCGCATAGTCGTGCATAGCCCGAGCATACATCCGCGCATGCAACTCGCGCAACAAATGCTGGCGTGCTAAGTGAAAAGAGTGCCATCAAAGCGCCACTTTGTGCCCTTAAGTTCGAGTCCGAGTCGCTAAGTCCCTTTGGAACTTAGCTCCTAAGGAAAGTTTTCCAAGAGAGTGACAAAAATCATAAATGCTTTCTTTGAGGAGTTAAGCCTTTTTACTCCTAGAAAAATACTCCCACATGGCACCCATATATGCCTCCACTATACCCCATGTGCACACCTCAACACAAGTAAAATATTATATTGAGATACCCACTTGGTGGTGTAGCCAATGTGGGACTATTCTTTTTAGTCCAAACGAAAAAACACCAACAATCTCCTACATATCTCAATATATGGGTTGAGCGTTCCCCACAATGGCTGTCCATCATATATTTGGATGTCGCTTACGACTTGAATCTTCCCGCATGGGTCACATAACAATACGATACAAGAATTGACTAAGCCTTGAATTATGTACCATATCTGCAATTCTTTCTATTCACACAATGACATCAGCTGTGATTCCGATTACACATTAAATGCCTTTTGCCCGCATAGTTTCGGTGTATGTATATTGGGTGTCAACAAGCTTACCCTCAAGAGACGACCTATATCTCTTTTCATACACTCTAGGTGAGTTATTTTAAAGAGTCCTCGCATGAAGCCTTTCGCTTCCTTGCGGTACTATGCCGCTATGACATGACCCAAAGCTGAGGTTACACCTCGTCGTGGTGTCATACCACTGTAGCATGAGGATACAATCCTCTTTATAGTGCCAAACTATCCAGCATGAAGCCTTGCGCTTCTTTGTGGTGTTATGCTACTGTGACCATAGCTCGTGTAGCCGAGTCTTTACATCTTTTACCTCTTTGTGGTGTCATGCCACTATAACATGAGGTCATCGGCCTCTTTGTAGTGTTGCCTACCACTATTCATTCTACAACATTAGGCTACATGCCTATGTGCGATGCTACACTGCTGTGACATAGCCCGAAACTGAGGCTTTACCCTCTCGAGGTAACTCACGTGGCATCACCCCACTATAGCATGGAGTACTACGCTCCTTTGTAGTGTTGAGCTACCCGTGCTTTCTGTAAAGCACGTGGGGCATTCAAAATGTCCGATAACTCATTAAGGCGTCTAAGCCATCCTCCCATAAGACTTGTTCTACACCAAAAATAAATAGTAGACAACAGTGGTTCTGGGTCTGTAACCCCTCAATTTCTCAAAGGACTATCCATTGTTCCTGATATTCTCCCAGTTAATGATCCTTCTTTAAACCAAAAGCTAGATGCCTAGTAGATTTCTCTTTGAACTAATAGCATAAAACTTTATGTAGAATTACAAAGACACAATATCATAATGTCTTAAAGCTCATTTTGATTGGATATGCCAAAATTTTCTGGCTCCGAACATTAATCATGACAATGACTCCAGTCTTGATAAGATCATTCACTGTCATGTGCCTGTCGCACAGTCCTCTTCTTACCATTGAAGAGATCATTTGATGCCACCACTGCAGCCGTCTGATTATCGTAGTAAATGGTACTGCCAAAATCTACGCACAAACTAATGGAAGATCATACATGAGCTCCCGAAGCCATTCTTCTTCATCCGCTGCAGCCGTCAGTACATAGAACTTAGATACCATTGAGGAATTAGAGACCATTGTCTGCTTCTTCGACTTCTACGATATAGCAGTTCCACCCATGGAGAAGACATATCCTACTGTAGACCTTTTGCTCTATGCTTCTGAATACCAGCTTGCATTAATGAAGCCTTCCACTATTGCTGGATAACTATTGTAGTACAATGTAGACTTCTGAGTTCTCTTAAGATATCTCATCACTCTCTTCACAGCTTTTCAGTGCTCCACACCTGGATTGCTCATGAACCGACTCAACATCTCCACGACGAAAGCTATGTCAGGCATTGTGGCAGTTGTTGCATACATCAAACTCTTGATGACGCTTGAATACTCCAGCTGTCTGACACTTTTCCTTGGATTTAGCTTCAGCTTTTTGTCACACCTGTACAGAGTATCGATTCATGGAAGGTCCTGATATCCATATCGTATGAGCATCTTCTTAATGTGATGAGATTATGACAGCATCACTCCAGTGTCCATCCGGATAATATTTATCCCTAGGATAACATCAACTTCCCCCAAGTCCTTCATAATAAACTTGGATTAGAGGAATTTCTTTGTCTCTGTGACACATTCTAAATCCGTACCCAAGATTAACATGTCATCCACGTACAGATAAACTATAACTTGTAACGACATCTGTTCAATCCGGAGAGCCGATTCAAACGACATAAGTGCGACAACCCGACCCACCTTGCTCGACGAGATGACTCATTTGATGCAAAGGCATTCAGACTTGGCCATTCAAGAATTCAGACTTAGACTTTTCAAAGGCGCGCTCGGAGTCTCGCTCGGCCGATGCCATTCATCGCAAAGGTGGGTGGCTCCAATGAACTTGTCTTTGCTTAGCCTGTACATCTAAAATATGGACTATACATGCTAGATCGCTAGGCTATAACCCTTGTATGCTAATGAAAGAATTCAACATACCTAGCTAAGGGAATAATCCCATATTGTGTTACTTGTGTAGAATATGGAAATGATACTTGGTTTGTAGTTGGTTCCTTGCACTACCCCTTTAGACTCGTGCTAGCATGGAGGCTTATATTTTAAAGTAGACTATGCAGCATGTTCCTTATAGTGTATATGTTTAATACTGTTTCGATGCTCGTTATATAGTTTCGTGCCATGGTCAAATAACACGATACATGTCTTGATTCACCTAGTTTTGCCGGAAGACTATCGAATAGTCGTTCCATGCAAGTCTGAACCTGGAAGTATTCAGGACCGTTAGGTCGCCAAGGCAGTTCCAAAACTAGGGGACTACAGCATGACAAGTCAAGTAAAATATGATTATGACAGCTCTAGGGGTAATACTCGTTCTGTACTGAATCTGACGGCTCAGGGAGTCGATATGTTTGTGAACAAGTTCCTGACTTGAACCTGTACCTGACAAGATCCTGACTTGAATATGTACCTGACAAGAGACATGAAGATTAGAGACTTGCATGGTCACGGACAATTTGTACACGAGGTATGTTTGGATTCCTCGAACAATCATCGGGACACCGATATCTTACCGGCCAAGGAGGAGTCATATGGGTATTGCGCGACCAAAACGGTTCTAGGATGCTCCGCCGGTTTGGGGCGACGCAATATCGATATTTGGGCCCTTGGTATGGCATCGTACACTTGGATTACCCATCTGACCTCCTGGTAGTCGCCTGTTCGTGGGCGGGATGACGTGTAACGCCCATGTTCCTTGCGTTGCACCCCATTTCCATCCCAGGTAAGATGGTGTGTAGTGATTCTTATACCTCACGCATCTAACTGCCCAGAGACTAACTCATCCTTTATGGCTATGCCAGTGACCTTTTATATAGATTAAGTAAGCTCGTTACGAGTCATTGCATTGACGCAAGTAACGAATGCACGAAACTTAGCGTATAGCTTGTTAATTGTCCAAGGTGAAAGAATGCATGACACATATGTATATTCACATAATGGAGGCACGCCACTGTATACCATTTAAGTGCATCACGCCCAAGTCGAGAACACATTTGTAATATTATGTTCGTATGCGCACTCTTCAGTCTCGTTTTACGTATTATATATTGGTTAACATGGTTTACCTTGGACAGGGAAGGACGAATAGTAAGTTGGTAAGTTGTGCATGTTATTCATATCGTACGGTGCATTGCAACACGAATTAGGCTTTGTAATATTGCCATAAACTGATCTGAAGGCAATACTAGAAAGACAACATAATAGATGGTGCACAGTACTAATTCAACGTATTTGGTTTTGTTGAGTGGGCGAGAAGCCTCCCCACCAGTGCATTCAACGTACTGATAACCCACCAGATTGCTTGCAGGGTGCAGAAGAACCTCGTTCGGTGCAGAAATTTCTCTCGTGCGCGCTAAGGCGTGAAGTTTCCTCTAGAGCCTTGGAGCATTGCGGCAGGAGCTGAAGCACCATATACATGAAGTAATATATTGGAACATCGCCTATGTATCATCCCCAAAGTTGTAATCCGATTGGCACATTTTATTGTTTTGAGAGAGAGAGAGAGAGAGAGCTTGAGCGACTTATAATTCATCATCAAAAAGAGCTCATTTCTTGTTATACTTGTGTTTATTCTTATTCCACTGCTTTGGGACAATCTATGCGACTCTGTGGCTTAGCTTCAATTGGCTATTTCAGGTGGTTGACTTGCGCGACATCACGCCCATGCCAGGACGTTCGGCCCTGCGGGTCCGGGGCATGAAATAACTCATCTTCCGTCAGCAAACTTTGTTTAAACACACTTGTCCATTTCGCTGATCCTATAGCCATTTGATCTTATGGCTTTATCAAACTTCTAATGCCACATCTTGGGAACTTGCTTCAGACCATATGTAGTGCCCTGTTGCCCCTTTTCGGGGAGCACGACTTAAAAATACTTGGTATCATTCGATCGGGACAGATTAAATCAAGATCCTTTCCTCGTTATGGATTGGTTTCTTCGGAATCAAGTTCCACATTCAGCGGATCGTGCCTCGAGGAAGGACTCGGAGGCAGAGTCGCAAGGGACCTTTCTGTTGCGCTGGTTTATTTGTCCGTTTTTGATGTCGCTTGGTTGCTTTCTTGTTGGTTTTGTGACTTGCATTTTCTTGAAAATTTTTGATGGATTTTATTGTCTTTGTTCTTTGAACTTCGTATTTTGTATCGAACTCTGGAAGATTGAGGCAGGAGATATTGATCATCTGTTAGTGCGTGCAGGTGATTGTGTAGGCGACACGCAAGAGGAGTCTTGAAGATCTTCCATTTTTCTTCCCTATTTACCAACTTATGAGTGGCTTTACTTTCGATTAGCGCCATTCTTCAAAGTATTCATTCTTAATAATCTGACTCGTTGTGCATTTCGATCAACGATACCATAATAATAAAAATTGAGTCAAGCTAAAAAAAATAGACTTGAAACACTTAATGCTTGTCACATAAAATCGTTGTATGATCATATTGTTGTGTGCTAGTCCGCTATACATGTATCTATTTATGTTCAGTGTTGCTAGAACTTATTCATCTATAACTGTTCAATGTGTGGTACATAACCTGTAATATGATCACATCAGCAGGTAGACTATGCCATCGCACTGTGCTAAAGT
Organism: Iris macrosiphon; assembly: GCA_036927795.1. Taxonomy (NCBI): domain Eukaryota; kingdom Viridiplantae; phylum Streptophyta; class Magnoliopsida; order Asparagales; family Iridaceae; genus Iris; species Iris macrosiphon. Next base: position 134,374,584 of record JAYESA010000019.1, on the reverse strand, counting down.
AGTTATGTTCATTCTGATGTTTTGAAATACTTCGTATGTTAACTTAGTGTTTAGATTATTAATGGTCATGGACAACTTGTGGACAAGGTATATGGTTCTTGTGAACGGTCGCCGCGGCACCGGGGCTGATTCGTCCCGGGAGGAACAACAGTTAGTCGTGCTAGCAACTTAGCATGAGTGAGGCGGGGGTTTATAGCGGGGCTCGCTAACTGTGTTGCAAGCATCGCCATCTACCCAAACTATAGTCCATGATGGCTTGTCATGACGATAATCCTTATTTATATTTAAATAGTGTAAACTAACAATGTCTTCATGGCAGGAAAGGTCTTGGTAAATTGTGTACAGGTGGTTCAGATGGCTCAGGTGAAAGTCACCAAACTGTGACACATTTTTGTTATGTCCTTTTATTCTATTACATGTAAAAATTGAATTAAGGCAAGATAGAAAGATCACATAATAATAATGGTACATGTTCATATGAATATAATGCCGATTTGGTGTGTTGAGTTAGCTCGCTCTCACTGGTACTTTTTGAAGTATCGCTTGCTCTCACTGGTACTTTTCGAAGTACAGACCCTCGTTGCAACAGGTTCCCTAAGCCAAGGCAACGCGACGAGAAGCTGAAGCTTTCCCCCCAACCATTCACTGGTCTGACGCGTTCGTGTTCGTGACTTTTGGAGCGTAAGTACATATTCTCAAGGAGCTCGCACATACCCTTTTGAAGATCCTAGGCGATGGTGCAAACATGCACCCAAGGTGGTTTGCCTTTTGAATTTTTGTAAAAGATGTAATGTATGGATCGGCTATCTCATTTTGCATCCATCTTGTAAACCCGTGCGGCACCCCTTTACTGTTGAGTCAAGTGTTTGTAACAAAGATGTTCATTATCAATAAAGAGAACTTTTCTTCATTTCAAAGTATGATATTCCATTTTCGTACTCTATTGCATATGTTTCTAAAGTATATCATTATGCCTAGGCCTTGTGCGGACGTTCCTTACCCTCACACGACATCATGTCCGGGGGACGATTATTGTCACACCCATTCCCAGATTTGCTATTTCTTGAATTTGTGATATTTAAAATTTTTCCTGTAAATATATTCATGTTGTATTTACATGTAGGTTCCTGTTAATTATGTTGTATTTATTTAATTATATTCCTGGCTATTGTGGGAGACTGTCCGAGATCAGTAGTGAACATCTTGGCAATTGCTAGAACCCGTATATAGGATGGATACCAGACCCGGTTCACTCTTGGAACCACTAAGCCTATTTTGGAAGGTTGAGATTGGTTGGAGAGTGTCATGACTTAATCCTAGGGCTAACCTCATTTCTCTACTTGGTATATATATGCGGTTTTCCCTCACCTCTATCATTCTTTCTCATTTCCACTTTCTTTCTTCTTTCTTCTTCATCCTTCCCTCAAGAGCTCCCCTTGGCCGAAGCCCTTGCCCTAGCCCTAGACTTGGTTTTAGGAAGAGATATGTTAGTGTAATGATCCACACCCGGTATAGGGGCACGAGTACGTGGGTACGTCTAGCCTACATCGCAGAATCGGCGGTAGAATGCTGTCTTGGTCTACTATACTATCTAATATCTCACATAAAGTGTATAAAGTACTGCCATGCCATCTCAATACTAAATAATACTCTATCACATATAAAACTGAAGGAAGATGTACGCACGATATGGAATAGAAAGAATAAGAAGTACAAGTCTCAATACATCACATAACCATCTTCAAACTAAACACAACTCCATATCTCAAACAATAATACAAACCAATGTCTAAAATAGAAATAACTACTACAAGGTATAGAATCAAAAAGGCCTCAGTCTCTGGCACTATCCTTGGGTGACACTCCATCTGTCAGTCCATAGTGAGTGGGACATATCCTCTCTAACCATTCATCTGAAAAATGTTTTCCAGTCAGGAATGGAGTAAAGTACAACCCAATAGCAGTTCCAATTAATTGATAATGACTATAAACAGAAATAGAGAATATAATACAAGACGAGAAACAATGAACAATATCAACTATAGTGGATGAACAGGTAAACAATGAACAATGTGGTAAAGAACTGTAACTATGCTAAGTGATTGAAATACTAGATAGACATGTGATTGGCTTGGTTGAACATTGTCTACTTTAACGTTGGATAAACATTGTCTAAGTTACACATGAAACATTGTCTAGGATTTGATCACATACCTAGCTAACACTTCCCCTTCCCCCCAACTAGTATAATGGATCCAACCATGACACGTTGTGATACAAGATACTCAAGGCCATGTAAACAATAAACCTTGAACACGAAACATTAAATATTGAAACATTGAACATTGTCTAAGTTAAACATTGAATCATTGAACACGAAACATTGTCTAAGTTAAACATTGAGGACACGAGGAACAATGAACAATGTATATATAATATCCCATGACTGATCCATGTGTATACTAGTCCGTGTACCAATGTGTCAAGAGTCGTATAAAACATTTCTAGATTCTTGCATTATAGTAATTATCAAATAATGGAAACTATCAGAGAATGTACTCGCTTGTCGTCCAAGCAATGAATGTCAAACTGTGTCCCAACTGGTGTCACACAAACCTATATATGGAATATTGTATTAATACAAGGTGTTGGAATAAATTTAAGTTAAACTAGTCAATATCTAGGTCACAAAGCCATTTCTAAGTCAAACCGATGAAATCTAGGTTGCAAGAGTCTAATGCTAAGTCACTAAGCCAATACATTATGAAACTAGGCTATACTAGCTAAGCTACGATACTAGAATCTCACAAAAAGGTCGTATCCTAAGATACACAAGTTTTGAATATGAAAATAATGGTTTATGTATATATGCAAGTCAATATATATATATATATATATATATATATATATATATATATATATATATATATATATATATATATATATATATATTACTATATCAAAATGATGAAATACGATACCTTGGCCTTGCACCAATGCGTATCACACCTAACACGATACCCAAACTCAATACCTTGGATATCGTCCCAATACCTTCATGATACCTTGGTATCCCAAGGCAACTTAACTAATAAATATATAACCAAGCTAATGTTAACTATGCAACTACACTACACTATAACTAATTGCTAACACTAACAAAAGTATACCTAGTTAACTATTTGCTAACATATTTATATCTACACATACAAATAGCTAACTATATCTAATATCTACTAGCTATCTATACACATAGATAACCAATCTAACAGATACTGTAAGGTATACATAATCTTTCTAATACACTCTCTAATTAAAATAACTAACTGTTACATGAATAAGCATATATATATATAAGACCTACTAATTACTAACCATAACCCAAGACTCAACTAACAAACCAAAAAACCCAACTGAACTAAAATGATACCTATACACTAAATACATAACTAACTAATTATATAATCAAGTATATATATATATATATATATATATATATATATATATATATATATATATATATATATATATATATATATATATATATATATATATAGAACTAAGCTACTACAATATTTAAACCAATGCCTCAACGGAAACTTAGAACCGATACTGGTGAACAGTGAAGTGTTCAGAAACTGGTATCCTACTGTTTCAACTGTGAACTGATACTGAATGTATCTGAACTTTCTACTGTGCGTATATTTGTTGTTGACTTCACTGGATGCTAACTTCCTGATTGCTGTGGCTAGTTGTGCTACATGCTGATGTGCAGTTGCTCAGTTGAACCACTGGCTACCACTTCAGTGCAGTTCATCCTCCTTGTTGCAGAACTACCTCGAGGCACTGTTCATTGCTGAAAGCCTGGCTCGAGCTGATGCACATTGCTCCTCAATTGGTAGCCTATCCTCAGTTGGTTGCATACTGATGGCTATGCTCCCTGCTCTTCAATGCATGAGCTGTGGCTCGCTGTTCCCTGATGATCTCTGTGCCCAAGACTGAACTAAAATGCTGTGCAGTGTTCACTGCCCCTTGCAGTGGCTGTACACTGATGGCTATGCTCCTTGCTCTTCAATTCACGAGCTGTGGCTCGCTGTTCCCTGATGATCTCTGTGCCCGAGACTGAACTGAAACGCTGTGCAATATCCACTGCCCCTTGCAGTGGCTACACACTGATGGCTATGCTCCCTGTTTTGTGCATTTCTGTACACTGCTTAGCTTCAGTTATTTGCTGCAGGCTGCACACTATTGTGGGTGCTCTACTTGCTGTGCAACGAGCTCGTCTTGCTGTGGTTGTTGGTTGCACTAAACAATTTGCTGTGATTGCATATTGCAGCAGTGCTCAGTGCCTGTAGTGGAGGCTCGAGACTGCAGTGGTTTGTTGCACCCTGCTGATACTCTTGGCTCATGCTAATACACTACCTGTGTTGATACAGGTACTGCCACTTGCTGAACTGAATGGTCGTTGAACCCACCAGGGTCTCGAGGCACACACAGTGCTGCACTACCTAGCTGAGCTGCTACTACCTCACTCCATGTTGAACTGGGTACTCTCCCTGTGCACTTGCTGTGCTAGCATGCTGAAACTGATGTACATGCTCTATGCTTGCTGCATAGTGCTCTTCTCCATTTATTGATGCTGCTCGAGTGCATCTCTGAGTTGCACTGCTACTCCCCGAGGCTGCCACTGCCTCTTGTTGAGCACTGCAACTGTGTTCCCCCCTGCACGAGCTTGCAGGCTCCTGCATCCTCTACTACAGTAGACTCGATGCTGTGCACTAGCTGATACGAAACTGCATAGCTACCTGGAGCTCCTCTAGCTTGCTAGTATACTGAATTGCTCGAGATTAATCTTCACATTGCTGCACTTGCACAGTTGTACTTAGCTACTGACACTGCTCTCTGCTGATGGGTGTCCAGTGCCTCCCTTCACTGACACACACTCCTGACCATAATGCGCAAACACATAGTTCCCTCCAACACAAGCTCAAAACATAACACACATGCCACACACTACAAATACAGCACACTGATACCTATATCAATCTCTCTCTCTAAATATATATATATATACAAATCTATATAAGCATCTATACATATAGTCACTATTATACATAATCACACACACATACATATATTCAAGTACACAAGCATACATACATACTTATATATATATATATATATATATATATATATATATATATATATATATATATATATACTCTAGTATGTATACACACATAGACACACACATATAAACTAAACACAATATATACTATTATATATAATATATATTACATAGATAACATATATATATATATATAAATACACATGCATGCATAATGAGAAGAACAAAACATCAAACACATGGAGCGCATCACACCCGTATCACACTTTCTCTATGATACGCTTGCGATACGGCTCCAACACACAACCAAACACATCCTGGAGGACACGAACAAGTCTAATTCATAAATTATGGGCAACACGTATAGTAATTAGTGTGTCTACATGTCCATGTCACAATGTGATATGCACAAAGCCCTGTGTCAGGGAAACCCCCCCAAAATCAACCCGTTTCATCAAATTGACAAGATACGGCCTACACGTATCCAATTGTGGACACGACACTAGTCATAAACAAACAATCATATGTCAATTTGGTCTAATTGACTAATTGACAGACACAACATGTGCCAATCTCGGAATTCCCCCAAAATTGGCACCAAAATGCACGTAACTTCCACCGTAGGTCTCCGATTGACCAAAAACCAAATTCTATGGGTAGCCTATGCATGTGGGTTGGTTTCTCATGGTAAATTATCAGATCTAGAGTCTAATAGAAGGAAAAAAAACTGAATTGTACCTATTGGGAGATGGATTCCCAATGAAAAGTCTCCAAATGCAAAGTTGCTCCTCTCCTTGTAGATCTTGGCCTCCTCTTCCTTGATCCTTGCTTTCTTCTTGTAGATCCTTGGTATAGAAGCCTCAATAATAAATTTAGAAAGAGATTTGTGAAGAATTGGTGGAGAATTGATGGAGGAATGGAGGGAAATTGGAAGAGGGAAAAGTAGATCTAGAAATTTAGGGAAAAAATGAAATGAGAGCACTCTCTCTCCTCCTAATTATGGCTGGTCATAAACCCCTCTCTAAGCAATGTATAATGTCCCAAATACTCCTTGGGGCCTCTCTTGAAGAAATTAATTAAGGGGGAAGGTTCTAGTCTAATGGTTTCACTAATTAAATCCAACCTCCTAATCTATGGGCCTAATTCATGGGCTCAAACTAAACTCATCCAAATGTTGGGTTCATCCATCTAATAAAATAGGTTAGGTCCACTACACTAGTCTGAAATAAATACTACGTCTAATCAAACATTAAACAATACAACAAATAATTAATTACTCATGCACAATATTAATTACAACCCTCCTAAAAATAAAATTCCCGTATCAATTATCAAACTACCCTTGATTGAAAAAGTGAGGGTGACAATCCTGCCTACCTTGGAAAATTTTATCCTCGAAATTAAAGATGATCGTAACCCCCCTCTAGGTCAACCCAGTCTAAACTAAAACACACATCACTAACTAAGGTCTCTGTCCATCATAGTTTTTGCAGTCCCCGACAGGGTATACTAACTACACAATAACACGTAAGCAGTCTATAAGGCAATAACTAACCATACAAACAACAGATAGAAAGGAAATAAACAGGACGAAACTAGCTAACTGATCACCTGAAGTGCCCTCTCTGACTGCCATTGCAAATGCCCCTCCCTGATGAGGTGGCTCTCCATGTTGGTGCTGATTAGTCTGCGGTACCACATGTAGCCTAGCTCCACCTCTCTAACCGCGATTTGGTCCATACGTGTTGTTGGAACACTCCTTCACCTGATGGTCAGGGGAACCACAATACAAGCATAGTCTGAGTCTCTTTCGACAGTTCTCCCAATCATGCCCATGCCTTCCACAATAGGCACAAGGAAAAGTCTGCTCAATCCACCTCTGGGGCTGTTGCGGTGCCTGATGCACTGGCTTCTAAAACTGTTGTATCTGTTGAGCTGGTGCCCTATATGGCACAAGGTACTGCTGTTGCTGATATACTCTCGGCTGCTGAAAGTGGGTGCGCTTTGCTGGCCCCGCACTACTACTTGCTCCTCCGGTGTCTCCTGACCTCTTGGAGCCAAGCTCCAAATCATCTTTCGCCCGCTGCGCATGTCTCAAAATTACCTCAAACGTAGCGGTACGGTCTCCATTAGTATGAGACTTAATCTCACTGTTCAGTCCCTTCCTGAACTTCCTAGCTCTGGCTCGAGGATTCTGTCCCTCAATAAATCATCCCAATCGGCAATACTCTGCCGCATACTCGTCCACCGTCAAGTCCCCTTAGACGAGGTTCTGAAATTGACTGTCCAAAGTACTCTGAGCCACATCCGGGAAGAACTTCTCTTTGAATAGCTCCTTGAAAACTTCCTAAGTAATTCCCGGCGCTGATATCCTTGGGTCTATCCTGAACCATGTTAAAGCAATATCGAACATCATACAACCCGCTGCCTCTATATGTAGCATCTCTGGAATCTACGCCAGCCGCAGGTTCCACTCGATGTCCTCGATCCACTCATCCGCATAGATAATCCCCTCTGTGCCCTTGAAATCCTTCGGGCCCATCCTCTTGAAGTCTATGATAGCACCCGGCCTCGGTTGATACGGAATAAACTGAGCTAGTGCCGTCAGTGGCTGGGCGATAGCTCTCTCAACTGCTGCGAGCGTGATCCGGTAAGCATTCTCCACGTTCTGTCGCAGGACCTCTGACTGTCGCTGTTGCGCCTCCATCATCTGCTGAAAGAGCACGAACGTCTGCGTCTGATCAACTACTGGTGGCGGAGGTGGAAGATCCTCGAAAACTGTCTGCCCTGTCCTCGGTACTGGAGGTGGAGCACCTCCGAAAGTTGCTGCAGATACGCCCACCTGGACTGGTGAAGATGACCTCCTGAATGTAGGTACTGGACCATCATCTGAGGGTGCTGTCCTCAAGGGTGATGAAGTGACTGATCGTGCTGACATTGCGCCTGAGCGCTGGGAACGCGTCTTCGACGGCATTTTGAAGACAGATTCAAAAATAAGAAATCAATATTAAGCAAGATACGATATCATCAAGGAAGGACAAAAATTTCAAAGCGATATTCAGAATGAAGATGACAAGATACAATTATGTTGGAATTATTTCCTAGTTGTGATTGAGTATCCCTCTCATCCTAGTGTCCTATATCCTATCCTATCGCAGGCTCGCAGTAGTACAACTAAGTCGTTGCACTACCACGACATCGCACTATTGTGAAGCCTGACCTGCATGGGCCACCACTAAAAACGTGTCACGACCCGCACCCGGTATAGAGGCACAAGTACGTGGGTACGTCCAGCCTACGCCGCAGAATCGGTAGTAGAACGCTGTCTTGGTCTACTATAGTATCTAATATCGCACACAAAGTGTATAAAGTACTGCCATGCCATCTCACTACCAAATAATACTCAATCACATATAAAACTGAAGGAAGATGTACGCACGATATGGAATAGAAAGAATAAGAAGTACAAGTCTCAATACATCACATAACCATCTTCAAACTAAACACAACTCCATATCTCAAACAATAATACAAACCAATGTCTAAAATAGAAATTACTACTACAAGGTATAGAATCAAAAGGCCTCAGTCTCTGGCACTATACGCACGATATGGAATAGAAAGAAATTACTACTACAAGGTATAGAAACATTGAACATTGAATATTGAAACATTGAACATTATCTAAGTTAAACATTGAATCATTGAACACGAAATATTATCTAAGTTAACATTGAGGACACGAGGAACAATGAACAATGTATATATAACATCCCATGACTGATCCATGTGTATACTAGTCCGTGTACCAATGTGTCAAGAGTCATGTAAAACATTTCTAGATACTTGCATTATAGTAATTATCAAATAATGGAAACTATCAGAGAATGTACTCGCCTGTCGTCCAAGCAATGAATGTCAAACTGTGTCCCAACTGGTGTCACACAAACCTATATATGGAATATTGCATTAATACAAGGTGTTGGAATGAATTTAAGTTAAACTAGTCAATATCTAGGTCACAAAGCCATTTCTAAGTCAAACCGATGAAATCTAGGTTGCAAGAGTCTAATGCTAAGTCACTAAGCCAATACATTATGAAACTTGGCTATACTAGCTAAGCTACGATACTAAAATCTCACAAAAAGGTCGTATCCTAAGATACACAAGTTTTGAATATGAAAATAATGGTTTATGTATATATACAAGTCAATATATATATAATACTATATCAAAACGACGAAATACGATACCTTGGCCTTGCACCAATGCGTATCACACCTAACACGATACCCAAACTCAATACCTTGGATATCGCCCCAATACCTTGGTGATACCTTGGTATCCCAAGGCAACTTAACTAATAAATATATAACCAAGCTAATGTTAACTATGCAACTACACTACACTATAACTAATTGCTAACACTAACAAAAGTATACGTAGTTAACTATTTGCTAACATATTTATATCTACACATACAAATAGCTAACTCTATCTAATATCTACTAGCTATCTATATACATAGATAACCAATCTAACAGATATTGCATGGTATACATAATCTTCCTAATACACTCTCTAATTAAAATAACTAACTGTTACATGAATAAGCATATATATATTAGACATACTAATTACTAACCATAACCCAAAACTCAACTAACAAACCCAAAAACCCAACTGAACTAAAATGATACCTATACACTAAATACATAACTAACAAATTATATAATCAAGTATATATATATATATATATATATATATATATATATATATATATATATATATATATATATAAGCTACTACAATATATAAACCAATGCCTCAACTGAAACTGAGAACCGATACTGGTGAACAGTAAAGTGTTCAGAAACTGGTATCCTGCTGTTTTAACTGTGAACTGATACTGAATGTATCTGAACTTGCTACTGTGTGTATACTTGTTGTTGACTTCACTGGATGCTAACTTCCTGATTGCTGTGCCTAGTTGTGCTACATGCTGATGTGCAGTTGCTCAGTTGAACCACTGCCTACTGCCACTTTAGTGCAGCTCATCCTCCTTGTTGCAGAACTGCCTCGAGGCACTGCTCATTGCTGAAAGCCTGGCTCGAGCTGATGCACATTGCTCCTCAATTGGTAGCCTATCCTCAGTTGGCTGCATACTGTTGGCTATGATCCCTGCTCTTCAATGCACGAGCTGTGGCTCGCTGTTCCCTGATGATCTCTGTGCCCGAGACTGAACTGAAACATTGTGCAGTGTCCACTGCCCCTTGCAGTGGCTGCACACTGATGGCTATGCTCCTTGCTCTTCAAAGCATGAGTTGTAGCTCGCTGTTCCCTGATGATCTATGAGCCCAAGACTGAACTGAAATGCTGTGCAGTGTCTACTGTCCCTTGCAGTGGCTGCACACTGATGGCTATGCTCCCTGTTTTATGCATTTTTGTACACTACTTAGCTTCAGTTATTTGCTGCAGGCTGCACACTGTTGTGGTTGCTCTACTTGCTGTGCAGCGAGCTCGTCTTGCTGTGGTTGTTGGTTGCACTGAACAATTTGCTGTGATTGCATATTGCAGCAGAGCTCAATGCTTGCAGTGGAGGCTCGAGACTGCAGTGGTTTGCTGCACCCTGCTGATAATCTTGGCTCCTGCTGATACACTACCTGTGTTGATACAGGTACTGCCACTTGCTGAACTGAATGGTCGTTGAACCTGCCTGGGTCTCGAGGCATACACAGTGCTGCACTACCTAGCTGAGCTGCTACTGCCTCACTCCATGTTGAACTGGGTACTCTCCCTGTGCACTTGCTGTGCTAGCATGCTAAAACTGATGTACATGCTCTATGCTTGCTGCATAGTGCTCTTCTCCATTTATTGATGCTGCTCGAGTGCATGTCTGAGTTGCACTGCAACTCCCCAAGGCTGCCACTGCCTCTTGTTGAGCATTGCAACAGTGTTCCTCCCCTGCACGAGCTTGCAGGCTCCTGCATCCTCTACTGCAGTAGACTCGATGTTGTGCACTAGCTGATACGAAACTGCACAGCTACCTGGAGCTCCTCTAGCTTGCTAGTATACTGAACTGCTCGAGATTGATCTTCACATTGCTGCACTTGAACAGTTGCACCTAGCTACTGACACTGCTCTCTGCTGATGGGTGTCCAGTGCCTCCCTTGTCACGACCCGCACCTGAAATTTGGGCATGAGTCGTGGGTACGTCCAGCCTACGCCGCAGCATCGGCGGTAGAACGCTGTCTAGGTCTCAACATATAATATATCCTGACAATAGTCTCAACTCCGCACGGAGGACAATGATAATAATCCACAGTTCTATGATATACTCAATCACAAGCTAATAGAAATAATAGCACGATGAGAATAGAAAAGAGTTCTAATAAAAACCAACCACAATAAGTCCAACTCAAATCCTGGGTCTAAATGACCTCACAAAGTCACAAAATAATAAATACAACTCAGTCTCAGTCTAAAACAATAAATGCAGAAAAATAATCTAAGAACAGCCAGGTAAATTTTTCTCTAGACTAGGCAACTCCTCTGGGGTTTCTGGAGTGAAATCACCCTCTAATCCTGGGCCGTAATGAGTGGGGCACAAGCTCTCCAGGTCCTCTGAAAAATGTTATCCAGTCAGGATTGGAGCGAAGCACAAGCACTAACAGCAGTTTCATTAAATTGACAAAATCTATAAACAGTGTAAGAAATACAAGATGGAAAATAAATATTGGAAATGTAAAGTACTGGAGAAAATGGAAATAGGCAATAGAGCATCTAGCAATGAACAATAAATAGTGAATGCTAGACAATAAGTAGTGAATGCTGGAACAGGTGAATCTGAATAAAATAGACATCTAGCTAAGTGTTTGAATTATCAGTTTATTATGTGATCGGCTTGGGACTTGATCAGGCTGGTTATATATGATTAACTATGATTCTTGTAGGTCAGGCTAACCATATGGTTAGCTATGGTGCATGTAGTGGTCAGGTTAATCATATATAACAGCTATGATGCATGTAAGATGGTCAGGCCGCACCCAACGTGAGAAGTGGGGTGAGCTATGATGCATGTAAAGGATTTGGATATGATCACATAATCTACTATTAGTTCCCCATCCCCCAGCTAGCACGATGGATTTCAATCACGACTCCTCATGATGGGGATCTAGGGTGCTAACCCGTGTATCCATAGTGTCGGAATCAAGTATGTAATACAACTGCATTATAGAAATAATCAACAATAAAAACTGTCAGAGAATGTACTCGCCTGTGGTCCTGAGCAGGGTGTGAGGATCGATGTCCAAGGTGGGATCACAAGGACCTATATATAAGATATCAATGTTAAATACTGAGTTAAAGGGATAAACATGATTAACTACTTAAGTATGAGGCCTCTAGGTCAAATCTGTGGTTTTCTGCTCAGTACTAGGTTATCCTAGGTAAACTAGGTCCACACTAAGGTTTAGGTCTAAAACTAGTTAATTAGTCTATAAGGTCACTGACTAATGAAAATAAGGTATAAGTAATATGATACTCTATATATACTGGTCTATAATAACTAACACTTATGTCTTAACTGTCATAGACATACTTATATATATATTACCTTAACTGCTACTGCACACACACACAGACAGACTGAACTAGCTATTGAACTACACATAACTTACTGCTACACTCTAAGACACTCTGATCAGGATCCTCCCTGTCATTGGGAAACACACAGGTATTGATTTCCTAACTAACACACATGTATACCTACTGTTCTTTCACAAAGAATGTAGGCATAGGTGCTCACATTCACACACACCTTGGAATTTAATTACCTACTCTCAGAATTCAGTATTTACTCTCAGCACACTATACAGATCTTATACATGAGACACACAGGAACCTATCTAACTGATACCTAAAACACTCTGCACTCTAAGATACTCACAACCACACTGTACTTTAACACAAACTCACTCTACACACACAGATTTTTATTCTGCACCTACTGAAATCAGGATGTTGGTTTCTAGGATACACACATTACCAACCCACTGATCCTAATATGACTAGAGCTACCTCTCCCCAACATACTGACACAGGTTCCTCACAACTACATCTACACACACTGATACTCATACCCTCACTGCAATCATACAGTCCTGAACACAAGACACACTGCTCACTCTCACTCTCTAGTTACTGATACATATACACTGGCATTAGGTTCTAGGATACACACACACTGTGAACCTGGAAGAAATCACCACACACACTAACTGACTATACACTGGTTACTATACACTGGTTCTGGATACATGAAATATACACAGAATTCCTACATACTATGATCTAGTATACTGAACTGCTCGAGATTGATCTTCACATTGCTGCACTTGAACAGTTGCACCTAGCTACTGACACTGCTCTCTGCTGATGGGTGTCTAGTGCCTCCCTTCACTGACACACACTCCTGGCCACAATGCGCAAACATATAGCTCCCTCCAACACAAGCTCAAAACATAACACACATGCCACACACTACAAACACAGCACACTGATACCTATATCAATCTCTCTCTAAATATATATATATATATATATATATATATATATATATAGATATATACAAATCTATATAAGCATCTATACATATAGTCACTATTATACATAATCACACACACATACATATATTCAAGTACATAAGTATATATATATATATATATATATATATATATATATATATATATATATATATATATATATATATATATATATATATATCACTATCTACTCTAGTTTGTATTACACACATAGACACACACATATACACTAAACACAATATATTATATATATATATATATATATATATATATATATATATATATATATATATATATATATATATATATATACACATGCACGCATAATGAGAAGAACAAAAAATCAAACACATGGAGCGCATCGCACACGTATCACACTTTCTCTATGATACGCTTGCGATATGGCTCCAACACACAACCAAACGCATCCCGGAGGACACGAACAAGTTTAATTCCTAAATTATGGGCAACACGTATAGTAATTAGTGTGTTTACGTGTCCGTGTCACAATATGATATGCACAAAGCCCCGTGTCAGGGAAAACCCCCCAAAATTAACCCATTTCGTCAAATTGACGAGATACGGCCTACACGTATCCAATTATGGACACGACAATAGTCACAAACAAACAATCATATGTCAATTTGGTCTAATTGACCAATTGACAAACACAACATGTGCCAATCTCGGAATTCCTCCAAAATTGGCACCAAAATGCACATAACTTCCACCGTAGGTCTCCGATTGACCCAAAACCGAATCCTATGGGTAGCCTATGCATGTGGGTTGGTTTTTTATGGTAAAATCTTAGATCTAGAGTCTAATAGAAGGTAGAAAACTGAATTGTACCTATTAGGAGATGGATTTCCAATGAAAAGTCTCCAAATGCTAAGTAGCTCATCTCCTTGTAGATCTTGGCCTCCTCTTCCTTGCTCCTTACTTTCTTCTTGTAGATCCTTGGTGTAGAAGCCTCAATGATAAATTTAGAAAGAGATTTGTGAAGAATTGGTGGAGAATTGATGGAGGAATGGAGGAAAATTAGAAAAGGAAAAAGTAGATCTTGAAATTTGGGTAGAAATAAAATAAGAGCACTCTCTCTCCTCCTAATTATGGCTGGTCATAAACCCCTCTCCAAGCAATATATAATATCCCAAATACCCCTTGGGGGCTCTCATGAAGAAATTAATTAAGGGGGAATGTTCTAGTCTAATGGTTTCACTAATTAAATCCAACCTCCTAATCCATGGGCCTAATTCATGGGCTCAAACTAAACTCATCCAAATGTTGGGTTCATGCATCTAATAAAATATGTTAGGTCCACTACACAAGTCTAAAATAAATACTACGTCTAATCAAATATTAAATAATACAACAAATAATTAATTACTCATGCACAATATTAATTACAACCCTCATAAAAATTAAATTCCCGTATCAATTACCAAACTACCCTTGATTGAAAAAGTGAGGGTGACAGTTAGTCCACCAAGGCAAGTACATTTTGCTCAAAGTGGTGAAGCCATAAATTTTTATATTTTTCATATATATGTTATTTTAAAAAGTGGTTGATGGAAAATGTTCTTCTCGAGTTGCTGATTATATTTACTTCTTGGAGTTTTGGATTTTTATGTATATATTTTTGTAGATCCGAGTTTCAAGATTTGGGTTCTTATGTGTTCTATGAGTTTTCTTGGTTTTGATCTACTAAAACTTACTGTTTTCGAAAACTAGTTATTCCTTATGTTAGAGCATTTTATTTCTAGCATTTTGGCTTTTGTTTCACTTGATTTGAACTTAAAATGATATTTTTTTGAAGAAAATAATTTTCTGGTTTTTGAAGTTTTTTCTGCCATGGCTGAACTTTCTGTCTGGAGAAGACGAAGTTCTCATACGGCCAGCGCAATATGAGACCGAGACTTCCATGAGGCTTGATCCTTATGCGGCTGGACTCTTTGTCGCATTGCCAACCAGCATGCGTCCATCTTATTGGACGCAAGACTGCTGATTTACGCAAGTTCTCTTGAACACCTTGTGTTTTTAGTCGCTGAGCGAATGAGAAATTTGTTAAATCCAAGAGACCTATATGCGGCATCGACATCCATGCGACACCTGTCTCATGCGGCAAGCAAGCATATGCGACAAGTAGAGCATGCCACTATTTACCTTCAGACGCATGACTTTGATTGTTTGGCACATCTTTTCGTAGTTTATCTTTTTTTTTCTGACACTTTATGGCCTGTCACATCCATCACTTCAGTCACTTAACTAATACGTATTTAATGCACGTCACTTCGGCACTTGTTCCAAGGAGTAGACTTTATCTTGACGCTATGCAACACCGACCCTTATGCGTCACCTGCCTCATGCGACAAGCAGTCCATGCGGCCTAGAGACATATACGGCCAGCTCGTCCATGCTACCAGTGTTCATGTGCCTGATCATTGCATGCGGCCTGACCCATGTGACAATTCATGCCTGCACTTCTCATACGCGCATGTGATCCTATGCGACCCTAGTAATCTATGTACGCTTTCCATAATTTCTTGAGTTTAATTATTTTATTTGAAATATTTCTTTGTTCTATGTGGTTGGTCTTGACAATTGTTTGTTATTGATCCTAAGGAAAAAATGGACTTAGTAAACAGACTGTGCTAGACCTGGCTATGTGTTAGAACTGACTATGTGCATAGTATGATAATATGCTGTAGTAGGCTATGTGGCAACCCAAATTGAACTCAGATTAGTAGATGAACTTATCCTTTGTTCGTCGGATAGAGTGAGGGGCGTAGTTCTGCTCGAAAGACGATATGCAATCTCGATCCTTGTTTAGTTTAAGGATTGTAGATCTGCTCCAGAGTGGTTCGAATTTTTATCTTACTCATGTTCGGCAGCAAAGTCAATTATCGATAGTTGGTGTACCTGATTTGAGAAGATTATATTTTGACCAAGTGTCCCCATGTGGTAAGACTTATATGACCAACTGTAAGTTTGGTGATTCGACCCAATTTTTTTTATCCGTGTCGTGGTACATGTACATGTATTATAAATGTGCACTAAGGTGCGACATACTTTGCTACGTGCTATGAGATTACATGTTTTGGGTTGCGCATCGAGAATGCCTCCTATGCTAACCGATATGTCATATTATTATATTAATTCTCCAGCACGGGCATGGTATGTGGGTCAACTACCAAAGCGTGGCAAGAACTTGATTGATTGTTGCATCACGCTGAGGTGAATCCAAATTAAACTGCCAAGTGACAAAAGGGATTCATATCTAGCGTGGACCGTACTACGGTACGACATATAAAGGGAGTAACATGTGACCACGCTATGTGATTCTAACTAACAGTAGGGTTAACTAGGAAACTAAAATATATAGAGCATTGGGAGGAACAGGATCCCAAGATCGTGCGTGACGAGCCACCCTCAGATAATTCTTGAGGTGTGAAAGTTTGCCACCATGGATATTGTATATCATCTACACTAGTGGAGTGCAATATCCGACTTCTTATATTTAAAACCGAGCCAACATTTTCTCTACAGGAAGGTTGAAACTGTTACTGATCTATCTCAGCAAGGTGGCTTTGCGGGGGACCGGTGCATATTCTACTTACTACATGTTATTATTATTAGTTCGGCTAGCCATGTTCTCCTGTAGCACGATTTGAGGATCCCTATATTATTTTATTACTGGGTTAACCCAGACTCCACGTATCAAGCTGTAGGAATGATTGGCCGATTAAATGAGTATGTGCTGGTAGTCTAGGGATATAAACTATTGTGGTACGATGGTTCATCCCTTGTCCTTGTTTGATTGTAGGTTTACGCCAATGTGTCATAATAGGTCATGTACCGAAGCTGCATATTATATCTATATCTTAGCTTGTATTATGGCATATGTGTCCTGGATTATATTAATGTGTTGTATCTTCGTCGTGTTCATAATTGGTTAGTCGTACCCTGTCTCGAAGTAGTACGACACCTCTTGTCCTTGTTTGGTTGTAGAGGAGTCCTACTGCTCCGATGAAAGATCATATGCTTGCAGTTATGTCACGGATTATCCTATTTTATGTACTTTATTAGTTTTGCTTCATTCACTTGTGCTCCTTTGTGGTACTTGCTATCGGGGCCTGACCCCGCTGGTTTTGTTTGGTTAGGTTTAGTAGCAGAGCCCGAGGATCCTGTTCTGTATCTGTCCGATGGCACACACCAGGAGGATGTCCGCGCGAGGAAATTAAGCGGGTTTCTTCTTCACCACTATGAGTATAATTCTGTTTTACCTTTTGGCATTTAGTCGATGACACTTGTTAGCCGATTTATCTGGACATTAGTTCCTCTACATGATTATATATTATTCAGACCGTGACTGACTTACAGTTAAGTACTCTTGGCAATGCACTAGTGTACCATCCCGTATAACTAGTTTCATGATCATTCTGATAGAGCGTCAGGGACGCCTAACTGCTTTATCTTACATGTTCATTCTTATTGTTTCTTGGTTGATGATTGAGACATAGATGTTCTTGACCCTAGGTGACTTGATTTTAGCATGCACCCCCTTGTCTTTTGACAACCTTAGCACATTGTGTCTTACTTCGGTATTCTACAATGTGTGGTTGGATGAGTCACTCCCGCTCTCTAGTATTCTGGTTCTGGGGCATGACAAGGTTTTAGTGGTAGTCCATGCTGGTCTATCTTTTCAGACTTGTGGGGTGTCTTGTTCTAGGAGTCTCAATCAAATCTGTTTATTTTGAAATCCTGAATTCGTCTTCTTCGATACCGAGCTTGAACTATCAGTAGTTTGCTTCCATGTTCTTTTATGTCCTGTCGTTTGATGTCTTGGTGTTCTTTCCTTCAGGGGCACCTCTTTCCTGCCTGTTGGAGCAACATATGTGGTAGAACAGCTGGCAGAGCAAGATCTCATTAAGCACCAGCAAGAGGTAATACTTTCTTAAGATCAGCTTCGAGTAGAGCCAATGGGTGGGCAACACATACCAGAGATCCCGGTACCCCCGACAGTTCTAGTAACACCATCAGCACTTGATTCTCCGGTACTGCTATAAATTATCAGAGGTATGATGGCTACACAACAACAATAGATGGTAGTGCAGCAGCACCAGCAACTTCGATAACAGGAGCAGAACGTCCTGTTAAACCAAGGACTGCAAACAGCTATGGAGGAGAGTGAAGAAGAAGATGATGGGGCATCATACAGATTCTGTCGACTCAACTCGGGCTATTTTGAAGGCATAGAGGATGCTATTACGGCGGATACTTGGCTTGAAGACATTGAGACGATCATGACGGCAGCTAAAATTCCAGCAGAGGAGCAAGTCAATCAGGTCCAATTACAACTACAAGTTCTTGCTCGTGATTGGTGGGAAACGAAGAAAGTCGGCTTGAGGCATCCTATCTCTTGGGATAACTTCAGAACCAGGTTCAGAGCTAAGTATTTTGGAGTAGTGGCGCAGTACGAGCTGCAGCAGAGATTTATTAATTTCAGGCAATCCGACAGAACAATGGATGGATATGCAATAGAGTTTTGCAGGGTGATCAGGTTTGCTCTAGCTATGGTGACGACGGAGAAAGAAAGGGCTATGAGATTTCAGTAAGGGCTTCGTCTTGAGATTCTGCAACTAGTTGAAGGACATGACTACCAGACATTCGATGCCGAATTGATAGCAGCCAGGAGGCATGAGCTTACCATCCAGAAATTAGCTTCAAGGACTGGAGGGCATAAAAGGTCTCATGCCCATAACATAGGTAGGGGACCAGCACCCGACATTCGTATTCATGATTTGGCACTACGGAAGCCAGTGGCATCAGATGAGACAATGATAACTTGGCAATAACAGCTGTCACGCCCCAGTCCCAAAAATACGTAGGACTATGACACGTAAGCATGCCAGCCGCATGGATATGGCAACTCCAATATATGGAAACCAAATCCATACGTACGCTGTATTATGAATATCAAATCCACAAGTGGTAAAAATGTAATACAAGTCACAGGGTAAAATCTAAATCTCATCCACCAAAATCATATCTGAATAAAATAACCAATGTCTATGAAACTAGATCTCAATAAGAAGTATCTAAGGATGATAGTTGGATGGAAACAAATCCACTACCAACTCAAATGGAAAAGTAAATACAATATAAGTACAACTCACTCAAACAATATAAGTACCAGCTACCAATCACGGCTCGAAGGGAAGACATCCACGAAGCTTCTATATCCTTCCAATCTGCGCTCCTGCAAATACTCAAGAACAGGTACACCTGGCAGCGGACTAGGTCCTCAGAGGGACATAACAAGTATACTTAAACACATGCCAATAAAGTACTAAAATAAATATCCAATGGGTCGCCTAACCATCTATGTGAATGCAGTTTGAGAACAACTTTCTAACAAGTGAGCTATCTGCCTGAGAACTGGGATTGGCATGACTCTCTCGGAGAACCAGGGGCCTCAAAGGCATGTCGTCTTTTGAACGGCAGAGGCCCGCCAAGTAGTAAAGGGGTCATCACCGCCCGTATCTCCAGCGGAGCTTCCGGGTTACAGAAGGAAAAGTGTAAAGGAGCTCAAATGCGGTACTTGTTGTTCTCCCCACCCCCATGCTCTAAGCATGTCACATCCATGACACGATTTGGTGCATAGCCTATTCTTAGTACCTTAGCCCAATCCTGCAACCAAACAAGGACAAGGATGGACCACCGTACTACAATAGACTATGTCCATAGACCTCTAATAACTGCTAAGTCTTCTAGCATGCAAAGTTTCTAACAGCAGTTATTCCTAACGCACGGCCCACACGTACAGGAGGCCAACCCTGCACGCAAGTCCGTGATCTCTATATGAGACTCACACTCGTGTAACAACTGTGTCACGGCCAATGAACCTAATGATGCTACATGATAATGGGGTAGTCTCATGAACAAGGTCAACGCAAATACATAAATAAAAACATATCGCGACGACACTGTCGCGCGCATTTTATATAACAGTTAAAATATATGAACTAAAGACAGAAAATAAAGATACATGCAACATATGGAATATAAATAACAGTACAATGGCAAGGTATACTTGCCTGGGGTCCTGCTGTTTGTATGAATCAGAGTCCAAGTCACAGTCCAAATAGCCTATGTATTACAAATTTATCACGTCAAAAGATAATTTATTTTAATTTATTTAATTCTGGAATAATTACTCTAAAATCCTATTTTAATCTTATTATTCTGATTTTTATGTTAATTCCTAAATTTTGTCCAAAGAAACTGAATTTTATCAACTCGAGACTCATGGCACGCAAATCGAGGCGATCTGTTGACCAAAAAGTCAACCGATACAAACTCGACTTTCATGCATGATTTTCTGTAGATTTTAGCATCAAAAACATACTGGAATTTATGGCTCGTTTGAATTCAAATTCATTTGGGAATTATGGCACATACAAATTTTGTATTGTGCACCGACGGTTAAATTCTACCCTAGAAGTTCTACAGAATTAACAGTATGTAAATACTTCGAAATAAATTCTGGAAAAAATATATGTCGATGATCTCGACATTATCTTTCCGAAACTTTAAACGGTTCGTGATTCTGATTCCTGGTTCTCCCGAAATCGCGAAAATATCGAAACACGTCTATTTTCGGACATGCTGTGCTCTACGAATTTTTCAGAATTTAATACTCATAATTTCGTAAAAAAGTTTTATATAAACAGAAAGCTAACCTCAATATCGTTCTAACAAAAAAAATTGGAGCACGTTTGGAGTCCGGAGCTAGGAGATATCGTCTTTTTAATTCGTCATAACTAGTAGAAAATGAGGCTGAATTTATGACGAATTTTGACTATTTTTGGACGAAAAAGAGAGGAAATTGGGGAAGAAAAATATGAAGGATGAGGTATTTATAATGGTGGATAGTACTTAATTAAATACGACTAGGATTGGTTAATTTGGATATGATTATGATGAATTTAAATAAGGATAGGATATGCATGAAGTTGATTTCCTAGTAGGTTCAGGATTTGAATTAATTTAAAATAGAGTTTGAATTTATCTCAATAATTTATAATCTTAAATATAATTAAAGATAATACAAATAATTTATAAAATTTTATTAATATCTATTAACACTAAATTAGCATCTATCTAATATTAAGACTATATATATCCAAATAAATCCTAAATAATTTTAAAATCTAAATAAATTTCTTAAAATTCTAAATAAATTACAAAAAAATATAATTAAATATTTTAAACTAAAATAAATATTTGGTAGGAACGACATGCAAGTATGGTCGTATAGTAAATCATAGAAGTCCTAGAAATTTATGTTTTCTAAGTTTTAATTACCAAAAATTCTAGAAAAATCTCCAAAAATCTAAAATAACCTAAAATAATTCTAATGAATATTTATATAAGTAAATATATCAAGAAATTTATTTTCTAATTAACTAAGAGCATATTCTAAATAAATTCAACATATATAATAAATATAATAATATAAAATATACACAAAATATCTATTTTGGGTGAGGGAGTTTACAATCTACCCAACTTAAAATAATTTCGTCCTCGAAATTAAAATAAGACATAATTTGTTAAATCCTTCACATTCGTACATAGGGTACATCAATCGTAATCTCTTCCAAAAATTTAAATAACAAAATCTATTCAAATCTATCGCGATCACTTCAAAAATAAGATAACCACTGTTTAAATCAAAATTCAACCTGTCGTACTCTCTTCTCGACTTTTTTTTTTCCAGCATTCAAATCTAACTCAAGTCTATATGACATCCCACATCAAAATTTATATCACCATTTCCAACTATCATAATCTCTTCTAGACCTTGAACAATAAACAATTCTAATCAAATCTTATTCCTATTCTCAAATTAAGAATTTTGTACTCTTCAAATATTTAAACTCAATTTACATCCTCAATATTTTAAATAGGTGACCCAACAATCAAAATTAAACTTTTAATTCAAATCATCAAATTATAAAATTTAAATCTAATTCACCAGTTGTTCAAGTCTAAAATTCTATATTTATCCTAAAAATTTAAATCGATGATTCATCCTTCAATATTCAAAATTTAAATCATGTGCTCAAAGTATAAATATTGGGTCCTCCATATCAAGATTTTTAAAATTCATTAAATCCTCATTATCTTAATCCTTCTTTTAAAATTTTCCACATTTAAAAGGACTTAATCTCTCAATCTAATCCTACTTGATCACAATCTAAAAGAATTCTACTCAAGTTTAATAATGCAATTTCTACCCAACTTAGAATTTATCCATCTATCACATAAGGCTCTTACACTTAAGAAAAATATTCCTCAATTTATTTTCTCATGTCATTCAATCCTCAAAACTTTAACACCAACTATATCATATGTGATATGCCCTTAATCAATTATGAAAGATAGTCACCAAATAATGTGATTGGTCTATGGGGTATATCTTGTACTATCCGTGTATCACTTATATCCAAGCACAAGATTTCGTCTTTCCGAAACAAGGGAAGACGGAAAGTAACGGAAAAGAGTTCAAGGAGGGGTAATAGAATGGAAGTATGGGAATCAAAGCGTTTAAAGAATTCAAATGGGAATTGTCAAGACAGTTGTGGATTAAAATCTTAATTTGGTAATTTCCTATTCGCATGCTCACATCGGTGTAGTTATGTACTTGATATGATATGCTTTGTCGTATCTAGAGGGTAAGTATATTTGTCTACTGGTCCACTATACATCTTAATCCACGTAAAATACTATTGCGAAGAGCGAATCAAGCGCACTAAGGTTAGCTAGACCTTAATATACTGATTCTGAATTGTATTATTGTGGGCCTCCCCAATAATACATATGTCATGAACAAGCTCGATAAAAAAATAAGCTTGCAAAAACTAGGCTATAATAGCAGCATAAGTCAAGGTAGTACAGCAAATATAAGTACGCTAGATGATGAAAGGAGGTACAATTTAATTCAAGTTCACAAAAATAAAAACAACTAAGCAACAATAATAAAAGACTCTACAATCCCTACAGTTATCATACAACCTCGTTGTCTAGGTCGCTAGTCGACCAAATAGGGGCAAGGACCTCTAAATTCTATCGTCTGAATAAACACTGTCGTCTTTTGCTAGCATGCAATTAATGTCATTCAGTTACACTACCTTGATGGGTCAAGTGGACTATGTGATACTAGGTTGTGAGGCATACTACCCAACTTAAAAGAATTAAACTGATACTGTGATTATCTTAAGGATACCGTAGAAACTCCTGTTAAGGTCTACGAGAAGGGGTCTTGGTACTTATTAGGGTATCCTCTTATATTACATAGGTCATGGCCGTCTTTGTCTTAGTCATAGTGCTTATAGAACAAGTGTCAATAGTAAGGATAGAAGAGTTACTAGCCTCAAGGTAAAAGGGGGTATAACTTATATCGAGGTGGGGGTACATGCTACGCAATTTAAAACTAAGGGATAATCACCAGGTCATAATCTACAAGAATAACTTAAACCATCAAGTTCTAACTACTAAGCACACAATTTCAAAATTTAACATTAACAACTATAATCCTAGCAACTATATGTCCTTAACACAGAATAAAATTACCTAGCCTACAATCAGAAGTGTCAGATGGCACGAGTTGAAAGATGAAGAGAAGAAACATAATTAGTCGTCGCACAATAGCGAGTGCTATGGTCGCAGAGGAGCAATATATGAAATTAAAAATAGAGGGCTCTAGATAGCATCATGGTTTTCTAAGGGGATGGTATGCTAGTTGCTATGTTCGAGGTATGATCAAGGAAAAAGTGTTGATTATATTCCTCTAGGCTTCCTAAGGTGTTGTCTACTAATAATAAGACAATGATCTAAGTTTATAGTTCTCCAATACTATCTAACTATGAAGGTTAGGTTCAATCCTAATTTTCAATTTTTGGTTTTCTATTGGTTCCTCAATACTAGGGTCAAACATTATGGTAAAACTTCTAACTAACTCTAGTAGTGTCTATACTACTCTCAAGTCCTCATAATACATCAAGGGGTAATGGTGAACCAATCTATAGATAAGGAATTCTAGCTGTTTCACTAGATATTCTAAACTTAGTGGTGTGTCTATATTCTCGTTGTATTCTTAATAGGTGTGCTACTCTAATTATCATCTAACAACAGGAACTTCTATATTCTAGGAGAAGACTATACTTAAAGAACTATTAGGGAAGCACATGAATCAAGCATGATGCAATTGTTCAAATAGAACAGATAGGAGGAAGATGAATCATAGTCAATATGGATGAGATCCTATACTCTAATCCTAGGTGCAGGCTTGTTTGGTACAGTAATGTAACCGAGACAATATACTCTCGACCTGCATGGGCCACCACAAAAATATGTCACGCCCCAGTCCCAAAAATACGTAGGACTAGGACACGTAAGCATGCCAGCCGCATGGATATGGCAACTCCAATATATGGAAACCAAATCCATACGTACGCTGTATTATGAATATCAAATCCACAAGTGGTAAAAATGTAATACAAGTCACAGGGTAAAATCTAAATCTCATCCACCAAAATCATATCTGAATAAAATAACCAATGTCTATGAAACTAGATCTCAATAAGAAGTATCTAAGGATGATAGTTGGATGGAAACAAATCCACTACCAACTCAAATGGAAAAGTAAATACAATATAAGTACAACTCACTCAAATAATATAAGTACCAGCTACCAATCACGGCTCGAAGGGAAGACATCCACGAAGCTTCTATATCCTTCCAATCTGCGCTCCTGTAAATACTCAAGAACAGGTACACCTGGCAGCGGACCAGGTCCTCAGAGGGACATAACAAGTATACTTAAACACATGCCAATAAAGTACTGAAATAAATATCCAATGGGTCGCCTAACCATCTATGTGAATGCAGTTTGAGAACAACTTTCTAACAAGTGAGCTATCTGCCTGAGAACTGGGATTGGCATGACTCTCTCGGAGAACCAGGGGCCTCAAAGGCATGTCGTCTTTTGAACGGCAGAGGCCCGCCAAGTAGTAAAGGGGTCATCACCGCCCGTATCTCCAGCGGAGCTTCCGGGTTACAGAAGGAAAAGTGTAAAGGAGCTCAAATGCGGTACTTGTTGTTCTCCCCACCCCCATGCTCTAAGCATGTCACATCCATGACACGATTTGGTGCATAGCCTATTCTTAGTACCTTAGCCCAATCCTGCAACCAAACAAGGACAAGGATGGACCACCGTACTACAATAGGCTATGTCCATAGACCTCTAATAACTGCTAAGTCTTCTAGCATGCAAAGTTTCTAACAGCAGTTATTCCTAATGCACGGCCCACACGTACAGGAGGCCAATCCTGCACGCAAGTCCGTGATCTCTATATGAGACTCACACTCGTGTAACAACTGTGTCACAGCCAATGAACCTAATGATGCTACATGATAATGGGGTAGTCTCATGAACAAGGTCAATGCAAATACATAAATAAAAACATATCGCGACGACACTGTCGCGCGCATTTTATATAACAGTTAAAATATATGAACTAAAGACAGAAAATAAAGATGCATGCAACATATGGAATATAAATAACAGTACAATGGCAAGGTATACTTGCCTGGGGTCCTGCTGTTGGTATGAATCAGAGTCCAAGTCACAGTCCAAATAGCCTATGTATTACAAATTTATCACGTCAAAAGATAATTTATTTTAATTTATTTAATTCTGGAATAATTACTCTAAAATCCTATTTTAATCTTATTATTCTGATTTTTATGTTAATTCCTAAATTTTGTCCAAAGAAACTGAATTTTATCAACTCGAGACTCATGGCACGCAAATCGAGGCAATCTGTTGACCAAAAAGTCAACCGATACAAACTCGACTTTCATGCATGATTTTCTGTAGATTTTAGCATCAAAAACATACTGGAATTTACGGCTCGTTTGAATTCAAATTCATTTGAGAATTATGGCACATACAAATTTTGTATTGTGCACCGACGGTTAAATTCTACCCTAGAAGTTCTACAGAATTAACAGTATGTAAATACTTCGAAATAAATTCTGGGAAAAATATATGTCGATGATCTCGACATTATATTTCCGAAACTTTAAACGGTTCATGATTCTGATTCCTGGTTCTCCCGAAATCGCGAAAATATCGAAACACGTCTATTTTTGGACATGCTGTGCTCTACGAATTTTCCAGAATTTAATACTCATAATTTCGTAAAAAAGTTTTATATAAACAGAAAGCTAACCTCAATATCGTTCTAACAAAAAAAATTGGAGCACGTTTGGAGTCCGGAGCTAGGAGATATCGTCTTTTTAATTCGTCATAACTAGTAGAAAATGAGGCTGAATTTATGACGAATTTTGACTATTTTTGGACGAAAAAGAGAGGAATTTGGGGAAGAAAAATATGAAGGATGAGGTATTTATAATGGTGGACAGTACTTAATTAAATACGACTAGGATTGGTTAATTTGGATAGGATTATGATGAATTTAAATAAGGATAGGATATGCATGAAGTTGATTTCCTAGTAGGTTCAGAATTTGAATTAATTTAAAATAGAGTTTGAATTTATCTCAATAATTTATAATCTTAAATATAATTAAAGATAATACAAATAATTTATAAAATTTTATTAATATCTATTAACACTAAATTAGCATCTATCTAATATTAAGACTATATATATCCAAATAAATCCTAAATAATTTTAAAATCTAAATAAATTTCTTAAAATTCTAAATAAATTACAAAAATATATAATTAAATATTTTAAACTAAAATAAATATTTGGTAGGAACGACATGCAAGTATGGTCGTATAGTAAATCATAGAAGTCCTAGAAATTTATGTTTTCTAAGTTTTAATTACCAAAAATTCTAGAAAAATCTCCAAAAATCTAAAATAACCTAAAATAATTCTAATGAATATATATAAGTAAATATATCAAGAAATTTATTTTCTAATTAACTAAGAGCATATTCTAAATAAATTCAACATATATAATAAATATAATAATATAAAATATACACAAAATATCTATTTTGGGTGAGGGAGTTTACAACAGCCGAGACAACATCAACAACGTCCGGTAAATCCAGTAGGATGTACCTATTATGGAAAAAGGGGTCATACTCAAGATGTATGTAGGATGGCAAGTGAAAGATGCTTGAGATATGGGGGTTCCGACCACATGATAGCTACTTGCCCACAAATACAGAGGAAGAGAGGATCGTATCAACCATTTCCAGCATTGCCAGCTCCAGGAGTAGTTCCGTATCAAGAGCAAGTTTTAGCAGTGCGGCTGTTAGCCCAACGTCCGATGTTGACGAAAGCACAAGTGTTTCACCTGAGGCAACGTCAGTTGGGTCAGCAGAGACATCCTCAAGACAGAGTTTCAGCAGCCCCGAGACGTGAGCAAGCTGAGTTTGGCATGCTAGAACAAATGTTAGCAGAAGGTGGTCAAGTCGAGGGTGAGATTTGAGTTCTTCCAGTTTTATCTATCTTTTGGGTTTCATATATTCGACAAGTAGAGATGATCTTTCGTCTCACTCATCTGCGTTCGTATCTCATGATACATGATGTATGTCATATGTCCCAACTACGAAGGTACGTCCTGGTCAGAGTCATGTTCTTGACTAAGTCGTTGGTACCGATTTATCTCGAGACTTGATCCATGTCCATTTTGGTAGTCAGCGTAGGCCAACAAGGATGGGTTCCTATTTTGAATGACTCAGGAGATATATGTATCCTTATGCCTCATACTCTTTCTCTTTCCTTTTGATTATGTGGATTGTTTATACCTTTATTTACATTATTGTTGCTTTTATTTTCTGCCTATTTCGTTATGCTTGTTATTCAGTTAGCTGTAGTTTATGAGATTCGGTAATTCATGAGATTTTCTGGATCATGAGTTTTCTGATTGAATCATGAGTCTTTTGCTTGGTCTATGAGTTTTCTTGCTTGGTGATCAGCTCGACTAGCCTGACGAATTCTGAGAACGAAATTTTTCTAAGGTGGGTAGAGATGTCACACCCATTCTCAGATTTGGTATTTCTTAAATTTATGATATTTAAATTTTTTTTTGTAGATGTATTCATGCTGCATTTACATGTAGGTTCGTGTTAATTATGTTATATTTATTTAATTGTATTCCTGTCTATTGTGGGAGACTGTCCGAGACCAGTAGCGAACATCTTGGCAATTGTCATAGACCCATGCTAGGACTATTATATAGGATGAATACCAGACCCGGTTCACTCTTGGAACCACTAAGCCTATTTTGGATGGTTGAGATTGGTTGGAGAGTATCATAACTTAATCCTAGGGCTAACCTCATTTCTCTACTTGGTATACATA
The DNA here is from genome assembly GCA_036927795.1 of Iris macrosiphon. NCBI lineage: Eukaryota > Viridiplantae > Streptophyta > Magnoliopsida > Asparagales > Iridaceae > Iris > Iris macrosiphon. Next base: position 134,345,439 of record JAYESA010000019.1, on the reverse strand, counting down.
TGTTGTTTTCTCTCACCTCTATAATTATTTCTTATTTCCACTTCCTTTCTTCTTTATCCTTCCTTCAAGAGCTCCCCTTGGCCAAAGCCCTAGCCCTAGCCTTAGCCCTAGCCCTTGACTTGGTTCTAGGAAGAGGTTTGTTAGTCCACTAAAACAAGTACATCTTGCTCAAAGTGGTGAAGCCATAGATTTTTGAATTTTCATATTTATGTTTTTTTTTTAAATGTGGTTGATGAGAAATGTTCTCCTCGAGTTGCTGATTATATTTAGTTCTTGGAGTTTTGGATTTTGATGTATAGATTTTTGTAGATCTGAGTTTCAAGATTTGGGTTCGTATGTGTTCTATGAGTTTTTTTGGTTTTGATCTACTAAAACTTAGTGTTTTCGAAAACTAGTTGTTCCTTATGTTAGAGCATTTTATTTCGAGCATTTTGGCTTTTGTTTCACTTGATTTAGACTTAAAATAAAGTTTTTATGAAGAAAATATTTTTTGTATTTTTGAAGCTTTTTGCCATGGCTGAACTTGCTGTCTGGGGAAGACGAAGTTCTCATGCGGTCAGCGCAATATGCGACCGGGACTTCTATGTGGCATGATCCTTATGCGGCGGCTGGACTCTTTGTCGCATAGCCAACCAGCATGCGTCCATCTTGTTGGACGCATGACTGCTGATTTACACAAGTTTTCTTGAACACCTTGTGTTTTCAGTCGCTGAGCGAATAAGAAATTCGCTAAATCTAAGAGACCTCTATGCGGCATCGACATCCATGCGACACCTACCTCATGCGACAAGCAAGCATATACGGCAAGCAGAGCATGCGACTTCTTACCTTCAGACGCATGACTCTGATTGTTTGGCACATCTTTTCATGGTTTTTGTCATTTTTTTCTGACACTTTATGGCCTGTCACATCCATCACTTTTGTCACTTCACTGACACGCATTTAATGCACGTAACTTTGGCACTTGTTCTAAGGAGTGGACTTTGTCTTGACGCTATGCGGCACCGACCCCTATGCGGCACCTGCCTCATGTGGCAAGCAGTCCATGCTGCCTAGAGACATATGCGGCCAGCTCGTCCATGCGGCCAGTGCTCATGCACCTGATCAGTGCATGTGGCCTGACCCATGCGACAATTCATGCGTGCACTTCTAACGCGCGCATGTGATCCTATGCGACCCTAGTAATCTATGTACACATTCCATGATTTCTTGAGTTTAATTATTTTATTTGAAATATTTTTTTGTTCTATGTGGGTTGGTCTTGACAATTGTTTGTTATTGATCCTAAGGAAGAAATGGACTTAGTAAACAAACTGTGCTAGACCTGGTTATGTGCTAGACCTGGCTATGTGCTAGAATTGACTATGTGCATACTATGATAATATGCTGTAGTAGGCAATGTGGCAACCCAAAGTGAACTCAGATTTATAGATTAACTTATTCTTTGTTCGTTGGATAGAGTGAGGGGCGTGGTTCTTCTTGGTAGACGCTCTGCAATCCCGGTCCTTTTTTGGTTTAAGGATTGTGGATATGCTCAGAGTGGTTCGCACATTTTTCTTACTCATGTTCGCGGCAAAATCATTGATCGATAGTCAGTGTACCTGATTTGAGGAGATTATATTTTGATCAAGTGTCCCCATGTGAAAAGACTTATATGACCAACTATAAGTTTGGTGATTCGACCCGATTTATTTTATCCGTGCCGATACAATTAATACGTGCTACGTGCACAAGCATTATAAATGTGCACTAAGGTGCAATATAACTTGCTACGTGCTATGAGAATACATATTTCGGATTACGCATCGAGAATGCCTCATATACTATGCGACATATGATATTATTATTATTAAATCTCCAGCACGAGCATGGTATGTTGGTCAACTACCCAAACATGGCTAGGACTTGATTGATTGTTGCATCACGCTGAGGTGAATCCAAATTAAACTGCCAAGTGACAAAGTTGATTCATATCTAGCGTGGACCGTACTACGGTACAACATATAAGGGGAGTAACATGTGACCACGCAATGTGATTCCAACTAACAGTAGGGTTAACTTGGCAACTAAAACATATAGAGCATTGGGAGGAACAGGATCCCGAGATCGTGCGTGACGAGCCACCCTCAGATAATTTTTGAGGTGTGAAAGTTTGCCACCATGGATATTGTATATCATCCGCACTAGTGGAGTGCAATATCCGACTTCTTATATTTAAAACCGAGCCAACATTTTCCTTATAGGAAGGTTGGAACTGTTACTTATCTATCTCAGCAAAGTGGCCCTGCGGGGGACCGGTGCATATTCTACTTAGTACGTATTATTATTATTGGTTCGGCTAGCCCAGACTCCACATATCAAGCCGTAGGATTGATTGGCCGATTAAAAATTCTCAGTTTGCAATAGACGGTGGTGTAGGTCAGTTGGCAGTTCGTGTCAGCTTATAAGTTGGGTAGTAAGATGACTAAGGTAATGTTAGTATATCTAATACTAAGTACTCTAGCTAAGTTATTATTTTTAGCTATGTAGTAGTTGTTTATGTCTAAGTTATGGGTGTTGGGGCAATGAGATATTGATCATGTTAGTATAGATTATCAGTCAAGTATAACCGAGATATTAGTATCTATACACATAGAGTGTATATATATAGTTTATATCTAATATCTAGGTTTATAAATGGTATGACCTAGAATATCAGACCTAGGTATTGAACTAGTATGATACCAAGTGACATAGAGATGACCCAAATACCTAACCTAACCTAAAGTCAATTATACATGCTTATTATCCTAGATCACAAATTAACGTAAAATTTCATATTTAAGACACTTGGACTCCAGTTCTAGCACTGTTTGCTGTTCCTTGCTCAGGACCTCAGGCGAGTACATTCTCCGATAGTTTTCTATATTTTGATGATTACTATGATATCAGTTTTAGTTGTGTTATACTTGATTCCTGACACGATAGTACACGGGCTAGTATATATGGATTATAGTCAGGAGACATCGTGATTCAGATTCATTGTATTAGTCGGGGGACGGGGAAGTATTAGTTGGTTATGTGATCATACCCCATATACTTATGCATAGCTCACCTATATTTTATGTAGGGTGTAGCCTGACCCTATTATATACATGTGCATAGCTCCCCATATATGGTTGTGCCTGACCTTGTTACCTTGTACTTGTGCATAGCCAATCATATATGGTAGAGCCTGATCTTATCCCAAGATGACCACATAACGAACTAGTATCTCACGACACTTAGCTAGTTGCTTTATTCCTCTATTTCAGTTTATATCTGATGATACTTGGCATATACCTGTTTATTTACTTTTCCATCATGTATTCTCATTACTTTACTATTTTATAGTCTTTGTCAATTTAAATGGAACTGCTAATAGTTTTTTCTACTTACTATGGACCCCAGGAGGGTGAGGCTGTTGATTATGATCAGGATGCTCAGGAGGAACAGATTCCAGTGGAGGCAGAGACACAACTAGTGGCGGCTTTGTTAGACTTAGTATTTCTATTGTACTGGATTTGTCTCTAGCATCTTAGCCTATTGAGATGTTATTATTCTGATTCCTAGACTTATGTTGGTAATGCTAGACTTATTTAGACTTGTTGATATTGATGACTATTTAGACTTGTGACTTTGAGACTTCAATTGCTTTATATCATATCATGCCATTTCTTTCTTATAGATTATTATGATCGAGTATTATCACGCCCCAGTCCCAAAATACGTAGGACTAGGATACGTAAGCATGCCAGCCGTATGAATATGGCTCTCCAATATATGGAAACCAAAACACACGTACGCTGTAATATGAATAACAATTCACAAGTGGTAAACATATATATATATATCTCAGAGCATAACTACATCTCATCCACGAAAATTATATATAAATAAATGACTAGTATCTATGAACTAGATCTCAATATGAGGTATCTAAAGATGACAGTCGGATGGAAATAAACCCACTGTCGAACTAGAATATGGAATAAACACGATAAATACAATATAAGTACAACCTTTAACAATCACGAGGTTCGAAGAGAAGATCTCTCGTAATATAAGTAGCCAGTCCGGATCTGTGCTCCTGCAATACTCAAGAACAACACACCTGGAAAGGGACCAGGTCCTCAGAGGGACATAACAAGATACATAAAAACATGCTATAAAGTAAATATTGTAAAAACTCCAGGGTGACCTAACCATCTAAGTGAAATGCACTTGAGGACAACTTTGAGTGAATGGGAAAGTGTAGGCTAGACATATGCTGACGTAATTCACCAATCGTGACAACTGGCTAGTATATGCCACATATGCCCCCAATACAAGGGCGCAATGTAATGTAATAACGTCCTACCGCTCCGAAGAACAGGGAATCTACATAGTATATAACGTCCATATCGCTCCGAAGAACGTGGAATCTGCATAGAATATAACGTCCATATCACTCCGTCGAGTATGGAATCTGCATAAAGAAAGTGGGTGTCCCATACGCCTATAAGTCGTCCTCCCCGCCCAATGAAGTTATACAAGTCGTGAACACGACGTGGACATCTCGTACTATAATGCAAGTCTCTATAGAAATAAACAACTAAGCTAAATACCGTTACACGTGTTGCTCACACCGATGGCCAGTCGAGTATGAGGCACGCGTCCCTACATGAACTCACTCTATGACGTGTAATGATACGTGTCAAGGCCTGGAGAGTCATACCGATAACTCCACAACTTTAGGTGGGTCTACTAGACACTAGGTCAGACACAAGTCCTAATGTCAACGCCTCCGTTGACTGCACCCGAGTCTCTCTCGGACGCGCACAGTTTTTTAATATAAACATGCAAATAATAATACAGAATTTAAACAATACAACAAGGCAATGTATACTTGCCTGGCAAGAAGCTGCAAAATGTAACGTCTAAATGTCCAACACACAGGACCAGAAGCTTTGGCCTCAGAACAAATGTCTCCGGATGCTGAAATAGATATCACCAACGTTTCCAGAATAAGCAAAATAGCTAGAAATCACTCCCCTTTCGTCCAATTTGGATACAGGAGCAAAACGATAATTTTGGGTCAAAGCGGGCTCCACATGTGGACCACTTTGCACCGAAAAGCATGCCAAGGGTAAAGGTCTCTAAATGGGACAATTTATTGGTCAAACAAACTCTAAATGTCAGTACAAACTCAGCGGTACTTCCAATTTTGGATTTCGGTGAGCCGAATACAAATTCGCCCAAAAAGTCAACCGTGGGGCCCACCAATTGGCGACTTGGTCAATTGTCTCTGAATTGCTTGAAAATTGGGTCACAGGACCAGCGTGATACCACGAGTCCAGTGGCACAAGTTCCGTCGTAATCTGACGAGCGTGCACTAAATGCATAGGACTTTTGTAAAAGTTGCGACACGGGGATTGTCCGCGGATACGGGCTGATTCCGACACTCACACGCGTCCAAATTAGTTTTTGCAAAATCTCACACGTCCGGGTACGCTGCGCACACCTTTTGGTATACTTGGTATATGGCGGGGCGATTTCGTTTGACGGGGCGCGCCCCGTATCGAAATTTCTGGAAATTGCCAAAAAGTATATTTTATGGGTTTTTCAACTAATTTAATTCTACATAAAGCAGTTAATAGAATAATGTAAATGACAGAAATTAAACTAGGTCAGGTGGTCTTCGCATACCAAAAAGAAAAATCGGATTCGGATCTCTGTGGTGGGAGATACGAGTCCGTGAACAGGGGTGGTTGCAACAAATTTTTTGAGATTTAAAATATTACGGTTTCTCATCGACTTGGCGTCAATTTTTACCTAGGTTTGCACGTGGTTCGAGATGAACTAACATACAAATATGGAAGGAGGATAGGTGAGGATCATACCGGTGAAGACAGGGTCGAGTTTGGTTCAGCGAGGTGACGGAAAACAGCGCTGGAACACAGGTAAGTTGCTGTCCAAACTGCCATGTGCGGTTGTGCGCGGGGTCACGGTCGTCGGGGTCGGTCGGCTGCTGGACGCGGCCGGCTGGTCGGTCGGACGACGGTCAGGTGGTGCGGCTAAGGCGGCGGTCTCGTCGAGGGCGGATGGGAAGATCTAGGTTTAGGGTTTTGTGGCTCCATTATCACATATATATATATATATATATATATATATATATATATATATATATATATATATATATATATATATATATATATATATACAACGAGCGGGGGGGGGGGGGGGGGTCTTCTTAACGCGCGTGGGAGGGGGCATTTGCTGCGGCTGTTGCTGCTTAGGTTTCTTTGTTTAGGGCTTTTTGCAGGGAGACCCTTAGGGTTTAGATATTGATGTCTTTTTTTATTCTTTTTCTTAATCCTTTTCATTTCTTTATTTCTAATTTCCTATTTCATTTCTTTTTCTTTCTTTTTCTTTTCTAATAAACTATATATTCATACATATATATATATATATATATATATATATATATATATATATATAATTCAAGAATTTATATTTGTGCATACCATTAAGCTGGCAACTGCTCAAAGGATCTCCTACATGAAATAAATTCGAAAAAATTCCTAGTGGCTCCAGAAATCTCCTAAATGCACAAACACCTAAAATAAAAAGTAAATAAAATCTATTTCTCCTAATTAGCTCATAATTACTATAATTTAATTAATAATTAATTAAAAAGGATTAATACGGTTTTTAGGAATAGGGGTTTTACATTCTACCCAACTTATAGAAATTTCGTCCTCGAAATTTAAACTAAGTCACGATAGAAAGTCAATGATGGTATAAGATTTGCATTGTTTAAAATGCAAGCTAGGTTTAAATGAGGGACGATGTTGCACGTTGCATAATGCAAGATAATGGTAAAAATCTACATGAACGAAAAATAGGTTTTTTTCATGTGTCATGTCCAATGGTGTGGGCACCTCAATGCACTTTTGCATAAAAATGCCTAATAATTGGAAAATCGAACAAGGATAGAAATTGGGTTAATACGAGACGGGTCAAGATTGTGTCTCCAATTTTAATTGGAACGCACAAGGTACAAGGTTGGATTTATTTAGGATTAAATAATAACGTTCGTGACGAATATTGTGCGACTAAAATGTAGCACAAGAGAGCATAATTGTAAGTCATGCAAGGTCAGAATGGAAGATGGGCGCGTCTAGGATAAGGGTATAGAATTTGTGGAAAGCAGTGGCTAGTGTTGTGCTCCAATTATTGAAGCACGGTAAGGTAGGCTAAGTGATACAATATTGTAAAATTAAATAAGAATACCATTTTCTATTTCTAATTGGATTCAAACTAGCCTTAGTCTCACTATCTAAGCCAAGTAGGTCTAAATCTTGGGTGAGGAGATTTTACATTCCAGCCAACTTAAAAACAATTTCATCCTCGAAATTAAATAAGGCATAATTTGTTAATTCCTTCACATTCGCATATGAGGCAAGTCAATCACAATCTCTTCCAAAATTAAAAATATATTCTAATCCATTGCAATTACTTTCAAAATTAAGGTAACCTCTGTTTAATTCAAGATATTGTAATCTTTTCTCGATAGTCATATCCAATTTTTAGCTAGATCTATATGACATCTCCAAGTTTTAAATAGCCCTCATCAATTTTCACATCTTGATCTCCGACTATCATAATCTCCTTTAAGAAAAACAATTCTAATCCAATATTATTCTTATTTTGCCTTATGAATTTTGTATCCTTCAAAATTTTAAATTCAATTCACATCCTCAATATTTCCAATAGGTAATCCAGCAATCAGAATTTAGCTTTTAATTCGAATCATCAAATTTTAAAAAATTTCTACTTCACCAATTGTTCAAGCCTAGAATTCTATATTTATCCTCAAGGTTTAAATCGTTGATTCAATCTTCAACATTCAAACTTTACATCATGTCCTCACTATCAAGATTTTAAAATTCATTATATCCTCATCCTCTAACTCCTTCTTCTAAAATTCTCCATATTTAAAATGGCTTAATCTCTCAATCTAATCCTACTTGATCACAATCTAAAAGAATTCTCCTCAAGTTTAATAATGCAACTTCTACCCAACTTAAAAGTTTACCCATCTATCATATAAAGCTATATACTTAAGAAAAATATTTCTCAACTTATTTAATCATGCTATTCGATCCTCAAAAGTTTAAACACCAATATTTTACCTATGATATGCCCTTAATTACGGAAAAATCATCATCAAGTAATGCGGTTGGCGTATGGGGTATATTTAGTACTATATGTATATCAAACTTATACTAAGCACGAGATTTCGTCTTTCCAAAATAAGGGAAGACAGAAAACAATAATAAAGAGTTCAAGGGAAAGGTAATAGAATAGAAGTTTGGGGATCAAGGCGTTTAAGGAGTTCAAAAGGAATTGTCAAGGCAGTTGTGGATTGAGATTCCTATTTGGTAATTTCTTATTCACATGCTCATATCAGTACAGTTATGTAACTGATACGATATGCTCAGGTATGTCTAGAGGGCAAGTATATTCGCCTACCAAACACTATATATCTTAATCCACGTAATGTAGTTATACGAAGGGCGAACCAAGCGCACCAAGGTTAGCTAGACCTTAATACACTGATTCTGAAACGTATTAGTATATGCATCCACTAATACATATGTTGTGAACAAGCTCGATAAAAGAATAAGCTTGCAAAACTATGCTATAAAATAGCAACATAAGTCAAGGTAGTTTAGAAATATAAATCCGCTGGATTATGATGAAAGAAGGTACAATTAATTCAAGTTCACAAAACAAAACAAAATATGACTCTACAGTCTCTACAGTTGTCGTGCTAACACCTTGTCCAAGTCGTTAGTCGACAAACTAGGGGTATGGGTCTTTAAGTCCTACCATCAGAATAAACACTATTGTCTTATGCTAGTACATAGTTAATGTCGTTCAATTATAATTCAATAATGAGTCAAGAGGACCATGTGTCACTAGGTTAGGAGGCATACTACCAAACTTATAACATTCATCTAATACTGTGGCAGTCTTAAGGGGATTCTACAAAATAATAGTGTCCTTGCAAATAAAGCATAAACTCTTATTGGGGTTTGCGAGAAAATTATCCTATTGCATTATATCGGTAATGGTCACCTTAAGTCTTAATCATAGTGCTCATAGAACATGTGTCAATAGTAAGAATGAAAGAGCTAAGTGAAAAGAGGATATACCTATATTAGGTTATGGATACGAATTACGCGATTTAAAACTAAGGGTAATCATCAAGCTACAATCTACAAGAATAACTCAAAACTATCAAATTCTAATTATCATGCACAGCTTTTCAAAGTTTAACATTGACAACTATAATCCTAGCAACTACATATCCTTAACATAAGAGAATTCACCTGGCCTACAATCAGAAGTGTCAGGTGGCACGAGTTGAAAGGTAAAGAAGAAAAAGCATAATTAGTCGTCGCAAAATAGCGAGCGCTAAGGTTGCAGAGGGACAAGATATGAAATATAAAATAGAGGGCTCTAGATAGCATCATGGTTTATTAAGGGGAAGGTAATATGCTAATCTCTGTGTTCAAGGTATAATCGAGGAAATACTATATTCATTCCTCTCGGCTTCCTAGGGTACTGTCTGCTAATATCCAGACAAGAATCTAAAGGTATAGTTCTATAATACTATCTCACTATAAAAGTTAGGGTTGGTCCTAACATTCCACCTTGGATTTATATTGGTTCCTCAATGCTAGGGTAAGACAGTGTGGTTAAATTTATAACTAACCCTAGTATTGCCTATACTACTCTTAAGTCATCCCCAATCATCAAGGGATAATGGTTACTCAACTTACAGGTAAGGGATGCTAGGGTTCATTAAGTATTCTAACTCAGTGATGGGTCATTATCCTAGTTATACTCCTGAAAGGAAGGTTACCCTACTTATTATCTAACAACAGGGACTTCTATATTCTAGGAGAAGGCTACACTCAAGGAACTAATAGGGAAGCACATGAATCAAGCATGATGCAATTATTCAAATGGAATGGATTGGAAGGAGGATGAGTCATAGTCAATTGTGGATGAGATCCTATACTCTAATCCTAGGTGCAGGCTTGCTCGGTACAGTAACGTAACCGAGACAATATGCTCTTGACCTGCATGGACCACAACTAAAAACATGTCACGCCCCAGTCCCAAAATACGTAGGACTAGGACACGTAAGCATGCCAGCCGTATGAATATGGCACTCCAATATATGAAAACCAAAACACACGTACGCTGTAATATGAATAACAATTCACAAGTGGTAAACATATATATATATATATATATATATATATATATATATATATATATATATATATATATATCTCAGAGCATAACTACATCTCATCCACGAAAATCATATATAAATAAATGACTAGTATCTATGAACTAGATCTCAATATGAGGTATCTAAAGATGATATTCGGATAGAAACAAATCCACTGCCGAACTAGAATATGGAATAAACACGATATAAATAATATAAGTACAACCTCTAACAATCACGAGGCACGAAGAGAAGACCTCTCGCAATATAAGTAGCCAGTCCGGATCTGCGCTCCTGCAATGCTCATGAACAACACACCTAGAAAGGGACCAGGTCCTCAGAGGGACATACCAAGATACATAAAAGCATGCCATAAAGTAAATACTGTAAAAACTCCAGGGTGACCTAACCATCTAAGTGAAATGCACTTGAGGACAACTTTGAGTGTATGGGAAAGTGTAGGTTAGACATATGCTGACATAATTCACTAATCGTGACAACTGGCTAGTATATGCCACATATGCCCCCAATACAAGGGCGCAATGTAATGTAATAACATCCTACCGCTCCGAAGAACGGGAAATCTGCATAGTATATAACGTCCATATCGCTCCGAAGAACGTGGAATCTGAATAGTATATAACGTCCATATCACTCCGTCGAGTGTGGAATCTGCATAAAGGAAGTGGGTGTCCCATACGCCTACAAGTCGTCCTCCCCGCCCAATGAATATACAAGTCGTGAACACGACGTGGACATCTCGTACTATAATGCAAGTCTCTATAGAAATAAATAACTAAGCTAAATACCGTTACACGTGTTGCTCACACCGATGGCCAGTCGAGTATGAGGCACGCGTCCCTACATGAACTCACTCTGTGACATGTAATGATACGTGTCAAGGCCTGGAGAGTTATACCGATAACTCCACAACTTTAGGTGGGTCTGCTAGACACTAGGTCAGACACAAGTTCTAACGTCAACGCCTCCGTTGATGTCACTACCACATTCCGAAAACAGGGGTATTTTCGAATTTTTACAATATTTAATATTATGTTATTTACAATTAATTAATTGCATGATAGTGTATTTGATTTAAATAATTTTTGTGCGATGTGTAATTAAATATATAATTATATGCAGTGTTAATTATTTTATTTTAGCTAGCAGACTAGACCTAGAAGCCCAGTAGACGAACACCTGTCGAAATTATAGGGTTCTGGATTTTATTATTTTATCTAGAATTTAATATTTGGAGATTGTAATTAATCACTGTATTTTATTTAATATTTTTTTTTTTTGCGCATTGCCTTTGCTTCTATATTTGGAGCACTATCCAGACTTTTGTCTTCCAACAAATTTCACAATCTTGCCCTAGACATGCCCGCCTTCCATTCTGCTATTTTTGCAACTCATAATTTTGCTCCCTGTGCATTATTTCTGGCCGCACAAAGATCGTCGCGGACGTTATTTTTAATTTCCTATTTTTGTATCGTTGTGCGTTCCAATCGAAAATTGGAGGCCATCTTGACCTATTTTTCGTGCGACCCAAATTAGGGTAATATTCTGTTCTGAGTCTTCTTCAATATTGGTATTGATGACTTGACCTGATTTTGGCCCCAAGTACTCCTAATTAATTGTTGAACACAACTTGCATTTATTTCTATTTTAATTGAGGATACCATTTTATCTGATTTAAAATCCCAATTTAATTCCGGTGCCCTGCAAATTGAGCCCGTACCAGTCCTACAGCACCCCCTGACCCTACAAAACACCGGACTCCGAATCGCCCGCCCAATTTTCGTCATTTCATGTGTTTGTGCAATTTCCCAAATTTAAGGGGACTAAATTACAAATTGGCATTTTGTGGCCTCACCCAATTATTTTAACCAATGAGGAATCTTTAATAATTTAATTAAACCTCACCCTTATTTTTTTCCCACATGAATAATTTCCTCATGTTCAATCCTGGCCATTCATTTGAAATTGGCCCATCACCACCCTTCATCAACACCCTCTCTCCCTTATTTAATGTCATGTCACCATCACCCTAATCCCTAGAAACCTAGGTTTTCCCCCACCTCAAGCCTCCAAAATTCCTCAAGCCCCCTCTCTCCTACGTTGGAAATTCCCTTTCTTCTTCTTCTCTTCTTCTTTTCTTCTTCTCCTTCTTCCTTCCTTCTTCCTTATTTTTTCATTCAAATTTGAATTTCAATAAGGGGGGGGGGAACACTGTTCACCCATCCCCCTTACTGTGCATTCTCCGGCGCTGCACAGTGTTCCGGCTCCGCTGACCCCCTTGCTCCGGCGGACGCTGCTCCTCTCCCTCTTCCCGCTGTCATCCCTCCAGCCGGCGAGCGGCTGCTCCTCCCGACCTCCCTTCAGTCCACCACCACCACCATCACCAATTACCATCTCCACCTATCTCCCCTCCTCCGATTCCTCCCTGCCTCCAACCCCGACGAGCGGCGACCGAGCTCCTCCGATCCCCCTCTGCTTCCCCATCCCTCCGCCAAGCCATCTATCACCACCACTCCCATCTTCATCACCCCCGGCGGCCAAGCCCGGCCTCTGCCGCTGCTCGATCCCCCTGCACCCGGCCGGCGCTCCCCTCTTCCCCATTTCTCCCACTGCTCGGCCACTCCGGCGGCCACTCCGGCGGCCAGCAGTCCCCCATCAGTAAGTTCTCCTCCCATCTCCTTCTTCCTTATATATATATATATATATATATATATATATATATATATATATATATGTATATATACATATGTATATACATGTTTACATATATATTTAATCTGTATATTAATCTAATGAATGTATATATATTTAATGTGGATAAATGTACATATATATATATATACAATGTATGTAAGTATATATTTTGCGTAGGTATAAATGTGTAGTAGTATATGTATTTGCATAAATTAATTAATGCTTTAAATATGAGAATACATATGAGTTTAATTAATATGTAATTGTATATATATAATAAATAAATGTGTATGTTAATCTGTATATATAATTTAATATATATGTATATGTATATATTTAATCAATGTATGTAATGTATAGTATTTTAATTAATGCTTAAGATACATGAAAATGAATAGCATTTATTTTAATTAAAATTTAAAATACATAATGTATAGTATATATTTTGTATTAGTATAAATGTATTATTGAAATTCTATAGTATACTTAATATTGTAGATATATAATGTATGTATGTATGTAATTATGTAATTATGTAATTATGTAATTTAAATTAATGTATACATGGATATGTATGGTATATATATATACATTGGGTTATTTTTATAATATCTATTAAATAAAAAGTATATGCTAGTATAAATTCTAAAATGTATTTTTGGCATATATGTGAGTATACACTAGTATAAATCAAATAGGTAATTTTAAAAGGAATATATATGTATATATATTGTAAACACATTTAAATTGGTGCATGTATAAAATATTGTAAGTACAAATTATTATGTTTATATATACATACAAGAATCATTTATTTTAAAGTATATATATTTATACATATATCTATAAATGTAATGGATGGAAATTATATATATATTAATTAATAAGATGTTTATTTAAATACGTAGTCCTACTAGATGACCTTAGTTGACTAGTGCCCTGCCTGGCATGGCCCTGAGGCCAGTGTATTTCTATTGTGTGTTAGGAAAGTTTCTGATACAAATGTCATATTGTGATGTGTTTATAGGACTGTTGGGTTACCCAGGGGGTACTCTGGAACAGGACATCCATAAATACCAGCTAAGGACCAAGGCAAGTACATTCTCTGATAATTTCCAATTCTTGATAATTTCTATAAGTTCAATGCTCGTGAAATGTTACAACTGAATCTTTGACACTGTGCTACACGGACTAGTATAGCTTGGATCTGCAGTCATGAGATGTTACCTTGATTATCGTATTGACATTATACACGACATTTACATTGACATCGACATTGACATTTACATTAGACATTGATATTAGACATTGTACATTTACATTAGACATTGTACATAATATATTAGACAATGTTGTGTATTCGTGACGTGTCATGATTGGATCCACAGTACTAGTTGGGGCGGGGAAATTGCTAGTGAGAAATGTGATCAAATACCTATCGTACAAGTTTATATTATTGGTGTTAATCATACCCCCACGTATGATTAGCCAGACTGTAGCAATTGTACATGTCCCAAGCCGATCACATTTTGAAACTACTATTTCAAACACCTAGAATAGATTACAGTTCCCTATTTTAAATCATATACTACATCACCCGTATATGATACTGTTCCTTGTTCTTTTATTTCCATACATGCACTGACTATATCATAATTGCCTATTACCTGTCTCTTTACATTGCCTGTTTCTCTTAAAAAATTGCCATTTCATCTATTTCACTGTCTTCTCAGTAGCTAGCATGACATGTTTTATTGTATTATAGACATTATCAATTAATGGAACTGTTATTTAAGATTGTGCTTTGTTCCTTCCTGACTGAAAATATTTTTCCAGACTATGCCTTAGAGGACCGCTGTCCGACACTTATGGTGAGTAGCTGCAGACTTGATAGTTGTGATTCCAGGAGGTCTAGCTGGAAATTACTATTATTGTTAGTTCTTAAGTAGACTATTTGGTACCGGATTTGTCTCCGGCTTTTTGATGATTCTTGGATATTGTTAAGTTAAGTTTTCTTGTGTTGTGTTAGATTTTAATTTCTGTTTCGAAATCTTATCGTGCTGTAATCCTGTGATTGAGTATATGTTTATCTATTTGTGTCATCCGTGCCTCCTAATGGAGATTGGATATTTGCGTGACATTAGTGACGATAGTATCAATACCTAGACAGCGTTCTACCGCCGATGCTGCGGCGTAGGCTGGACGTACCCACGCACTCGTGCCCCTAAACCGGGTGCGGGTCGTGACACGTTTTTAGTGGTGGCCCATGCAGGTCAGACTTCGCATTTAGAGCGATGTCGTAGTAGTGTGGCATCTTTGTTACACTATTGCGTGCCTGCTATAGGACATAGAACCTAGGATACTAGGATGAGAGAGGATACTCAATCACAAATTATTTGAGAGATTCCTGGGACGACCCTTGAGAATCTCATTATAAATTCCAATTTAAATCCTTCGCCCTTGTTTTCTTCCGTTCTCACTTATTGATATTGGGTTTGATCCTTGTTGACCAGTTGTTAACTTTAATTCCTGATATCGTTGTGGAGTTTTGATTTCATATTGAGATGAATTTTACGGACTAGAATTTATGGTATCATCTGATGACATATATTGATGAGGACAGTGAGAAAGGTAAAACGTCTACTTTGGTTATGGAACCTAGAGTTTATCGCAGCCATATTAGCTGTCGTGACGGGAACGTAGGAACCTGACTTGGATGTACATACTGTAGTTATGAAACTTAGGGTCTCTCGCAGCCATACCGGTTGGCGTGGCGAGGATTCTAGATGACATGATTATAGGGTTGCATACCTTAGTTACGGAACCTGTCGTTTATCGCATCTCTGCTTACTGGCGTGGCGAGGATTCTGTGTGTCATGATTTCTGACAGACGTGTATGATTATCAGGTTGTATCTTAAATTGGTTCTTAAAGTATCATCTCAAGACTTATCTATTTTCTGTTATTCCAGGACTTTGTTCCATCGCTTCTTTACTAGCGGTAAAGATACCTTCCGTCCTCAATCCAGTTCTTTTGAACTCACATCCTCTAAGGATTCCTTGTTAAAATTTCTAATTTAAATCATTCCTTCGTTCCGTCCATTCTCACCTATTGATGTTGAATTTGCTTGTTGTTATTGATTAGGTATTAAATTAGGATTTTGGTTTCATTATAGAGTTGATTTCATATCAAAGTAAATTTGCAGACTGAATTATGATATTATTTGATGATGCCGTCAATGAGGACAGTGAAAAGGATTAACACTAGGGCTATTGGATTGCAGAAGGTGGATTTAAATTTTAATTTAAGATTGGAAATGAATTTCAAATTTTTGAATTCTGAGAAGATTGAGATTGTTATTAAAATTTATTTTGAAGATTTCAATGAATTGCAAAATTTTGAAATTGAGGAGTTGAAATATTGTTATTAAAATTTTATTTTGAGGATTCAGATTCGATTCAATAAACCTAGACAAGTCTGTAAGGATCTTTAAGGTGATTAAATTTTCATTTCAGTATTTAGATAATTGGTCTTGAGGAAAGTATATGCAATTTTACTTTAAAATTTATTCGAGGAGTTATTTTGAGGAATTTTATTTGAGGATAAGATCTTATAGTGGGAGAGATATATTAGTATATATGAGTAGATGATATACATGTGTAAGGATCTGATGACTTGAGTATGATTGAGATCTCACTGCCAACTGGCTTAGGTGTTCATCTAGGATTGTATTGAAGAGAGCAGTACTTAGTATAGTGTGTTGCAATTGATATGCACTTGAGTGATAAGGATAACTAGTATCAACTATTGCAGTAGGTAAGGAAGCTAGCAGTGAGTATGCTTGTAGTAGAGTGTGGTACCTAAAGAGATAGAGGTATCAAACTTTACATGCATCATTTGACCTATGATTATGTTAGAAGATATTGCAAGTAATATGTTAGCAGGTTCTTTCTTTCCTTCCTCATGTTCTTTTGTCTTCTGATTGATTGATACCTTAGTACCGTAGCTTGTATGCATGATTTCTTGTTATAATGTAGTTAGTAGTACCCCTGATACAGAGACTGCAATACCATGACAAAAGACACCATGATCATACATATTTCCCTTAGGTTGCATGTTGTATGGTTGTAGGTAGAATTCTCTTAGACTTTGATTGTTGAGGATTTAACTGTAGTAAAGATTAACGAAGAGGTTATGACTTGACAAAGAGAGACAAGGTGCCTTAAATTTTGAGGAAAAATATTAAATTAAATAAAGAGTTGGGAATTTAATATGGCGTAATTGAAGTTTTGTTAAATCATTGATTTTAAGAAGATTATGAAATGATGGAATTTATCGTTGAAATTGAGGAATTTAAGAAGGCCATCGATATATCTATTGGACTGCAAGTTATGAACTTATATCTTGAATATTATATTGGAGGTTTCATAAGTATTACATCGTTGCATATTATGTGAAAAAAAAAATCGAGGAATAAGAACACAAATGGATTAGTGTTAAATTCAAATTTGGGACGAGATTCGATTTTTGAAATATGCATTGATTGGATTTCAATTAGAGGATTGAATATTAAATTCTTGTATTTCGTTATTAATTTAAAATTCTGGAGGATATTGTGATAAGAATGGGATTTGATTTATATTTGAAGATTTTAGGGATATGATATTTATAGAATTTTTGAAAGAATTCATTGTGAAATAACAATATGGAGTAGTTCATGATTATATGATTTGGGGAATTTAATTTTGATGGTAGTAAATAAATAAATAAAACAATCGAAGATTTAAAAAATTCGGGGATAAACATTGATTTAAATAAAGGGTCAAGAATTTAACATGACGGAATTTATGATGTATTAATTCCAGGAAAGATTATGACATGTTTAAGTTGATTATTAATTTGGAAATTTTGGGAGATTTATCAATGTATTTATTTAATTGCAAGTTATGAATTTTAGAACTTTATATGGATGTCACATTTGGAAAATCCTTAAATATCATATTGTTGAGTAATTTGAGGAGTGGATATTAAATTCCGAGTATTGAATTAGTAACTAAAAATTTCAGGAAATTTTGATAAATGGACTTTGATTTTATTTCGAGGATTTCAGGTTATGCAAAAAATTTTAAAATTTTGAATTGTGAAAAGACCTTGTGGATTATTCGTGGTTGATGAATTTAATCGAGGGAATAATAGTGTGTATGATTAAATGCTACTTTGAGGATTTTAAATTTCGAGGACGAAATTCTTTTAAGGTGGGTAGACTTGTCACTACCACATTCCGAAAACAGGGGTATTTTCGAATTTTTACAATATTTAATATTATGTTATTTACAATTAATTAATTGCATGATAGTGTATTTGATTTAAATAATTTTTGTGCGATGTGTAATTAAATATATAATTATATGCAGTGTTAATTATTTTATTTTAGCTAGCAGACTAGACCTAGAAGCCCAGTAGACGAACACCTGTCGAAATTATAGGGTTCTGGATTTTATTATTTTATCTAGAATTTAATATTTGGAGATTGTAATTAATCACTGTATTTTATTTAATATTTTTTTTTTTTGCGCATTGCCTTTGCTTCTATATTTGGAGCACTATCCAGACTTTTGTCTTCCAACAAATTTCACAATCTTGCCCTAGACATGCCCGCCTTCCATTCTGCTATTTTTGCAACTCATAATTTTGCTCCCTGTGCATTATTTCTGGCCGCACAAAGATCGTCGCGGACGTTATTTTTAATTTCCTATTTTTGTATCGTTGTGCGTTCCAATCGAAAATTGGAGGCCATCTTGACCTATTTTTCGTGCGACCCAAATTAGGGTAATATTCTGTTCTGAGTCTTCTTCAATATTGGTATTGATGACTTGACCTGATTTTGGCCCCAAGTACTCCTAATTAATTGTTGAACACAACTTGCATTTATTTCTATTTTAATTGAGGATACCATTTTATCTGATTTAAAATCCCAATTTAATTCCGGTGCCCTGCAAATTGAGCCCGTACCAGTCCTACAGCACCCCCTGACCCTACAAAACACCGGACTCCGAATCGCCCGCCCAATTTTCGTCATTTCATGTGTTTGTGCAATTTCCCAAATTTAAGGGGACTAAATTGCAAATTGGCATTTTGTGGCCTCACCCAATTATTTTAACCAATGAGGAATCTTTAATAATTTAATTAAACCTCACCCTTATTTTTTTCCCACATGAATAATTTCCTCATGTTCAATCCTGGCCATTCATTTGAAATTGGCCCATCACCACCCTTCATCAACACCCTCTCTCCCTTATTTAATGTCATGTCACCATCACCCTAATCCCTAGAAACCTAGGTTTTCCCCCACCTCAAGCCTCCAAAATTCCTCAAGCCCCCTCTCTCCTACGTTGGAAATTCCCTTTCTTCTTCTTCTCTTCTTCTTTTCTTCTTCTCCTTCTTCCTTCCTTCTTCCTTATTTTTTCATTCAAATTTGAATTTCAATAAGGGGGGGAACACTGTTCACCCATCCCCCTTACTGTGCATTCTCCGGCGCTGCACAGTGCTCCGGCTCCGCTGACCCCCTTGCTCCGGCGGACGCTGCTCCTCTCCCTCTTCCCGCTGTCATCCCTCCAGCCGGCGAGCGGCTGCTCCTCCCGACCTCCCTTCAGTCCACCACCACCACCATCACCAATTACCATCTCCACCTATCTCCCCTCCTCCGATTCCTCCCTGCCTCCAACCCCGACGAGCGGCGACCGAGCTCCTCCGATCCCCCTCTGCTTCCCCATCCCTCCGCCAAGCCATCTATCACCACCACTCCCATCTTCATCACCCCCGGCGGCCAAGCCCGGCCTCTGCCGCTGCTCGATCCCCCTGCACCCGGCCGGCGCTCCCCTCTTCCCCATTTCTCCCACTGCTCGGCCACTCCGGCGGCCACTCCGGCGGCCAGCAGTCCCCCATCAGTAAGTTCTCCTCCCATCTCCTTCTTCCTTATATATATATATATATATATATGTATATATACATATGTATATACATGTTTACATATATATTTAATATGTATATTAATCTAATGAATGTATATATATTTAATGTGGATAAATGTACATATATATATATATACAATGTATGTAAGTATATATTTTGCGTAGGTATAAATGTGTAGTAGTATATGTATTTGCATAAATTAATTAATGCTTTAAATATGAGAATACATATGAGTTTAATTAATATGTAATTGTATATATATAATAAATAAATGTGTATGTTAATCTGTATATATAATTTAATATATATGTATATGTATATATTTAATCAATGTATGTAATGTATAGTATTTTAATTAATGCTTAAGATACATGAAAATGAATAGCATTTATTTTAATTAAAATTTAAAATACATAATGTATAGTATATATTTTGTATTAGTATAAATGTATTATTGAAATTCTATAGTATACTTAATATTGTAGATATATAATGTATGTATGTATGTAATTATGTAATTATGTAATTATGTAATTTAAATTAATGTATACATGGATATGTATGGTATATATATATACATTGGGTTATTTTTATAATATCTATTAAATAAAAAGTATATGCTAGTATAAATTCTAAAATGTATTTTTGGCATATATGTGAGTATACACTAGTATAAATCAAATAGGTAATTTTAAAAGGAATATATATGTATATATATTGTAAACACATTTAAATTGGTGCATGTATAAAATATTGTAAGTACAAATTATTATGTTTATATATACATACAAGAATCATTTATTTTAAAGTATATATATTTATACATATATCTATAAATGTAATGGATGGAAATTATATATATATTAATTAATAAGATGTTTATTTAAATACGTAGTCCTACTAGATGACCTTAGTTGACTAGTGCCCTGCCTGGCATGGCCCTGAGGCCAGTGTATTTCTATTGTGTGTTAGGAAAGTTTCTGATACAAATGTCATATTGTGATGTGTTTATAGGACTGTTGGGTTACCTAGGGGGTACTCTGGAACAGGACATCCATAAATACCAGCTAAGGACCAAGGCAAGTACATTCTCTGATAATTTCCAATTCTTGATAATTTCTATAAGTTCAATGCTCGTGAAATGTTACAACTGAATCTTTGACACTGTGCTACACGGACTAGTATAGCTTGGATCTGCAGTCATGAGATGTTACCTTGATTATCGTATTGACATTATACACGACATTTACATTGACATCGACATTGACATTTACATTAGACATTGATATTAGACATTGTACATTTACATTAGACATTGTACATAATATATTAGACAATGTTGTGTATTCGTGACGTGTCATGATTGGATCCACAGTACTAGTTGGGGCGGGGAAATTGCTAGTGAGAAATATGATCAAATACCTATCGTACAAGTTTATATTATTGGTGTTAATCATACCCCCACGTATGATTAGCCAGACTGTAGCAATTGTACATGTCCCAAGCCGATCACATTTTGAAACTACTATTTCAAACACCTAGAATAGATTACAGTTCCCTATTTTAAATCATATACTACATCACCCGTATATGATACTGTTCCTTGTTCTTTTATTTCCATACATGCACTGACTATATCATAATTGCCTATTACCTGTCTCTTTACATTGCCTGTTTCTCTTAAAAAATTGCCATTTCATCTATTTCACTGTCTTCTCAGTAGCTAGCATGACATGTTTTATTGTATTATAGACATTATCAATTAATGGAACTGTTATTTGAGATTGTGCTTTGCTCCTTCCTGACTGGAAATATTTTTCCAGACTATGCCTTAGAGGACCGCTGTCCGACACTTATGGTGAGTAGCTGCAGACTTGATAGTTGTGATTCCAGGAGGTCTAGCTGGAAATTACTATTATTGTTAGTTCTTAAGTAGACTATTTGGTACCGGATTTGTCTCCGGCTTTTTGATGATTCTTGGATATTGTTAAGTTAAGTTTTCTTGTGTTGTGTTAGATTTTAATTTCTGTTTCGAAATCTTATCGTGCTGTAATCCTGTGATTGAGTATATGTTTATCTATTTGTGTCATCCGTGCCTCCTAATGGAGATTTGATATTTGCGTGACATTAGTGACGATAGTATCAATACCTAGACAGCGTTCTACCACCGATGCTGCGGCGTAGGCTGGACGTACCCACGCACTCGTGCCCCTAAACCGGCTGCGGGTCGTGACAGTTGACTGCACCCGAGTCTCTCTCGGACGCGCACAGTTTTATAATATAAATATGCAAATAATAATATAGAATTTAAACAGTACAACAAGGCAAGGTATACTTGCCTGCCAAGAAGCTGTAAAATGCAATGTCCAGATATCCAACACGCAGGACTAAAAGCTATGGCCTCAGAACAAATATCTCCGGATGCTGAAATAGATATCACCAACGTTCCCAGAATAAGCAAAATAGCTAGAAACCGCTCCCCTTTCGTCCAATTTGGACATAGGGGAAAACGGTAATTTTGGGTCAAAGCGGGCTCCACATGTGGGCCACTTTGCACCAAAAAGCGTGCCAAGGGTAAAGGTCTCTAAATAGGATAATTTATTGGTCAAACAAACTCTAAATGTCAGTACGAACTCAGCGGTACTCCCAATTTTGGATTCTGGTGAGCCGAACACAAATTCGCCCAAAAAGTCAACCGCAGGGCCCGCCAATTGGTGACTTGGTCAACTGTCTCACAATTGCATAAAAAATTGGTCACAGGACCAGCATGATACAACGAGTCCAGAGGTGCAAGTGCCGTCGCAATCTGACGAACATGCACTAAATGCACAAGGTTTTTGTAAAAATTGCGACACGGGGGATTGTCCGCGGATACGAGCAGATTTCGACGCGCACACGCGTCCAAATTAGTTTGTGCGAAATCTCACACGTCCGGGTACGCTGTGCACACCTATTGGTATACTTGGTACACTGCGGGACGGTTCCGTTTGACGGGGCGCGCTCCATATCAAAATTTCTAAAAATTATCAAAAAGTATATTTTCGGGGTTTTCCAACAAATTTAATTCTACATAAAGCAGTTAATAGAATAATATAAATGACAGAAATTAAACTAGGTCAGGTGGTCTTCGCATACCAAAAAAAAAACTGGATTCAGATCTCTGTGGTGGGAGATACGATTCCGTGAACAGGGGTGGTTGCAACAGATTTTCTGAGATTTAAAATATTGCGATTTCTCATCGACTTGGCATCGATTATTACCTAGGTTTGCGCGTGGTTCGAGATAAACTAACATATAAATATGGAAGGGGGATAGGTGAGGATCATACCGGTGAAGACGGGGTTGAGTTTGGTTCAACGAGGTGACAGAAAATAGCGCTGGAACACAGGTAAGTTGCTGTCCAAACTGCCACGTGCGGTTGTGCGCGGGGTCGCGGTCGTCGGGGTCGGTCGGGGGCTGGACGCGGCCGGCTGGGAGGTCGGATGGCGGTCAGGTGGTGCGGCTAGGGCGGCGGTCTCGTCGAGGGCGGATGGGAAGATCTAGGGTTAGGGTTTTGTGGCTCCAGTATCACACACACACACACACACACACATATATATACAACGAGCGGGGGGGTGGGTGGGTCTTCTTAACGCGCGTGGGAGGGGGCACTTGCTGCGGCTGTTGCTGCTTAGGTTTCTTTGTTTAGGGCTTTTTGCAGGGAGACCCTTAGGGTTTAGATATTGATGTTTATTTTTCTATTCTCTTTTATTCTTTTTCTTAATCCTTTTCATTTCTTTATTTCTAATTTTCTATTTCATTTCATTTTCTTTTCTAATAAACTATATATATATATATTATATATTATATATATATATATATATATATATATATATATATATATATATAAATTTTTAGAATTTATATTTGTGCATACCATTAAGCTGGAAACTGCTCAAAGGGTCTCCTACATGAAATAAATTCGGAAAAATTCCTAGTGGCTCCATAAATCCCCTAAATGCACAAACACCTAAAATAAAAATTAAATAAAATTTATTTCTTCTAATTATCTCATAATTACTATAATTTAATTAATAATTAATTAAAAAGGATTAATACGGTTTTTAGGAATAGGGGTTTTACAAGTATTGTTACATTATATTCATCCTATCCTCCTTATGGAGTTGTGATATCATTGACATGTTATGATATATTATTTGTGAGATTGATAGATAGCATTGTTGACCTAGACAACGTTCTACCTTCGATGCTACGGCGTAGGCTGGACGTACCCACGACTTATGTCCAATTTTTGGGTACGGGTCGTGACACATTTTTATGGTGGCCCATACAGGTTCTAAATTGCAACTAGTGCGATATCAGAGTAGTACTCAGACTTGGAGTACTATTCCGAGCCTGCTATAGGATATAGAATATAGTGTCGATATCGCAAAAAATGAGTGTTTTCTTTATTGAAAAGTATAAAGTTTTGTATTACGAACTGTCATGACCCGCACCCGGTGTAGGGATGCAAGTCGGGAACAACACCCATCCTACGCCGCAACATCGATGGTAGAACGCTGTCTTGGTCAACTATACTATCTAATTATCTCACAATAATGCATAAACCTCCAATAATATCTTAACTCCAAGAAGAGAGTAATAAACTTAATTCAATACAATACTCAATCACAATTCTATAGGACGATAAGATATCAAAGAAGTCTAACATAACTATACAGTCAAAATATAATCAACAATAATAGAAACAATATCCAAATCTCAAACTATATGCCGAAAACAAATTTGGTACCAGAATACTAAGAAAACTAACTATGAAATACTAGTGATCCGGATAAACCTCCCAGCAATCACTCCAGAACTAGTGGGTCCAGGTCTACATCATCTATACATCGAAGTCCATACTATGTCGGACACAAATCTCCCGGATCCTCTGAAAATTATTTTCTAGTCCGGAATGGAGCGAAGTACATCTCTAACAGCAGTTCTAATCAATGATATAAACAATGTACCAGTAAATAAATATGAATATGCAAGATGTCATATACATGTACAAGAGATACGCAATAAAGGAAATACTGGAAATAAATACAAGAATGAACAATATGGAATGAACAATATGGAATAAACAAGAAATACTAAGGACTAAGTGAGTGAGTACCAGCTTTTGTCACGCCCCAGTCCCAAAAATACGTAGGACTAGGACACGTAACCATGCCAGCCGGATGGATATGACAACTACAATATATGGAAACCAAAATCCACATGTACGCTGTAATATGAATATCAATCCACAAGTGGTATAAACATACGTCACAAGTCACAGGGTACAATCTAAATTTTATCCACGAAAATCAAATATGAATAAATAAACAATATCTATATAACTAGATCTCAACATAAGTATCTAAGGATGATAGTTGGATGGAAATAAATCCACTACCAACTCGAATGGAAAAGTACAACACAATAAACACAATATAGGAATACCAGCTAACAATCATGGGCTCGGTGAGAAGACATCCACGAAACATATATAACCATCCAAATCTGCGCTCCTGCAAATACTCAAGAACAGATACACCTGGCAGAGGACCAGGTCCTCAGAGGGACATAACAAGATACAGAAAAGCGAGCCAATTTGAATACAGTAAACATGCATAATATTTGAAAATAAATAAGTACGCTGTACAAGACAATCTATATGAATGCAAATGAGGGCAACTTTTCGACGTATGGGCAAGGGTAGGCTACTCAATCTAATCCTCACAACTCATACACTCGTCAGTGGACATCATCAGCCGACATACCTCGGGGGTAGCGACCCTCGGACTCCATCAATCGACATACCTTGGGGGTAGCAACCATCGGACACGACCACCATAGTGCGTGCTAGTTACTACGGTTTACTAAAGTGGTTAAAAGCCCATACGCCTAATGATTGTCCTCTATGATACTAAGTGTCAAGTGTGTGTGCCAACATATCTAATATATAGTAATGACTGAAGGAAAACTACATATGCAAAAACTATACGGAAATACAATAAATATACAAAAATATACTAAGCATGCAAAATACAGTAAACAATTTGGCAAGGTATCTTGCCTGGTAAGAAAGCTGCAAGGTGTACTGTCCAGAAGTCAAGCACACAGGATCAGAAGCTACGGCCTTAGAACAAATGTCTCCGAATGCTGAAATAGATATCACCAACGTTCCCAGAATAACCAAAATAGCTAGAAAGCACTTCCCTTTAGTCCAATTTGGACACAGGGGCAAAACGGTAATTTTGGGTCAAAGCGGGGTCCACGTGTGGCCCACTTTGCACCGAAAAATGTGTCAAGGGTAACAGTTTCTAATTGGGACAAATTATAGGTCAAACAACTCTAAATGTCAATACGAACCCAATGGTATATCAAAATGTGGATTCTGATGGGCCAAACACAATTTTGTCCAAAAAGTCAACTGTGGGGCCCGCCAATTGGCGACTTGGTCATCTCAGAATTGCGTAAAAATTGGCTCACAGGACCAGACCATGAGTCCAGTGGTATAAGTTTCGTCGCAATCTGACAAGCGTGCACAAAATGCGCGCGACTTTCACAAAAGTTGCGACACGGGGTGTGTCCGCGGATACGAGCTGATTCTGGTGCGCACACGCGTCCGAATCAGTCTCTGCAAATTTTTACGTGTCCGGTTACGCTGCACACACCGTTCAGTACACTTGGTACACGACTGGACGATCCCGTTTGGCAGGGCGCGCTCCGTTTCACAACTTTTGGAAATCTAGAAAAAGTGAGTTCGCGGGATTTTGTGACGAATTTAGTTCTGTCTACAGCAGTTAATAATCTAGGGTTATTTAACAGAAATTAAACTAGGTTAAGTGGTCTATGCATACCAAAATTAATCATCGAATTTGGATCTCTGTGGTGGGAGATACGAACTCTGAAACATGGGTGGTCACCGCAGTTTTCTTCGATCCCAGAATTTAGTCTGTTTTTGCCAACATTGGCGCTGTTTTCGCCTAGGGTTTCGTGTTGTTCGAGGTCTACTAATAAACAGATATGGAAGAGAGTTAATGGGTGAGCATACTGGTGAAGACGGGGTGGCGTTTGGTTGAGCGAGGCGACGGGAAACAACTCCGGAACACAGGTACCTTGCTGTGGGAATCAGCAGTGCGTGGGGTCGCGGTTTTCGGGATTGGTTTGGACGGCCTGGCGGGGTTCTCCGGCTGCGGTGGCGGCGCTCCTTAGGTCTATATGGGAAGAGGGAGAGTCTGGATGATTAGGTTTAGGGTTTAGATGAATAGAATTAATAATATATATGAATAGGGAGAGAGGATGGTGGGGTTTAAAGGCCGCGGGCAAGGGGGTCGGTTGGGTTTGGTTGCTACTGTGTTTAGTTGCTAGGCGTTGGGTTGTGGTGGAATTACAAAGACGGGTGCTTGCTGTCTGGGCTTCGCTAAGGAAGTGCGCTGGCTGCTTGGAATCTAAGGAAAATGTGGAATGGTTTGCTTAGTTTTGCTTTGGTTTGCTTATAAGTAATAGTTATTAGTTTATTATTATTATTAGTTTATATATATTTTTTCTTTCCCTTTTTCCAATTATATATATATATATATATATATATATATATATATATATATATATATATATATATATACTCATAAGAAAAATTCTAGATTATAATAATGCACACCGTTAAGCTAGCAACTGCTCAAGGGGTCTCCTACATAAAATAAATTCCGAAAAATTTCTAATGGTCCCATAAATCCTCTAAGTGCACCAACACCTAAAATAAAAATTATTAAAAATCTATTTCTCCTAATTAGCCACTAATTACTACAATTAAACTAAAAATTAATAAAAAAAATAGCTTAATACGATTTTTAGGATTAGGGGTTTTACATTCTACCCAACTTATAAAAATTTTGTCCTCGAAATTAAAACTAAGCCGTGGTAGAAAGTCAAGGATGGTATAAGATTTGCATTGTTTAAAATGCAAGGCTAGGTTTAAAGGAGTGGGCGATGTTGCGCGTTGCACATCCCAAAAAATCATGGAAAAATCTACATGAGCAAAAAATAGGTTCCTTCATGTGTCATGTCCAATAGTGTGGACACCTAAATGCTCTTTTACAGAAAAGTGCCCAACAATTGGAAAATTGCACAAAGATGAGAATTGGATGATGGGCACGTCTAGGATAAGGGTGTAGAATTTGTAGGAAGGCAGTGGCTAGTGTAGTGCTCCAATTATCGGAGCACGATAAGGTACGCTAAGTGATATAATTATTACAAAATTAAATAAAAATATCGTATTCTATCTCTAACTGGACTCAATCTAACCTTAGTCTCACTATCTCAGCCAAATAGGCCTAATTTTGGATGAGGGGTTCACAATCTACCGAACTTAAAATTTATCCATCTATCACCTAAAGCTATACATCTAGGAAAATTATTCCTCAAATTATTTAACCATGTTATTCAATCCTTAAAGTTTTAACACCAACATATCATCTATGATATGCCCTTACTCAATTATAAAAGAGAGTCACTATGTCGTGTGATTAGCCTTATGGGATATATCTAGTACTATCAGTGTCAACTTATACCAGCACGAGGTTTCGTCTTTCCGAAATAGGGGAAGACGGAGAGCAATAATAAAGAATTCAAGGTGAATGTGACATAATACAAGTACGAGGTTCAAAGAGATTAAAGAATTCGAAAGGAGAGTTGTCAGGACAGTTGTGGATAAAAATCATATTTTTGGTAATTTTCTATTTACATGCTCGTATCAGTACAGTCATGTAATCGATACGATATATCAGACATGTCTAGGGGCAAGTATATCCGTCTACTACCATATATCTCAATCCACGTAAGGTAGTCATGCGAAGAGCGAACCAAGCGCACTACGGTTAGCTAGACCTTAATACACCAATTCTGATTAGACAATTGTATCATTGTGTGCACCCAATAATACATATGTCATGAGCAAGCTCGATAAAAGAATAAGCTTGCAAAAACCAGGCTATAATAGCAGCATAAGTCAAGGTACTACAATAAACATAAATACGCTGGATTATGATGAAAGAAGGTACATAACAATTCAAGTTCACAAAAAGATAAGACTCTATAATCTCTACAGTGGTCATACTAATTCCTTGTCTAAGCCGATAGTCGACAAAGTAGGGGTATAGCCTCTAAGTTCTACAGTCTGAAAAAAAACACTGTCGTCCTAAGCTAGCATACAGTTAATGTCATTCAGCTACACTTCAATAATAGGGCAAAAGACTATGTAATACTATATTGTGAGGTATACTACCCAACTTAAAATAATAAACTAATACTGTACTGTCTTAAGGATACCGTAGAAACTCCTATTAAGGTCTACGAGAAAGAGTCTTGGTACTCATTAGGGTATCCTCTTTCATTACACAGGTCATGGTCGTCCTAAGTCTTAGTCTTAGTGCAAGTTTTAATAGTAAGAATGTAACAGTTACTGGCCTTCAAGGGGAAAGGGGGATATAACTCGTATTGAGGTGGGGGTACATGTTACACAATTTAAAACTAAGGGATAAGCACCAGGTCTCCATCTACAAGAATAGCTTAAACCATCAAGTTCTAACTACTAAGCACACAGTTTTAAAATTTAACATTAACTACTATAATCTTAGCAACTATATGTCCTTAACATAGAATAAATCACCTGGTCTACAATCAGAAGTGTCAGATGGCACCAGTTGAAAGTTGAAGAATAGAGGAACAAAATTTAGTCGTCGCACAATTAGCGAACGCTAAGGTCGCAGAGGAACAATATATGAAATTAAAATAGGGGGCTCTAGATAGCATCATGGTTTTCTAAGGGAAAGTGGTATACTAGTTGCTATGTTCGAGGTATGATCAAGGAAAAAGTGTTGATTACATTCCTCTAGGCTTCCTAAGGTGTTGTCTACTAAAAATAAGACAATGATCTAAGTTTGTAGTTCTCCAATACTATCTAACTATGAAGGTTAGGTTCAGTCATAATATTCAATTTTGGTTTTCTATTGGTTCCTCAATACTAGGGTCAAACATTATAGTAAAACTTCTAGTTACTCTAGTAGTGTCTATACTACTCTCAAGCCTTCATAATACATCAAGGGGTAATGGTAAACCAATCTATAGATAAGAAATTCTAGGGTTCATAAGATATTTTAAACTTAGTGGTGTGTCAACACTCTAGTTGTATTCTTAATAGGAAGGTTACCCTACTTATTATCTAACAACAGGGACTTCTATATTCTAGGAGGGGGCTATACTCAGGAACTATTAAGGAAGCACATTAATCACGCATGATACAATTATTCGAATAGGATTAACTGGAAGGAGAGCGAATCATAGTCAATTGTGAATGAGATCCTATACTCTATTCCTAGGTGCAGGCTTGCTCGGTACAGTAACGTAACCGAGACAATATGCTCTTGACCTGCATGGACTACCATAAAAACATGTCACGCCCCAGTCCCAAAAATACGTAGGACTAGGACACGTAAGCATGCCAGCCGTATGGATATGGCAACTCCAATATATGAAAACCAATATCCACACGTACGCTGTAATATGAATATCAATCCACAAGTGGTATAAACATATGTCACAAGTCACAGGGTACAATCTAAATCTTATTCACGAAAATCAAATATGAATAAATAATCAGTATCTATATAACTAGATCTCAACATAAGTATCTAAGGATGATAGTTGGATGGAAATAAATCTACTACCAACTCGAATGGAAAAGTACAACACAATATAGGAATACCAGCTAACAATCATGGGATCGGAGAGAAGACATCCATGAAACATATATAACCATCCAAATCTGCGCTCCTGCAAATACTCAAGAACAGATACACCTGACAGAGGACCAGGTCCTCAGAGGGACATAACAAGATACAGAAAAGTGAGCCAATTTGAATACAATAAACATGCATAATATTTGAAAATAAATAAGTATGCTGTACAAGACAATCTATATGAATGCAAATGAGGGCAACTTTTTGACATATGGGCAAGGGTAGGCTACTCAATCTAATCCTCACAACTCATACACTCGTCAATGGACATCATCAGCCGACATACCTCGGGGGTAGCGACCCTCAGACTCCATCAATCGACATACCTCGGAGGTAGCGACCATCAGACACGACCACAATAGTGCGTGCTAGTCACTATGGTTTACCAGAGTGGTTAAAAGCCCATACGCCTAATGATTGTCCTCTATGAAACTAAGTGTCAAGTGTGTGTGTCAACATATCTAATATATAGTAACGACTGAAGGAAAAATACACATGCAAGAACTATACAGAAATGCAATAAATATACAGAAATATACTAAGCATGCAAAATATAGTAAACAATTTGACAAGGTATCTTGCCTGGTAAGAAAGCTGTAAGGTGTACTGTCCAGAAGTCAAGCATACAGGATCAGAAGCTACGGCCTCAGAATAAATGTCTTCGGATGCTGAAATAGATATCACCAACGTTCCCAGAATAAGCAAAATAGCTAGAAAGCACTTTCCTTTCGTCCAATTTGGACACAGGGACAAAACGATAATTTTGGGTCAAAACGGGGTCCACGTATGGCCCACTTTGCACCGAAAAATATGCCAAGGGTAACAGTCTCTAATTGGGACAAATTATAGGTCAAACAACTATAAATGTCAATACGAACCCAACGGTATGTCAAAATATGGATTCTGATGGGCCGAACACAATTTTGTCCAAAAAGTCAACTATGGGGCCCGCTAATTGGTGACTCGGTCAACTATCTCAGAATTGTGTGAAAATTGGGTCACAGGACCAGCGCGTTACCACGAGTCCAGTGGCGTAAGTTTTGTCGTAATCTGACAAGCGTGCACAAAATGCGCGAGACATCCATAAAAGTTGCGACACGGGGTGTGTCCGCGGATACGGGCTAATTTCGGCGCGCACACGCGTCTGAATCAGTCTTTGCAAATTTTTACGTGTCCGGTTATGCTGCGCGCACCGTTCGGTACACTTGGTACATGACAGGGCTGTCCCGTTTGGCGGGGCGCGCTCCGTTTTACAACTTTTGGAAATCTGAAAAAAGTGGGTTCGTGGGGTTTTGTGATAAATTTAGTTCTGTCTACAGTAGTTAATAATCTAGGGTTATTTAACAGAAATTAAACTTGGTCAAGTGGTCTACGCATACCAAAAAGAATCATCGAATTCGGATCTCTGTGGTGGGAGATACGAACTCTGAAACTTGGATGGTCACCGCAGTTTTTTGCGATCCCAGAATTCGGTCTGTTTCTGCCAACTTTGGCGTTATTTTTGCCTAGGGTTTTATGTTGTTCGAGGTCTACTAATACACAGATATGGAAGAGGGTTAAGGGGCGATCATACCGGTGAAGACGGGGTGGCATTTGGTTGAGCGAGACGACGAAAAACAACTCCGGAACACAGGTACCTTGCTGTGGGAATCAGCAGTGCGCGGGGTCGCGGTCGTCGGGATTGGTTTGGACGGCCTGGCGGGGTTCTCCGGCTGCGGTGGCGGCGCTCCTTAGGTCTAGATGGGAAGTGGGAGAGTCTGGATGATTAGGTTTAGGGTTTAGATGAATAGAATTAATAATATATATGAATAGGGAGAGAGGATGGTGGGATTTAAAGGCCGCGGGCAAGGGGGCCGGTTGGGTTTGTTTGCTACTGTGTTTAGTTGCTAGGCGTTGGGTTGTGGTGGAATTACAAAGGCGGGTGCTTGCTGGCTGGGCTTTGCTAAGGAAGTGGCGCTAGCTGCTTGGAATCTAAGGGAAATGTGGAATGGTTTGCTTAGTTTTGCTTTGGTTTGCTTATAAGTAATAGTTATTAGTTTATTATTATTATTTGTTTATATATTTTTCCTTTTCTTTTCCTTTTTCCAATTAAATATATATATGCATATATATATTTGTATATATATATATATATATATATATATATATATATATATATATATATATATATATATATATATACTCATAAGAAAAATTCTAGATTATAATAATGCACACCGTTAAGCTAGCAACTGCTCAAGGGGTCTCCTACATGAAATAAATTCTGAAAAATTCCTAATGGTCCCATAAATCCTCTAACTGCACCAACACCTAAAATAAAAATGATTAAAAATCTATTTCTCCTAATTAGCCACTAATTATTATAATTAAATTAATGATTAATAAAAAAATAGCTTAATATAATTTTTAGGATTAGGGGTTTTACAGCTTTAATATGTGATCGGCTTAGGAACTTGCACAAGAAACTTGCACAAGAATAAGGGCCTGGCTAGTCATACGTGTGGTGTATGGCCAACACTCACAAGAAACAAGATATGCACAAGAAGGGTAATGATAACATATCTACACTATAATACTCTCCACCCCTGACTGGTATAGGTGATCCAACCATGGTATGCTATGGCACAGGATTCTCTAGGAAGATAGTGACTCTCCTCGAGAATCAGTGTTTGTACATGTACAAGAAGAACAATAAAATAAGGTTTGCACAAGATACACCATATACCAGGGAATAACATCTCATGACAAGATCCGGATATACAAATCCGTGTATCCATCGTGTCAAAAAAATAAGGATATATACACTAGATACAATGAACATAGAGGATATCATAAATAAGAAACTATCAAAGAATGTACTCACCTATGGTCCAGAGTAATGAATGTCAAACTGTGTCCGAACTGGTGTCACACAGACCTATATATGGAATATTACATTGATACAAGGTTCTGGAATGAAAATAAGTTAAACTAGTTCAATTCTAGGTCATGAAGCCATTTCTAAGTCAAAACAGTCAAACTAGGTCAACTTTATGCCAAACTAGTCAAACTTGGTCAAACTACCTATTTCTAGGTTGTATGAGTCTATCTCTAGGATGCTAGGTCAATACGCTATGAAACTAAGCTACACTAGCTATTCTAAGACACTAAGAAACCAACAAGATACCGTATCCTAAGATACGCAAGCAAAAATATGAAATAGTCATATATGCATATCCAAACAATATTAGATATACTAATCCTCACTACAAATGCTAAAAGAATACCTTGGCTTTGAACCAATGCGGTATTGCACTACTAAACCCCCTTCTTGATACCCAA
This sequence comes from Iris macrosiphon, assembly GCA_036927795.1. NCBI lineage: Eukaryota > Viridiplantae > Streptophyta > Magnoliopsida > Asparagales > Iridaceae > Iris > Iris macrosiphon. The sequence continues at coordinate 134,311,291 of JAYESA010000019.1, read as the reverse complement.
ACCCAATACCTTGAGTATCCTCAATACCTTGGCATTTACTTTGGTATCTCAAGGTAAAAGTGATATCTAGTATATCTCTAACTACCCAATCTAACTATATACTAACAGGTATATATCAATCCAATATAACTACTAGTGTTTACTATTATGAATATTAGATACCAATTACCATGCTACACTAACCATCAATGCAACTAATACATATACCCATATATACATACATACTTACAACATGTATATACCTAGCTAGATATGTATAAGTATCATATATATAGTTGCCAACTAAACTAGGTACTAATAATAAGATAGTTAATTAACTAGTTAACTAATTATAGTAACTAGCTTACTATTAAGAGCTAACATTAATACTAACAAGTGTATCACTAACTATTACCTAAATCTAACTATTTCTAACTTATAGCTAAACTATTACATACTACTAATTATCTAGCACTAGCAATACATAAATACCATACCTACATATTAACTTAAGATATATAAGAGAGAGATATATATCTAACTACTAACCACCCATACCTTAACTAACTGCTAGCTAACCAACACAACTAGCTAAAACTAACATCCTCACCTTACTGTTGCTGTTAACTGCTACTGCTTCGGTAAGCTGCTGCTGCTACTGCAGCTTCTACAAGCTGCTGCTGTTGTTGTTGCTGCTGCTTTTGCAAGCTGCTGCTCTTACTACAACTTCTGCAAGCTGTTGCTGTTGCTGTTGCTACTGCTTTTGCAAGTTGCTGCTCTTACTACAGCTTCTGCAAGCTTCTGTTGCTTTTGCAAACTGCTGCTGCTACTGCAGTTTTTGAGAGCTGCTGCTGCTGCTGTAAGCTGCTGCTGCTGCTTCTTTAAGTTGTTGCTGCTTCTTCTGCTTCTTTAAGCTGCTGCTGCTGCGGTTGCTTCCTTAAGCTGCTGCTACTGCTGTCGAACCTCTCCCCCTCTATTGCACCTACATCCTTATACGTATATATATATATATATATATATATATATATATATATATATATATATATATATATATATATACTCAAGTGAACTTTCCACATCATATACAATTATATATATAATCATGCACACATAAATATATATATACACACTCACACTTAAACACATAAATATATAGGTACTAGTATACCATATACTATGGATACACTCACATAAATATGTATATACTCTATAGATATCATATATATACATAGAACCATACATATATACTTATATATATTCAGCCATACATATATATATACATATAATATATATACTCATACATATACACTTATATATATATATATATATATATATATATATATATATATATATATATATATATTATATATATATATATATATACCATACATATAGATATAGGTATATAAACACATATGCATATAGGTACATCTATACACCTAGATATCTATACCCATATAAAATACCTATATAAACACATATTCATATATCACTACATCTATACATATAGCCACTTATACTTATCTATATGATACAATATAGATACATACACATATACACATATATATTATACATAATATATTATACTAATAGTTATACATAAGTCACATTGAATCTAGAAATGTAATCAAACAAACACGTGGAGTGCATCGCACCAATATCACACTAGATCAATGATACACTTGCGATACGAGTACACCACATAACCAAACGACCCCGAAGGACACGAGCAAGTCTAAAATACTATTTATGAATAATACGAGGAGAAAAATATACATCTACGTGTCCGTGTCAAAATATGACATGCACAAAGTCCCGTGTCGGAGAAAAATCCCCCAAATCAACACATATCACCAAATTTGTTGGGATACGACCTATACGTACCTAATTGTGGATACGACACTAGTCACAAACAAGCAAACACATGCCAAGTTGATCTATAGGACCAATTGACAAACACAACAAATGTCAATCTCGAAATTTCCCCAAAATTGACACAAAAGCACCATAACTTTCTCAATAGGCCTCCTATGAACTCAATTTCAATTCTTATGGGTAGCCTATGCATGTGGGATGTTTCCTTATGGTTAATTCATAGATTTAGAAACTAATTAAAGGGAAAATACTGAATTATACCTATTGGGAGATGGATTCCTAATGAAATATCCAAAATTGGTAAAATTGGCAAAATTGTCCTTCAACTTGTAGATCCTTGCTCCTCTTTGTAGATTCTTGCTTCCTCCTTCTAGATCCTTGCTCTACTAGCCCCCAATGATTATTTGGAAAGGATTGGGGAGACATTTGATAGGGATTTGATGGAATTTGGTTGAAGAAAATTCTAGATCTAGATTTGGAATAAAAAATGAAGCGAGAAAGTTTTCATCCCCTTTATATAGGCCTCACTTGCCCCCTCCCTCAAGCTACTATATAAAGTCTAAAATATCCCTTGGGGCCTTTCATGAAAAAATTAATTAAGGAGGGAAGGTTCTAGTCTAATGGGTTTAACTTAATTAATTCATCCTCCTAATGAATGGGCTTACTATTGGGGTTAAATCTAACTAAAATTAAATATTAGTCCATAGATATAAACTAACTAGTTAGATCCACTATCACAAGTCCAAAAATAAATCTAACATGCTAACAATAAATAAATAATAAAATAAGTAAATATTCAACATGCATAATATTTAATTAATTACCAGAAGACTAAAATAGCCTTTCCTAGAAAATGTGGTAGTGACACGAACTGACAAAGAGTACAAGAGAATCCTAATTAAAAGAGGATATAAGTACAAAAATAATCTGGGCAAGTGTGACGGTGGAGTTCGACCACTGCAGCGGCTCCTTTACTCCGTTGATGATCCGGAACCAAAGGGGGTTGACGATGATTCATCGCTCCTTTTTCTCCTTCCCACGTGTATATGTGGCTGCCTCTACGTATGTGGATCGATCTACATTTGGGAAATACCCACTATTTATAGTTTTTGAATAGACATATATGCGCGCATCTCATGCTACCATATGGTGGCGCATGTTGCGACTAGCGACACAAGCTATCATAAGTTGACACGTGGTCGTCCGAGATTTGGGTTAGCTGATGCCCATAACACTCGTGACACTTGTAGTTGTAGACTTTGATTTCATCTTGGGAGTACGTTCGCTCGACGCATGGCAACAACCCACAAATAGTGGGGTTTGTCGCTTCTTGGCACATGGGAACACTAGTGGCGCATGATACTGCGGGCACATGAGAACACCAAGATACAAGTGGCACATTGCACTACGGACACATGAGACACTTCTTAAACTGTTGGCGCATAGGGCTAACTCATTAAGGTGCATAGGGGCAGGATCACTAAGGCGCATAGAGCTTGATCACAGAGGCACATGGGGATGATTTTCCATGCTTCTATAATATCTCCTTCAAAGTTTCTAAACTTAAAACTTTGTAAGTTTTTAAGTTTGGAATACTTTGAACAGAAGCATGGAGGATGTACGTACAGGGATCGCTTTGGCACACGTACAAAGCATCCTTATATTTGGCGCATCGAGAGAGTACTTCCATTTGGCGCACCAAACTTTCTGGCGCATTAGCTGTTGGGCACATCAAGATATCATTTAGCGAGGCACAACTAGCTGTTAGCGCAACAGGCCTATACGGAGATTCAACTATTGACTGTTTGGTTCATCCCGCGATTTTAGTGCCTAACAATTCTTGAGCCATTAATGGCTTCCTTGTTATAAATAGAGGGCTAGGAGATGAAGAATGATACTTTTCCACCTCAAACAATGTCTCTGTTGAAGTCGGGCGTAGGGAAGTTAGTCAAGCAGTTCGTCGACCCTCTTCCTCTGATGGTCGACCACCCTTCCGTTTGTGGCGAAGGTGAGGAGTAAGACTTGTACTCTTTCTGTTCTCTTTCTGGCACTGCCTGTTCGCACCCCTTTTGGTCCTGTTCGAACTGCTTGGCCCGACGAGCATGGTGGTTGCCGAAGGGCTTCGTCCTGAGGATGCGCTGACGGTGAGGGTTCTATCTTGGTAGCATGGGTGATGCTGTCTCTCGACACTCACCTAAAGTATGCGCCGAGAACTGATGCGCAATTATGTTGTAGGGGCATACTTGTCTCTGCATGGCTATGTTTGTCTTTGTACTGTAGTGGCGGTGCGTGTATGCGGGATTTGGTGCCTATGTGCGGCATCCCTGAATGCATAGACAACTGGTTGGCGCATGGCGCATCTTTTCGATGATGCACACCTTTGTATTTTCTCACAGTCATTCTGACTTTATATGCTCGTTTGTGCAGGGACTGTCTCGGATTGCTCTGGTTCCGATGGAGCATGGAAGGATATCATAGTCACCGCTGTTCGTGGTGAACAAGCACATTACCCAGAGGATTGTTTGCGATCTTCCAACCTAGCTCACTCTAGCTTCCCTCCGTATGCGGCCATGATGTGATGGATGAATCTCAGGTCGTATTCTGGCGGCCCAAATAAGTAGCAGCGGCTGGGCGGTCGGACGGCGGTCAGGCGGTCTCGTCGAGGGCGGCGGTCTCGTCGAGGGCGGATGGGAAGATCTAGGGTTAGGGTTTTGTGGCTCCATTATCACACACACACACACACACACACACACACACACACACACACATATATATATATATATATATATATATATATATATATATATATATATATATATATATATATATATATATATATATATATATATATATATACAACGAGCAGGGGGGGTCTTCTTAACGCGCGTGGGAGGGGGCACTTGCTGCGGTTGTTGCTGCTTAGGTTTCTTTGTTTAGGGCTTTTTGCAGGAAGACCGTTAGGGTTTAGATATTGATGTTTATTTTTCTTTTCTTTTTTATTCTTTTTCTTAATCCTTTTCATTTCTTTATTTCTAATTTCTAATTTCCTATTTCATTTCTTTTTCTTTCTTTTTCTTTTCTAATAAACTATATATATATATATATATATATATATATATATATATATATATATATATAATTCTAGTATTTATATTTGTGCATACCATTAAGCTGGCAACTGCTCAAAGGATCTCCTACATGAAATAAATTCGAAAAAATTCCTAGTGGCTCCTAAATCCCCTAAATGCACAAACACCTAAAATAAAAATTAAATAAAATCTATTTCTCCTAATTAGCTCATAATTACTATAATTTAATTAATAATTAATTAAAAAGGATTAATACGGTTTTTAGGAATATGGGTTTTACATTCTACCCAACTTATAGAAATTTTGTCCTCGAAATTAAAACTAAGTCACGATAGAAAGTCAATGATGGTATAAGATTTGCATTATTTAAAATGCAAGACGGTTTAAATGAGGGACGATGTTGCACGTTGCACAATCCAAGATTATGGTGAAAATCCATATGAACGAAAAATATGTTTCTTCATGTGTCATGTCCAATGGTGTGGGCACCTCAATGCACTTTTGCATAAAAATGCCCAACAATTGGAAAATCGAACAAGGATAGAAATTGGGTTAATACGAGACGGGTCAAGATTGTGTCTCCAATTTCAATTGGAACGCACAAGGTACAAGGTTGGATTTATTTAGGATTAAATAATAACGTTCACGACGAATATTGTGCGACTAAAATGTAGCACAAGAGAGCATAATTATAAGTCACGCAAGGTCAGAATGGAAGATGGGCACGTCTAGGATAAGGGTATGGAATTTGTGGAAAGCACTGGCTAGTGTAGTGCTCCAATTATTGAAGCACGGTAAGGTAGGCTAAGTGATACAATGTTATAAAATTAAATAAGAATACCGTTTTCTATTTCTAATTAGATTCAAACTAGCCTTAGTCTCACTATCTAAGCCAAGTAGGTCCAAATCTTAGGTGAGGGGGTTTTACATTCCAGCCAACTTAAAAACAATTTTATCCTCGAAATTAAATAAGGCATAATTTGTTAATTCCTTCACATTCGCATATGAGGCAAGTCAATCACAATCTCTTCCAAAATTAAAAATATATTCTAATCCATCGCAATTACTTTCAAAATTAAGGTAACCTCTGTTTAATTCAAGATATTGTAATCTTTTCTCGATAGTCATATCTAATTTTTTAATAGATCTATACGACATCTCCAAGTTTTAAATAGCCCTCAAGTTTAAAAGATTTCTCCTCAAGTTTAATAATGCAACTTTTACCCAACTTAGAAGTTTACCCATCTATCATATAAAGCTATACACTTAAGAAAATATTCCTCAACTTATTTAATCATGCTATTCGATCCTCAAAAGTTTAAACTCTAATATTTTACCTATGATATGCCCTTAATTACGGAAAAATCATCATCAAGTAATGCGGTTGGCGTATGGGATATATTTAGTACTATCTGTATATCAAACTTATACTAAGCACGAGGTTTCGTCTTTCCGAAATAAGGGAAGACGAAAAACAATAATAAAGAGTTCAAGGGAAAGGTAATATAATAGAAGTTTGGGGATCAAGGCGTTTAAGGAGTTCAAAAGGAATTGTCAAGGCAGATGTGGATTGAGATTCCTATTTGGTAATTTCTTATTCAAATGCTCATATAAGTATAGTTATGTAACTGATACGATATGCTCAGGCATGTCTAGAGGGCAAGTACATTCGCCTACCAGACACTATATATCTCAATCCATGTAATGTAGTTATGCGAAGGGTGAACCAAGCGCACCAAGGTTAGCTTGACCTTAATACACTGATTCTGAAACGTATTAGTATATGCATCCACTAATACATATGTTGTGAACAAGCTCGATAAAAGAATAAGCTTGCAAAACTATGCTATAAAATAGCAGCATAAGTCAAGGTAGTTTAGAAATATAAATCCGCTGGATTATGATGAAAGAAGGTACAATTAATTCAAGTTCATAAAACAAAACAAAATAAGACTCTACAGTCTCTACAGTTGTCGTGCTAACACCTTGTCCAAGTCGTTAGTCGACAAAATATGGGTATGGGTCTTTAAGTCCTACCATCAGAATAAATACTATTGTCTTATGCTAGTACATAGTTAATGTCGTTCAATTATACTTCAATAATGAGTCAAGAGGACCAGGTGTCACTAGATTAGGAGGCATACTACCAAACTTATAACATTCATCTAATACCGTGGCAGTTTTAAGGGGATTCTACAAAATAATAGTGTCCTTGCAAATAAAGCATAAACTCTTATTGGGGTTTGCGAGAAAATTATCCTATTGCATTATATCGGTAATGGTCACCTTAAGTCTTAATCATAGTGCTCATAGAACATGTGTCAATAGTAAGAATGAAAGAGCTATTGGTTCTTAAGTGAAAAGAGGATATACCTATATTAGGTTATGGATACGAATTATTCATCATCGTCCGGGAAATAGGTACAACCCCATCCGAAACTTCTTGAGGAGGCAGATTGCCGAATTGGAGAGAGATCATGTTGGCAGTGACCGTCTTCTCGCTATTATGCAGAGTGATGGCCTTAGCGTCGATCAACTCCTGGATTTTCCTCTTTAGTACATAACATGCCTTTGTGGGGTAATGTATGTACCTATAAAAAATGCAGTACTTAGGGTTATTGGTACTGCCGACTTCGTTAGGCCGCTTTACCTCAGGGAGGGTAAGCTTGCCGCTTTTGACTAGACAATCGAATATGCTCGGAATATCGTCGTCGTCAAAAGAATATGCTTCAATGGGCCTGGAAGTCCCAGGTTTCGTCTGTGTGGTTGCCAAAGTATTTTGCCTAGACGTATTGATCGCCAGAGCTTCTTTTCCTTTGGAACCACGAGGATGGTCGCTATTGGAGGATGACCTCTTCCCTCTATCAGAGGTAGAGATCATGATTCCATTGTCACGTGCCTTCCGACTGTTGTCTTTAGCGGCTACCGCTGAGATGATAAATGAGGGCCAATCATGGAACTGATATGGTCCTGTGAATATCAAGATCAATGGAAGAAGGTTCTTCCTGCAAATGTCCACTAAGGCTGAATCCGGAACTCCGGGAGGCATTTGCAAAGTGGCCTGACGAAAACGTTCGATGAAAGTGCGAACGTTCTCTTTTTCCTTCTGCTTTACTTCGATGAGAGAGGACATAGACATATCCATCCCTCCTTCATAGAATCGCGTGAAGAACAGAGTCTTGAAATCTTCAAAGGAAGTAATGCAGTTATCCGGAAGACTACGGTACCACTGATAAGCCACTCCAGACAGATAACCTTTAAACACTCGAGTGAGAAGGGCGTCATTCCCTTGCAACAACACCGTCATCATGCTGAAGTAGTTCATGTACTGGCTCGGTGACGTCTTTCCCTCAAACAAAACCATAGCCTGTGGTTTATATTTTGGGGGAAAAAAGATCTCATCCCAGATAGCTGGGTAAGGTTGGTTGATGCCCATCTTCTTAAGCTGATCCTTATGCTTCAAGGAAACAAATTGGGCTTTCAATTCCCGTACTGCCTGCAATGGATCTTCAGCTGGTAAAGGGACCGCAGAGTGGTGAGATATCGGTTGTATTGTAACTCTAACAGGAGGCAATACATTCTCCGAGTTAGGAAGTGGAGGAGCTGCTGATTCATGATTTATAACAGGCTCCTGGTTCGCATTGGATGATGGTAAGTCCACCCCCACACGTATTTGAGTCGGAGGGACCGATGCTTGAGCTATAGCAGCTGTATGTTGAGTCAGCATCATCTGGTGCATATTCTCCATCATGGAATGCATCTCTTTCAGTGATGTTTCCAATATAGCGATGCATTGCTCAGTACTTCCTGATGGGGAAGCTTCTTCGCGTTCATCTCCAATGGCATAGACTCCCATTTCTCTGGATGCTATGGAAGGATCAGTATAGATCTCCGTAGAGATTGAATCTATACTTTCAGCATCCGATTCGAGAAATTGGTGACCCCCAGTGTCGGAATCAGAAGAATATGAAGTCGGTTGTCGTGACCTTGAACGAGTGTTCCGAAACACACCAGCTTCAATATTCTCAAGGAGTCTGTTGAATCTCCTTTGGTTTGGAGTCCTAGAGGGATGACGTCTTGAATTTGACCTTCCTCTAGGAATGTGTGAAGCCATGTTCACTGATGTGAATGTAGGCTCTTCTTCCTGTAAAGACAAAGAGTAGTTTAACCGGTCGAAAACTGACCGTTTTGCTTTAGAACAACAATAATTAACTATAACTTTATGACTATTACAACAGTGCTCCCTAGGGGGTGTAATAGATATGTTAGAAGATCCCCTATCTTTGCGCTTCTGGATCAAGAGGTTACGCAAGTCGGAAGGATTAACAGAAGAAGAAGAAGAAGGCTTATTTTGCCATTTTACATCAGTTGGAATGCGGATATTGGGAATCATAACTCTCTCCCTGCCATACGAATACAGCAGTTCAGCTATGTGAGTAGCACATGATCCATGAGGAGCGTATCTATCCATAAACTGGGCCTTCTTTACGCCGAGGGGCTTGTCCTGGTGTAATCTGGAACTTTGCACAGGTTGGCATAAAACTGAGAAAGTCCTCAATCGGCCATCAACATTCTGCGTAATCTGAAGAGCGGGCAGATTTTTCTCTTGATGGCGTAAAAGCCGAGAGGTCGGGAAATCTGCCACTTGTTTTCCCTTGCGGCGATTGCAAGGACCATCTGCCTCATTGTAGAGGGGAGATACATTTTTATGCGCGGGGCGCTTTTGGAATTTCTGAATTGGCGCTGAGGCATTATCAAAAATTTTGTCTGCCACGTCACAGACGGGAGACTGCATTTTACGCCAGGGCACGGGGTAGACTTCTGGATTGGCACTGAGGCATTGCTAGAAGCTTTGTCTGCCACGTCACAGATGGGAGACAGAGTTTTACGCGCAGGGCGCGGAGTAGACTTCTGGATTAGCACTGAGGCATTGCCAGAAGCTTTGTCTGCCACGTCACAGATGAGAGACAAAGTTTTATGCGTGGGGCACGCAGGTTGAGATGCTACAACCTTGTTGGTCGAAGAGAGAGAGTCCGCATGAATGGTAGAGGATGTCCGGGGCATCCATACTTTACGCAATTTCCTGTTGTCTTCGACAGAGAGGGAATGAGAGCTACCCCCTGCTCGAAGCATGTCTTCGTAAGCTGATTGGTCGAATTGGACAGCCAAGGTCTTCTTCGTTGATCCTACAGATACAATATTATGTTGAGCAATGGTTTTCTCGTCAGATGAGAAAGTAGTCCCCAGCAGAGTTGCATCTTGTGTTTGATAATAAATGAAAGAAATTAGAACTAGGTTTATACGAAACCCTTTCTTTGTTTACAAACAAGAAAAAAAAGTACAATTAATCCTATACGAGGATGTTAAGTACAAAAATTTGATTCTGGGGAAATATTGCTATAGGAGTCTGATCTGCGGTCGATCACTTTGTCCCTTGGACCACACGATGACGAAGAAGTACTGTAGAAGACGAAAAAGAAGCTTCAAAAAAAACTGCAGGGGGGGATTGAACTCTCGTTGCCAAAACACTTTCTGGATATACTCTCTTTTCTTGAAGAATATTCGACTTTCCACCTCTTATTCTTCTGCTCTTTGACCCTTCCACCCTTCGAACCTTGACCTCCGCGACCGGAGGTCTCTATTTATAGAGTTCGGCTATAGTCGGCGTATAAACCGAACATCGGAGAAAGCTGCACCTTTTACGCGGCGGTTATAATAACTGCTACCCACGTATGAATGATCTCTTGAATTAGCGTGTGACACGTGTCCCATTATGAGGTAATACGTATAATCACTCATCGAAGATCACGACATGCAAGCCACGCAGATAACTGCTCCTCGCGTAGAGATGGTTGGCATAAAAGCCAAATAACTGTCCCGTTGGCGTAAAAGCCAAATAGCTGTTCTGATGGCGTAAAAGCCAAATAGGCGTAGAAGCCGAATGGTTGTCAGGTTGGCATAGAAGCCAAATAGGCATAGAAGCCGAATAGTTGTCAAGTTGACATAGAAGCCAAATAGGCGTAGAAGCCGAATAGTGGTCAGGTTGGCGTAGAAGCCAAATAGGCGTAAAAACCGAATAGTTGTCAAGTTGGCATAGAAGCCAAATAGGCGTAGAAGCCGAATAGTGCTCAGGTTGGCGTAGAAGCGAAATAGGCGTAGAAGCCGAATAGTTGTCAAGTTGGCGTAGAAGCCAAGTTCTGCGTAAAGCTTGATGCTTTGCAAATATAGCCCGAGTCGGCGTATTTCAAGGAGATAGCGTACGGCGTGCTCCTACAGCTAAAAATAGCCTAGTTGGCGTAATGTGCGGGGATGGTGATGTGGACGTATTAGCCCTAATTATAGCTTACCCAGTCTTTGAAAGTAGAACCAAATATCGTGCATTAATTGCAGAGATCTGCCCCCATCTCGTGCATTAACTGCAGAGACGTGCCTCGAGTTCTGTACGATGCAGTTGGTTTCGTCTCTTCCTGAGCGTAAAGGCTCGTCTTTGCCTATGTAAAATAGGCAGCATATTCCTTGAATGCGTAAACGACGTCTTATATCAAGGATTATATCACTAAACGATAGTTTAGGGCTCTGTATAGAATCATAATTACAGCCGTCCTCTCGATCGTCGTGCAGTACTCTTTGTCAGGAGTCAGGTTTACTGCTTCAACTGACAGGTTCATTCGAGTAATACAAAGAGATCCTCGTACAACTTCTGGCTACATTAAAAGCAGATGGGTTTTACGTCGAAATGGCGATGTAGCAACCTTTTTACGCCGAAGCAGTCTAGAAATACTGCATTACGCGGGTTGTTCTGGAGCTATATTTTATGATGAACTAGCGTTGAAGCTCTGCTGTACGCCGATGGCTCTGAAGTTATGTTTCACGCCACCCAGCGTTGGAGCTCTGTTTTACGCGAGCTTCCTGCATATCGAGGATTTTACGTGTATGATTCCCCAGCGTATTTTTTATGCTTCTATAGTGTCAAGAACCGTTGGCACGGTCGGTACTACTTGAGTTACAAAGATTTCAAGGGTTGGTTGCTCATCATGTCCAACTTTTAGTTCCACCATGCTAGCTTGCTCAACTACTGGTTCTATCCAGATCTGACTCTGAGTAGGTCCTACCTCCTATTGTTGTCCAGGGGAACCCTGTACTGCCATGCCTGCTGCTCCAGCAACTTAAGAATCCCTAAAGAAAGGATAAGAAATATCAAGAACAGGATGTGAAGGATCAAGGAAACAATTGATTTGATAGTCAAGCAAGGCTTCGAGAAGAACGAATTCAGGATTTCAAAGGCATGTGTTTGATTGAGAATCCTATGACCATAACACCCGACAAGTCTGAAAATACAAGACCTATATGGACCACTACTAAAACCTTGTCACACCCAGTACCGAAATACGAAGACGAACATGGCCAACTCACCCATACAAGGTATAGAACATCGTACGATGATCACGGATGTTGTACGATAGGCCTATAGACACTCGTCGAGCTTCTCATTCCAATCATCTTTGTTAGAAGAAAAGAATTTTTTGAGGAGCTTGATGATAGTCTTGTTGAATGCTTCGGCTAATCTATTTACTATTGGATTATAGGCATTTAAAGCTATATTATGATTTTTTTATCGCAAAATCAGAAAAAAGCGTGGCTTACGAATTATTGACCGTTGTCATGAATGATCTTACAAGGGAAATGATGTAATATTTAAGAAAACTGATTACATTCGATATTTTTACCTCTGCGTGCGGAACGACTTCTGCCCATTTGGAGAAGTAGTCTGTTATAGCCAAGATAAACCAGTACCTCTTAGACGAAGGTGGACTAATTGGTCCTATGATGTCCATTCCCCAGGCTTCGATCAGCCAGGAAGCAGCGGTCGAATGCAGGAACTCCGAGGGTTAGTGGATAAAGTCGGCATATATTTGACACATCCTACACTTCCTCGCCTAATTAACGGCATCCTCCACTATCGTTGGCCAATAATAACCCATCTGGTAGTCATGAAGCTTATGCCCAGGCTAATGAGAACCACAAGTACCGTCGTGAGCTTCACGAAGATCTTGCTCTGCTTCTGCGTCCGATAGACATCGTAGCAGGAGCCCGTCATAGGAACGACGGTATAGTATCTTAGTGGCTATGTCGTAGTAGAACCGGAGGGGACACCTTCTGATGGAAATAGCCTCATTTGGGTCATCCAGAAGGATTCTATGGACTACATAGTCTATAACGGGAGCCTCCAGTCTTTGATATTAGCATCTGTTTCTGTGGAGTGGATTAGATTTAAGCACAAGTTTTCTTTAGGCAGACCAGCTCTTGGCCAACGACTGTGACCAATAGATCAGTCTTGATTGGGACAACCAAGGTTGCGACAAGGCTGGAGAGTTTATTAGATTCAATATATTGCAGTCGCGGTACATGTTCTATGAAGAACAATGTAAAGGTGGAAATCATATCAACATCCACCTGGTGGTAGGGTAGCAGGTCCATATGACGGACTTCGTATTTGTCGTGGATTTGATTGACTAGTAATTTGGAGTCTCCATAGGCTTCTAGGTAATCAACCTCCAGTTATTTAGCTAGCTGGAGCTCAATGATAAGAGTGTTATATTCTGCCACATTGTTGTAATATAGTGTCACACTCGTTCCCATATTTGGTATTCTTGAATTTTTGATATTTAAATTTTTTTCATGTAGCTGCATTCATGCTATATTTTACATGTTGATTCATGTTAATTATGTTGTATTTTATTTAATTTTATGTATGTTTATTGTGGGAGACTACCAGAGACCAGTAGTGAACACCTTGGTAATTGCTATGAACTAGTGCTAGGACCCGTATGTAGGATGGATATCTGACCCAGTTCACTCTTGGAACTACTAAGCCTATTTTGGATGGTTAGGATTGCATGAGGTTTAGTCATGACTAGAATACCCTTTTCCCCTCTTGTGTATATATACTCCTCTTTCTCTCTCTCTTTCATTTTTTATTTCTTTCCTTTAATTCTTCCTTTCTTTTCCTCCTTCCCTCAAGCACTCCTAACTGAAACCCTAAGACCTAGCCCTAGACTTTACTCTAAGAGGAGGTTTGTTAGTCTAGCAAGGCAAGTACATATTGCTCAAAGTGGTGAAGCCAAATTTTTATGAATTTTTATATAATTAGTAAATTAAAATGTGTTTTATTAGAAATATTTTCCTTATCCTCATTAGTTTTAGTTCTTAGAGTTTTCGGTTTTGATGAACAATTTTAGGTAGATCTGAGCTTTAAACATAGGATTTTAATGGATTCCAAAAGTTTTCAAAAGTTTTTCTTGGTTTTGATCTACTAAAATATGGTATTTTAGAAAAATATTTTTTGTGGTTGATGGAACACATTATTTTGAGCATTTTGGCTTTTGGTTCACTTGATTCAGAGTTAAAATGATATTTTTTTAAAGAAAGCAATTTTTGGATTTTTGGAGCTTTTTTGTCTTGGTTGAACTTGTTGTCTAGAGAAGACAAATTTCTATGCGTCCAGCGTAATATGCGGTCGAGACTTCCATGCGGCAAGATCCTTATGCGGCTGGACTCTTTGCCCCATAGACAACCAGTATGCGTCCATTTTGTTGGAAGCATGACTGACCATAACACTATTCTGGAGCTAAGTGACATAACTCCTTGTATTTTTTCGCTGGAGGAATAAGAAATTTGCTAAGTCAAAGAGACCTCCATGTGACATCGACATCCATGCGGCATTGACCCATATGCGGCAAGTAGGCATATGCGGCAAATAGAGTATGTGGCCACTTTTCCTTAGACGCATGACTCTGAAACCTTGCCACATCTTTATATGGTCTTGTCTTTTCTTCCTGACACACTTTATGGCTTATCACATCCATGACTTTAGTTACTTCTCTCTGACACACATCACTTCAACACTTGTTTCAAGGGTAAACTTTTGTGCCGGAGCATGCGGCTTGGAGGTGCATGCAGCCTGGAATCGTATTCGGCCTGAGGTAGCATGAGGCCAACAGTCCATGCAGCCAGCTCGTCCATGCTGCCAGTTGCTCATGCGCCTGATTAGTACATGTGGCATATCCCATGCATTGATACATGTGTGCACTTCTCATGCGCGTATATGATCATGTGCGACCCTAGTAATCTATGTACACGTTCCACGATTTCTTGGGTTTAACTGTTTTATTTAGAATATTTCTTATCATATCCTATGTGGTTGATCATGGTTTCTTGCTTGTGTTATTCTAAGAAAAATTAGACTTAGTAACTGGCTATGTGCTAGAACTAACTATGTGCATAGTATGATTATATGTTGTAGTAGACTATGTGGCAACCCAGTGTAAACTCAGATTAGTAGATTAACTTATCCTTTTATTCGTCGGATAGAGTGAGAGGCGTAGTTTTGCTCGGAAGACGATCTGCAATCCTGGTCTTTATTTGGTTTAAAAATTGTGGATCTACTCCAGAGTGGTTCAAACTTTTCCCCTTACTTACGTTGGGAAAAAATATCATTAATTCGAGGATTTCACATAAATTTAGGCTTACAATAAATGTTTCAGGTTGTGCATCGAGAATGCCCCCTATACTATGTGACATATGATATTATTATATTAATTCCCCAGTACGGTCATGATATGTGGGTTAACTACCAAAGCGTGGCTAGGAATTGATTGATTGTTGCATCACGCTTGGGTGAATCCAATTTGAGCTATTAAGTAACAAAGTGGATTCGTATCTAGCTTGGACCGTACTATGGTACAATATATAGGAGGATTGATCCTGTGACCACATCATGGGATTCCTAGCATAACTATAGGGTTAGTTTAGGCAACTAAAATTGGTAGAGCATTGGGAGGGATGAAATTTCGAGATCGTGCACATTAGCCACCTCAGACAACTATCAAGACGTGCAAGGTTGACCCCCATGGATATTGGTCACGTCCATACTAATAGACTGCAATATTCGAATACTTATATTGTACAATGCTTTCTATGTGATTCTAGTATGGTGGCCTTACGAGGGACTAGTTCATAATATACAATGTGCTAAGTGATTAATATGGCTCGGTTAGCCCTGCTAAACAGCTCACAATATGTGAATTTCTTTATTCATCTATTTTGAGATAACTCAGACTCCACATAACAAGTCATCGGATTGATTGGCCGATTTAAAGGAGTATGTGTTGGTAGTCTAGGGACAAACTATTGTGGTACGACGGTTCAACCCTTGTCCTTGTTTGGTTGTAGAGTTGCGCCAATGTGTCACAATAGGTCATCTACCGAAGCTGCATATTATACCTATATCTTAGCTTGTATTGTGGCATGTGTGTTCTGTATTATATTGATATGTTGTATCTTAGTCGTATTCATAATTTATAAGTCGTACCCTGTCTCGGAGTAGTACGACATCTCTTATCCTTGTTTGGTTGTAGAGGTATCCTACTGCTCCGTTGAAAGGTGTAACTACCACTTTTTTGGGGAGGGGTATTTTTGTCTTTTTCTATTTAGTCTTATTGTTAATAATTATATTTTATATTAATTATATTAGTTATATTTTTATTTCATAATATTTGGTATTATTACATGTATATCTATATTTAATATAGATGAATAGTTAGTTGTTAGTCATTAGTTAGACTAGTTATTAGTGAACCATATTGAACCCAACTGACTTGAGATGACTCATTTAGTGCAACCAATTAGTTAGTCATGGTTGACCCCTTTTTAAATTAGAGAAAATGATTAGTGAACCCTTCCTTTAGTTATTGGAACCTTCCTTAATTAAAAGTTCTTTATTAGTTAAACCATTCATGACAACTTGAGAGGGAAATTTGGATATTGTAAAACCAAACCAACCCGAACCCTAAGTGGTCAGCCCTATTTAGAGGAAAGGAGCCTCATGAATATTTATTACTTCATTCATTTCTTCTCCATTTGTTCTTCCCCCAAAAATTTATCCATTTTCCTCTACCAAATTTCTCCAAATTAATCCCAATTCCTCTTATTTTTATCCCCATGGAGAGTTAAAAGCTTAAAGATTGTAAGAGGCTAGAAGAAAAAGGGTTTTGCTAGGAGTTGGTGTCCATTTCTCATCCTTGTGCTCATTAGAAGGAACCACATTGGAAATCCATCTTCCAATAGGTAAAACCTTATTTCTTCTTATCATTTCAAATTTGAATGGTGTAATAAACCCATAGGAACCCTCTCTTGGTTTAAGACTACCCATATGAAGAAGAACTAGGTCCATAAGAGGCCTATGGAGAAAGTTACATGAAGTTTTGTGTCCATTTGGAGAAAGCTCCGAGGTGGCACACCAAATGTTTGATGAAATACCTAATGGGTCATTTATATTGCTCATTGGTGTTTTAGAGGCGTCATGAGGATTTAGTTGTATTTGGGAGTATTTTTAGTGAGTATCACATTAGTATCATAGTGTGATACCTATGTATGGCTTGATGCACACCATGTGGTTATAGAATGGTATAGGTGAGAGTGTGTGTGCACTGTGCTATGCATAGTAAACTATGTGTGTGTGAGTGCATAATGCTCTTTGTTCAGTATGTGCATTGTCTCACTTTGTGTGAGATTTATGTGCGTGTGATATCTACAATAGTGTGTACTCGGGTTGGCTGTTGCAATGACAAGAACTTGAGGGTATCAATTGGGGGATCAAGTATCAGATGAGAGTAGAGGGTCTGGATTATGTATACTAAATTCTGAGAACTACTATTATAGTAGTACATGTATTAGAGAAGAATTTGTGTATCAGTGTTTTAAATGGGTGTTCGATGCTTGACTAAGTTGGGGTTATAGGAGGAGGTTACTGTAGGCATTGTTGCAACAAATGCATTAAAGGGTAGTGGAGTTACAGGTTCTAATACAATTTAATATGCATAATATGGGACCAAAGTGGACTGTGTGTACTCGACTGCAGGCATGAGGCCCTGTAGTGCAGATAGAAGTACTAAGGTACGTGACTGGGAATAGGTATATGGGGCTAGTGAATCAGTGAGTGATAGCCATGATGTCAGCAAGAAGAGGTTAAGGGGTAAGTCTGCACACTGCTGCAAGAGCATGTGTAGGCCAAGAATAAGAGTGCTGCAGTATGAAATTGGATCAGTGGCAGTGGCATGTTGGGTTGCTGCAAGGAGCAACACCTTGTGTGAAGTGCGACAAACACTACTGACCGGGTAGGAAATTGCCAGTTTGGCATTGCACAGTTTAGATGAGGGGTGTTCTGTTCAGGTGAGCATGCAGTGATGGAAAAGAACTGCAACACAGGTAGGTTTAGCAACAGATTTAGCTTGCTGTTGCAGCAACAGAGGGCAAGGTTGCAGTAGTATGTACAATTGAGGGAGCTTGGGTAACAGTCAGGGATGACTGATATTGTATAATTAAATATGTTTTTAGGGTATCTATAGATATGTGTTGTTTTAAGTGTACTCTTGTGAGAGTGTGCAAGTGTAAAAGACATCATGTGTACAAGTAGATTTATGTGTGTGTCTTTTAGAAGGTGGTGCATTAGTTCTCTGTGGGAAGGTATCCAAGACCTAGGTGCAGATTTGGTATTCCATTAAGGGAGATGGGTGTATACGTGAGTTTAACAACTGCAATGGTGTATAGGTATTGATGTGTGCTTTATGTGGTTTAAGAGAGTATATGTATTGAGTATCCTAATATGAGTACTAGTGTATTTTAATTTGGGTGTAATGGTTGGTGTCATATGGTGCCAAGGGTATGGGTATTCTAGAGTTATAAGTGTAGGAATATAGATGAGGTAGGGAGACCTGGTGGGGTGTTGAGGGGAATGTTGAGGCATTGAGGTTGGGGAGGTCTGACAGACTGTAACACAGTAAAGGGGTGCATGCAGGGTTCTCAAGCGGCTGTGGGGAGTATATCACTTGATACACTCAGTGAGAAGGAGATGTTGGTTCCAGTCAAATGACTGAGCAAGGTTAGTGTTGGTTCGAGAGTGTCCAAGGGGTATGCTTGTTTAGGCTAATATGGTGATACTTGGTATAAGGGTACTCAAGTATCATTAAGTGTAGTAGTTTGGATAGGTAAGTAAGATATTGGATATCGAGTTAAGGTATTGAGGGTGTGGGGGTAATGTTTATATTGGTAATAGTCACCAAGATGGAAGTATACCAGTGAGTATTAGAGATAGGAGTTGTGTATCCAAGTATCTTAGTTTAGGGGTCAAGTGTTAATGTAAGTTTTGAGTCAAGGTAATGTGGGCTGCATTATTAGTAAGGTTATGATACTAAGATATCGATGAAGCAAGGTATTCATACCAAGTTATAGTTGAGGTATTTGTACACTAAGGTAATACACACAGTGTAGAATAACCAAGATATTAAGATAATACTAGATAATAGATAGAACTAGTATATATATAAGTCATATATATAGATACTTAGTAATATTAGCTAGTATAGTTAGTACCTTCAAGGTATGGACCTAGAAACCTAGGTATAGCCTCCTATCACCTAGTGTTAGCTAGTTTAGCCTTGTTAACCAATTTAGAAGCTAGTTTGAACCTAAAATCAAGACATTGACCTATTTTGACTACTATGACCTAGTTTGACTACTATGACCTAGTTTTGACCTAGAATCATATTTTAGTTTATTTAACATGTTTATTACTCCAATACACTAAATAAAATGGAATCTCATATATAGGTTACTTGGACTCCAGTTCAGATTGATTTGGTATTCATTGGTCTGGACCACATGCGAGTACATTCTCTGATAGTTTTTATTATTTGATAATTTCTATGATTCCGGTCTATATTATTATTTTACCTTATTCCTTAACATATGGATACACGGATTAGTATTATATGGATTCACTTTCTTGTGACACATGTGTCATACTTGTCTGGCCTCTACATCAGGACTCACTTATTGGCATCACTTACTTTATCTTGCTGGCCTCGTACTTGATTTACGTCTCAGGACTTGGATTCATTTATACTAGTTGTGTGAAAAAATATCTTAGTAGACATGTAAATATTCCCAAAATATGGAATCACCCCTTACTGGTTGAATATGGAATGATAACAGTAGCACACCTCACGTGCAATGAGCCATATTACCCCTAGTTGTTTACATGTCGAAAGTAGTATTATAAAATATACTAGTTTAGTTACATTCTTACTGGCTTCACATAATACTTGTTGGACCCATATCATATCTATCTAGTTCAGTTCTCATTTATTTACATTATTTATTTTACCATAATTTTTTGATTCACCATGTTTATCTTTTCTTGCTTCTTAAATTAACTATGACTGTATTTTATTCTCTGATTCATTTACTTTCCCTGCTCATCATGTATTACTTACTATAACTGTTTTATAGACTTTATTAACTAATTGGAACTGCTATTGGGTTGTACTTTGCTCCAATCTTGACTGAATATTTTTTTCAGATGATTGGTTAGAGGAGATGTGTCCCACCTTTTACATGTGATAATATGGCGAGCTGATTGAGGATATAGTGCCAACTACTGAGGTGACTTAGATTTCCACTAGCATATTGTATATACTTCAGTTTTAGATATTGGCATGTATACATTATGGAGACTTGTGTTGTAAGCTAGACTATTAGTCTTGGATGTATTATATTATGATTTTATGACTCTTTCTTCTATTCCATATCGTGCCTTAAGATTTATATTATGACTGAGTATCGATTATAATTATACCATCATATTGCCCTCTATTGTGGAGTTGAGATAACATTGACAGGTATATAAATGTTATTGTGTGAGATGCTAGATAGTTAGTGATAACCAAGACAGCGTTCTACCACCGATGCTGCGCCGTAGGCTAGTCGTACCTAAGTACTCGTGCTCTCATTCCGGGTGCGGGTCGTGAAAAAGGTTATACGCTTGCAGTTGAGGCATGGATTCCTATTTTACGTACTTTATTGGTTTTTTCTTCATTCACTTATGCTCCTTTGTGGTACTTGCTCTCGTGGCCTGACCCCGCTGGTTTTGCTTGACCTGGTTTAGTAGCAGAGTCAGAGGATCCTGTCCTGTATCTAATCGATGGTGCATACCAGGAGGATATTGGCCGAGGAACTTGAGTGGGTTTCTTCTCCCCCACTATGAGTATTATTTTGTATTATCTTTTGGCGTTTAGCCAACGATACTTGTTAGCCGGTTTATCTGGACATTAGTTCCTCTACATGATTGTATATTATTCAGACTATGGCTGACTTACAGTCATGTACTCTTGGCAATATACTAGTGTACCATCATGTATAACTAGTTTCATGATTATTCTAATAGAGCGTCAGAGACGCCTAACTGCTTTATCTTACATGCTCATTGTTACTGTTTCTTGGTTGATAATTGAGACATAGAGATCCTTGACCCTATGTGACTTGATTGTAGTGCACTCCCTTGTCTCTAGACAACCTTAGCACATTGCATGTTACTTCGGTATTCCGTAAGGTATGGTTGGCTGAGTCACTCTCCCGCTCTCCAATATTCTGGTTCTGGGGTGTGACAAGGTTTTAGTGATGGCCCATGCAGGTCTATCTTTTCAGACTTGTGGGGTATCTTATTCTAGGAGTCTCAATCAAAACTGTTTCCTTTGATATCCTGAATTTGTCTTCTTCGACACCGAGTTTGAACTATCAACAATTGCTTCATTGTTCTTTCTTGTCCTGTCATTTGATGTTTTGGTGTCATTTTTCTTCAGGAGAACCTCTTCCCCGCCTGTTTGGGCAACAGATGTGGTAAAATAGGTAGCATAGCAAGATCCTATTGAGCACCAACAAGAGATAATACTTTCTCAAGACCAACTTTGAGTAGAGCCAATTGGTGGGCAATATGTACCAGAGATCCTGGTACCCCCGGCAGTTCTAGTAACACCAGCAACACTTGATACCCCGACACTGTTAAAAATTATCAGAGGTATAATGGCTACACAACAGTATCAGATAGCAGTACAGTATCACCAGCAGCTTCAACAACAGTAGTAGAAAGCCCTGTTAAACCAATGACTACAAACGGCTCTAGAGGAGAGTAAAGAAGAAGATTATAGGATATCATATTGATTCTGTTGACTCAATCCGAGCTATTTTGATGGCACAGAGGATGCTATTACGGCGGATGCTTGGATTTGAGATATTGAGACGATCATAGCGGCAGCTAAAATTCCAGAAGAGGAGCAAGGCAATCAAGTCCAATTACAACTACAAGATATTGCTCGTGATTGGTGGGCAACGGAGGAAGTCGACATGAAGCATTCTATCTCTTAGAAAAACTTTATAACTCGGTTCAGGACCAAGTATTTCAGAGTAGTGGCGCAGAATGAGCTATTGTAGAGATTTATTGATCTTAAGCAATCCGATAGAATAGTGGATGGATATACAATAGAGTTTTGCAAGCTGAGCAGGTTTGCTCCAGCTATGGTTACGACAGAGCAAGAAAGGGCTATGAGATTCCAGGAAGGACATGACTACCAGACATTCAATACCATGTTGATAGCAGCTAGGAGACATGAGCATACCATCCAGAGGTTACCTTCGTGGACTGGAGGGCGTAAGAGGTCTCATGTCTAGAATAAAGGTGGAGGACCAGCACCCGACATTCGTATTCATGATTTGGCACCACGGGGGCCAGTTGCATCAGATAAGAAAATGAGAATTTGGCAACAACAGCCGAGTCAATAATAACAACGCCCGAAGAATCCAGTAGTATGTACCTATTATAGAAAAAGTGGTCACACTCAGGACTTATGTAGGATGGAATATGAAAGATACTTGATGTGTGGGGTTTTCGACAATATGATAGCAACTTGCCCACAGATGCAGAGGCATGGAGTACCATATTAACAAATTCCAACATTGCTAGCTCCAGGAATAGTTTCGCATCAATAGCCAGTTTTAGTAGTACGACCGTTAGCCCAACGTTCGATGTTAACATAAGCATAGGTGTTTTACCGAGAACAACGTCAGTTTGGTCAGCAGAGACATCCTTATGACAGAGTTCCAGTAGTACCGAGATATGAGCAAGCAAAGTTTGGAGTGTTAGAGTAGGTTTTGGCCGAGGGCGGTCAAATCGAGGGTGAGATTTGAGCTTCTTTCAGTTATATCTTTTTGGTTTCATATATTCAGCGAGTGGAGATGATCTTTCATCTCACTCTTCTGCCTTCGTATCTCATGATACATGATGGATGTCATATGTCCTGACTATGAAGATATGTCCTGGAAAGAGTCATGTTCTTGACTAAGTCATTGGTATCGATTTATCTCAAGACTTGATCCAGGTCCATTTTTGGGAGTCAGCATGGGCCAGCGAGGACGAGTTCCTAGTTTGACAGACTCAGGAGACATATGTATCCGTATGACTCCAGCTCTTTCTTATTTCTTTTGATTGTGTGGATTGCTTGCACCTTTGTTTATATTGTTGTTGCTTTTATTACATGCCTATTTTATTATGCTTGGAATTCAGTTAGTTGTAGTTCATGAGATTTGGTAGTTCATGAGGTTTTCTGGATCATGAGTTTCCTGATAGGATCATGAGTATTTTGCTTGGTCTATGAGTTTTCTTGCTTGGTGATCAGCTCGACTAGCCTAGCGAATTTAGAGGACGAAAATTTTCTAAGGTGGGTAAAGATGTCACACCCGTTTCCAGATTTGGTATTCTTGAGTTTGTGATATTTAAAATTTTCTATGTAGATATATTCATGCTGCATTTTACATATTGATTCTATTAATTATGATATATTTTATTTAATTGTACTTTTGTTTATTGTAGGAGACTATCCAAGACCAGTAGTGAACACCTTGGCAATTGTCATGAACCAGTGCTAGGACCTATATATAGGATGGATATCTGACCCAGTTCACTCTTGGAACCACTAAGCCTATTTTGGATAGTTAGGTTTGAATGATGATTAGTCATGACTAGAATATTCTTTTCACCTCTTGTGTGTATATAATCATCTTTCCCTCTCCTCTCTTTTATTTTTTATTTATTTCCTTTACTTCCTCCTTCTTCTTCCTCCTTCCATCAAGAGCTCCCAACTAAAACCTTAAGCCCTAGCCCTAGCCTAGACTTGGTTATAGGAAGATAATTTTTAGGCCACCAAGGCAAGTACATCTTGCTCAAAGTGGTAAAGCTATTTTTTTTGGATTTTTTATATGGTTAGTAAATTAAAATGTGTTTAATGGGAAATATTCTCCTTGATGTCCTCATTAGTTTTAGTTCTTGGAGTTTTTGGTTTTGATGAACTATTTTGGATAGATATGAGCTTTAAAGTTAGGGATTTCATGGGTTCCAAAAGTTTCCAAAAGTTTTTCTTGGTTTTGATCTATTAAAATATGGTATTTTAGAAAAATAGTTTTTATGGTTGATGGAGTACTTCATTTCAAGCATTTTGTCTTTTGGTTCACTTGATTCAGAGTTAAACTGAAGTTTTTATGAAGAAAGTAATTTTTGAATTTTTAGAGCTTTTTCACCATGGATGAGCATGCTGTCTGAAGAAGACGAATATCTAATGCGGCCACCGCAATATGCGGCTGAGACTTCCATGCGGCATGATCCTTATGCGGCTGGACTCTTTGCCGCATAGCCAACCAATATGCGTCCATTTTGTTTGAAGCATGATTGACCATAACACAAAGTGTTCTAAAGCTAAGTGACATAATTTCTTGTGTTTTATTCGCTGGACGAATGAAAAATATGCTAAGTCCAAGAGACCTCCATGAGGCATTAACCTCCATGCAACACCGACCCATATGCGACAAACAGGCATATGCTGCATGCAGAGTATGCGACCGCTTTTTCTTAGATGCATGACTCTGAAATATTGGCACATCTTTCAATAGTTTTGTCTTTTCTTCCTGACACACTTTATGGCTTGTCACATCCATCACTTCAGTCACTTCTCTCTGACACACATCACTTCGACACTTGTTTCAAAAGTGGACTTTTATGCTGGAGCATGCAGCTTGGAGGAGCATGCGGCCTGGGATCGTATGCAGCTTGAGGTAGCATGCGGCCGACAGTCCATGCGGCCATCTCGTTCATGCGGCCAGTTGCTCATGCGCCTGATCAATGCATGCATCCTATCCCATGCGGCAATCCATGTGTGCACTTCTCATGCGCATATGTGATCCTGTGTGACTATAATAATCTATGTACACGTTCCCCGATTTCTTGGGTTTAACTGTTTTAATTAAAATATTTCTTAGTGTACCCTATGTGGTTGATCGTGGTTTCTTGCTTGTGTTATTCTAAGAAAAAGTTGACTTAGTAACTGGCTATGTCCTAGAACTGACTATATGCATAGTATGATTATATGCTGTAGTAGACTATATGGCAACCCAGAGTAAATTCAGATGAGTAGATTAACTTATCCTTTTGTTCGTCGGATAGAGTGAGGGGCATAGTTCTACTCGGGAGACAATATGCAATTCCGATCCTTGTTTGGTTTAAGGATTGTTAGAGTGGTTCACACTTTCCTCCTTACTCACATTCGACGACAAACTCATTAATTTGAGGATTTTAAATAAATTTAGGCTTCCAATTTATTGATAGTTTGTGTACTTGATTTGAGGAGATTATATTTTTGACCAAGTATCCCAATATGATAAGGTTCATACGACCAAGTGTAAGTTTGGTGATTCGACCCAATTTTTTATATCTATGCTGATACAATTACTATGTGCTACGTGTACATGTGTTATAAGGTGCACTGAGGTGCGACCATATTATAATATGCACTGAGGTGCGACATAACTTGCTACGTGCTATAAGATTATATATTTTGGGTTGTGCATCGAGAATGTCCCCTATACTACGCGATATGTGATATTATTATATTAATTCTCTAGCACGGGCATGGTATGTTGGTCAACTACCAAAGTATGGCTATGACTTGATTGATTATTGCATCACGCTCGGGTGAATCCAGTTTGAGCTATAAAGTAACAAAGTGGATTCGTATCTAGCGTGGACTGTACTATGGTATGACATATAGGAGGATTGATCATGTGACCACGTCATGGGATTCCTAGCATAACCCTAGGGCTAATTCAGACAACTAAAATTGGTAAAGCATTTGGAGGGATAAAATTTTGAGATCGTGCACATTAGCCACCTCAGACAACTGTCATGACTTGTAAGGCTGACCCCTATGGACATTGGTCATGTCCGCACTAGTGGACGACAATATCTGAATACTTTTATTGTATAATACGTTCTACATTATTCTAGCATGGTGGCATTACGAGGTATCGATGCATAATATATAATGTGCTATGTGATTACTATGGCTAAGTTAGCCCTGCTAAACAGCTCACGATCTGAGGATATCTTTATGCATCCATTCTGAGATAACTTAGACTCTACATAAAAATCCATAGGATTGATTTATCGATTTAAAGGAGTATGTGCTGGTAGTCTAGGGACATGAACTATGGTGGTGCGACGGTTCAACCCTTGTCCTTGTTTGGTTGTAGGGTTGCGCCAATGTATCACAATAGGTCATGTACTAAAGCTGCATATTATACCTATATCTTAGCTTATAATGTGGCAAGTATTTTCTGGACTATATTTATGTGTTGTATCTTCGTCGTGTTCATAATTGGTGAGTCGTACCCTATCTTGGAGTAGTATGACACATCTTATCCTTGTTTGGTTGTAGAGGTATCCTACTGCTCCGATGAAAGGTCTTATGCTTGCATTTGTGGCATGGATTCCAATTTTATGTACTTTATAAGTTTTTGCTTTATCCAGTTGTGCTCCTTTGTGGTACTTGCTCTCGGGGTCTGACCCTGCTAGTTTTGCCCTGCTTGGTTTAGTGGCAGAGCCCGAGGATCCTGTCATGTATCTAACTATTGGCGCACACTAGGAGGATGTTCGTCGAGAAACTTTAGTGGGTTTCTTCTCCCCACTATGAGTATCATTTTGTATTATTTTTTGGCATTTAGCCGACGACACTTGTTAGCTGATTTATCTAGATATTTGTTCCTCTACATGATTGTATATTATTCAGACCGTAGCTGACTTACAGTCATCTACTCTTGGCAATGTACTAGTATACCATCCTATATAACTAGTTGTATGATTATTCTGATAGCTCTCTAGTAAGTTGTACCTATATTTTTTAGGATAAAGGGCATCACAGTGTATCAGTACACTCCTATTGGCATTCAGAATAACATGTTCTTCTCTTCCTCTAGAAATATCTTAATTTAGTTATAGTCTGAGAATCCGTCCATGAAGGAGATACGCTTGAAGCCACAAGTATTATCGACTATTACATTTGTGATCGGGATCAGGAATTCTTCCTTTGGACAAGCCGTATTCAAATCACAAAAGTTGATGCATACTAGGATTTTATCGTTCTTTTTAATGACGAAGTTGATGTTAGCTACCCAGTCCGGATTCTATTCTTCACGAATAAATCCGCCTGCTATCAGCTTATTTACTTCTGATTCGATAACGTTTATAAAGTCTGGGCGGAATCGCCATTGTTGTTATTTTACCGGATTGGCGTCAGGCCGAATATTGAGCTTGTGCATGTCGATCTTTGTATCCATACCCGACATATCCTCGTAGTTCCAGGCGAAGACGTTAATTTATTCACTTACCAGTTGGACACGAGATTTATGTTCTTCCAGTGAGAGGTCCTTGCTGATGAAGATAGGCTTAGAAGCAACATCATTGCCCAAATTAACTTGTACAACCTCGTATTCCGTAGGAGGTTCCCGTTGCTCGAACCATAATTCCCATAGATACTCCAGCTTTTGAGCCCACGGTTCTGCTTCAAAGAGTTGATATGGTCCTCGTTGTCTTCCTCTGGATCTATTGATACCATATTGATGGATAACGCTTGTTTAAGCATACCTCTGATGCTAACGTTAGAGTCCCAAGCAGAAGATTGTGAAGAGTGATATTGTGTTTCATCTTCTTCTCTCCAGTCTTCTGGAGTTGTGGGAGGTGTGACATATCCTAAACCATGACCGATACGCTGGTAATATATCTCAGGTTTGCCCTTGGGGGCAAAGTGATGTTGTGGTAAGCGTCATCCTTTGCCGTAGTTCAGGCCCTGGTCGCTTTTCAGGTCATATCCTATTTTTTAGAAAACACTTTTAGTTTGTATACTGTAGTGGTAAAGTTGTATCCTTTTGCTTTTCGGTCCTAGATCTCCGGAGAGGAAAATCACGAAGACCTTTAATTTTCCAAAGATGATAGGCTTGTCCCTCTTTTTCCTTGCTAGAAGGACAAAGCGAGGGTTTTGAATAAGATAGATTCAATTTGCCTAGTGAGTGGTAGCCACTTGTATATGCATGTGTAGCCCTAGACAAAACTCCAAAGATTATGGGGTGTTCCAATACACAACCACGGAGCAATTCAAAGAGAGGCCCTTGTTGAGGAAATATGGTACCTCCTCAAAAGGAATTATGTCATCATATGATGGTATGTCGGCAGATGCTGACACATTCTCTTAGTTTATTTTCTTCAGTAGTTGTCAGTGACTCTGACGATGCTGGAGTTCTCCGACGAAGCTTGACTACCAACTGTCGTGGGATTCTCGTGGCAAGGAGATCTTTACCTAAAATGCATCTTTGTCCTTGGAGTTTGACTACCAAGGGTTTAGGCTCTTTCTTACGAAGCTTAACTACTAGGTGAGCAGCAGTGTTGGGTGGGCATCCTTTGAGATAGACCCTTAGAGGCTCGCCTGAAGCTATAACGGTATCGACTTCATCATTTACGTTGTTGCCTCCTTCATCTTAATGGATTTGCTTGTACAAGATTGAGTCAAAGTAGTATGACTCAACCCCTTTAAAAGGATCCATGTCGACGAATTCTATCTTGATGACGCCATCTTCATGACGTACTTTAAGCACTGGTGGAGAGTGGAGGGGATTATCATATATTCATGTATCCAAGGATGCCCTAGCAGGACACTGTAGGATAAATCTATTATCGATGACATAGCAAGTCACCTTGGTTTGGATATCAACGATTTGGTACTTCAAACGAATCTTGCCAAGCGGCTAGATAGTGGTGTTTGTGGACGTAACCAATGCATCAGAATCCCCAAAGTTTGTAGTAGACTTCGCAGGATAATACTGAAAGAAGAGCCAGTATCGATATGCATTCGGTCCACCTTTATGGCTCTGATGTACCCTATGTAATACAAGGGACGATCGTTCCTATTATTTTTAAATAGCATGTCTTGCTGAAAGAATATGATGTTCGGGATCGCCTCCATCACATTGTTATAATGAGGGCATGCTGCAGGATTCTCAGCTGGTAGCTTTACTTGGGCCAGATAAGAGTCGGCATTTAGTAATGTCTCACTTAGAGCATCACGAGTCTTCTTGAATAGACGAAGGAGCTCGAAGAGTGACAGTTTTGTAGGAGTATTTGGTAGTTGCGCCAAGATGTCAAATTTGTAAGGATTTTCCAGCCCTTTAGTTACGACCTTTCGCAGAGGTTTATCATAACGAGTTTTCTTCTGCTTTTGTTTGTCTGCCGTTGGAGACTGGGATGGATACGATTCAGATGTAGCAGGTGCCACGGGTGGGTCCACTGGAGGTATACTGCCATCAGGGGCATTGTAGTCGTGTTGGTAGGCCAGTCCTGACCTGTCACACTAGCGAGAGCTTCATCTGTAGACGGAGAGGCCGTGTGACAGGATTTGGTCTTCTTTCCCTTGGACTTGGAAGTAGGAGGTACTGACGACCGTGTCATATCTGGGACGAGGTTTGGACGAACCCACATGACATCACCTTTTTTAGTAGTGAGAGGAACCAACCCAACTACTTGGGCTGGGGGGAGGTTAACAACCTTCATGGTCGCCCTGCATATCGGGACGACATCATCTTGGTCCTCTGATGTCGTGAAAGTACCAAACTGGAGGGACACCATGTTCGCAGTGACTGCCTTGTCTTCATAGTCCTAATAGAGAGCTTTAGAATCGATCAGTTGTTGTATTTTTCTTTTTAATATGTAACAATCACGTGTGGCATGATGGACATATCGATGGTAGCGGCAGTACTTGGGGTTGTCAACCTTGCCTGCTTCGTCAGGGCATTTGATGTTAGGTAGCATGAGCTTGCTGCCCTTTATCAATACTTTAAAGAGTTCCATGACATCATCGTCATTAAAGGAATAAGTCTCAAGTACTCTTGGAGGCTCCGTTGGCTTGGTGACGGGTATGGTCGGACTCTTGTATAGGTTAACTTTCAAGACTTGCTTCCCTTTGCCGTCACGGCTGTTGTTAGCGGTGAAAGGACGCTTTCCTTTGTCTTCAGTTTTCGGATCTTAGAATCCTAATAAGCGGGCATCTTTCACGCACTTTTCAGCAGCAGTGACACTTATGATAAATGCCATCCTGTCGCTGAATTGGCCAGACTCTGTCCAGAGTCTCACTGCTGGCAAGAGGTTTTGTCGGCATGTGTCCATCAGCGAGGATTCGGGGATGCCTGGGGGCAATTTCAGTGCCGTCTGCTAAAAATGTTCGAGGTACTTTCATGCAAGTTTTATGCCACCTTAGGTGATGGCCATGAGAGATAACATAGTCATGTCCATCCCTCCTACATAAAATTGGACGAGCAAAAAGGACTTTAGGTCCTCGATAGATGAAATATACTTGTCTGGGAGACTTCATAACCATTCAAACACAACCCCGGACAGTGCTGCTACGAACATGTTGGTGAGTAAGGCGTCATCCCGAGGTAAGTGACATGTTGTAGTTTGAAAGTATCTCATGTATTGACGGGGTGACGTCTTCCCATAAAATATAGCCAGATATAGTGGATTATACTTGGGATGGTACACCATGTTATCCTATTCGAAAGGATAGGGTTGCCAGATCCCAAGCTTCTGAAGACTTTCTTGATTATCCTGAGCATCAATGCAGACACGCAAGTCCCTAAGAGTCTCCTGGTTATCATCTGGTAGAAGATCGACTGAAGCTCGAGGTACGGTCTGGCTGCTCGCGATATGAGAAGCTAGATCTGGCATACCAGATTCCTCATTGGTCCCTTGATCTGGGTTTTTTTGCCTCAGGGTCGGTGGTTGTGTTGAGACCAAGTTTTTTCTGAGTTACAGCACCGTATGGGTAAGAGTCTGTATCGAAGATCTGAGAGCCTGTTTCATGGCTTCGAGTGCCTCCAAGCGTTATTGGTTACTGGATTCTGCTCCATGCTAGTCCCCTGCCATGTACATTGGCACTATGTGGGCGGAGGTGGACGGGAAGGTAGATGCCTCACTTACCGCCTTTGATGTTTGAGTCTTATTGTCTTTAGGGAGAGTGGGCAATATTGTGTTATTTCATCATGTGAGGGATTACTACCCCCAGTCTCAATCATGAGCTCGTCCTGGGAAGCATGGCTACCCCCAACTAGGTTGTCACTCGTGTGTAGAGACTTACTATCCTCCTGGAAGGATGGATTGTCATAGAATACTGGGGTACTGCTACCCCCAGCTCTGGTTGCAGCTTCATTCGAGGTGGCAGGCTACTCCTAGCCTTCGTTCTCGAGTGCGTACCTTGGAATACCCCCACGACAGGTACTTGTTTTTTGTTTTTCAGACGGCTTTGATGTGTGCTGAACGACACCCTTAGGTTAGGTGAGTTCTTCCTGGAGATCTTATTCATAGGGGGAGACCTCCATGTTGAGCAACAGGAAGCGATGGGCAATTCCTCCTCTTCCCGCTGTTGTTTCCTAGGATGTCGTCGAGACAGTACCGCATAATACAATCGTTGAAACACTACTGTCTGGTTGGAGGGACTGACACCTCGGTACAACAGCAGTTATTGATGATGTTGGCATAATTGTGTCTTTGGGGGGACACATCATGCGCAAAGGTTGCTTCTCTTGCCTTATGCTTGTGATTAATCACATTACGTAAATCAGACGATAGAAGTTTCACCCCTACCCCCATTTTGTGCGCTCGAGAAATCCTTGCGTATGGAGGTAAGAGTAGAGTATTTGCTGACCCAGTTCTTTTGAAGCGACAACAACTAGATCATTGATGGAAGACTTAAGGTAAAATAGACCAACTACATACGCGTACGTAAACTGGGTGCATGGGTTTGTTATCTCAATGTTTGCTCCCCGACTTGGTTTAAGTGTACCTACGCCATCCAAGTGGATTTGGAGAGGCTCTAATGGTCGACCCACATATGCCGCATGAGTGCCTGGGTCTGCCCTATAAAATCTTCCATTAGCAACACGTGCAACGACCAAGGGATCATGGCTTTGGGGAGCTGGCGACGCAGTCCCTCGAGCGCGCATGCCTCGGGCTATTTTGGGCTTCCCTTATCTGACGCCCTTAGGCGCGTAATGCAGGGCATCCAGATTAGGACTATACGAGTCCTTATTGACGGTAGCCTTGCTCGGAGGAGACTTTATGTGCCCATGATCGACGCATCATTTCCTGTATAGTAGATGATGTGTGCACGCATCTTGAGACTCAGCACTGTTTATCTCAAGGGCGACTTCGAAAGGGAGATAGGTGCACGACAACCTCATGTGCAACAGCGACGGAGGTTGATGACGCTTCTTGGACAGAGTTCAAGTTTGGCGCAGCGGCTCTTGCAACCCAAATCTTACGAGCATTGTGTGGTCGTGCGATCCTCGTTAAAGATCTTGACTTATTGGCTGAGTATAGGTCAACCGCATATGTATCTGCGGTGAGGGTTGACAATGCATTGAGTACCAAGTCCGGGGGTGGCACATCGATCTTAGCACCCCATATTTTGTGAAC
This sequence comes from Iris macrosiphon, assembly GCA_036927795.1. Taxonomy (NCBI): domain Eukaryota; kingdom Viridiplantae; phylum Streptophyta; class Magnoliopsida; order Asparagales; family Iridaceae; genus Iris; species Iris macrosiphon. The sequence continues at coordinate 134,278,615 of JAYESA010000019.1, read as the reverse complement.
CATGTGGAGTCCGGCTAGTCTCGTTGCAGACCTCGGTTTGTCCCGTATGTCTTCGAATGCCTGTTGGTCAAAGCAAACGGCCAACATCCTCTGAGTCAAACCCAACTTGGTTACGTCAGATTGCGTCACCAGCTTCTCGTTGGAGGAGAATCTCTTTCCTAGCAGAGTCACCATTTTTGTCGACATCGACAAAAAATATAGGGGGTGTCACCGACAACGGGTAAAAAGTTATACAAACTTTTTTTATTGATTGAGAATTGACAAAGAGTACAAAAGTATTCCCATTAGAAAGAATCTAAGTACAAAAAAAGATCTGGAAAAGTGTGACAGGGGTGATCGAGTACTGCAGCGGCTCCTTTACTCCGTTGATGATCCGGGACCATGGGGGGTTGACAAGGCTTCAAGTCTTCTGTCTTCCACTCCTCTCTCTTTATGTTTGTCTTTGGTGCGCTAGGGCTCCTGGTTGTGATCATGGTCTCCTCTTTTCGTGGGTAAACACCCACTATTTATAGCCTTTAGCAAGGCATTACGTAGGCTCATGTACGCAGGCTACATATTGGCGCATGGCACGACAGGCGCATACTATGTTAAGGCTGCCACATGATAAGTCGAGATTTGGGGTTCCTGATACCCATAATACTCGTAATACGTGTCATGCCCTAGTTTTGGTGGCTGTGATTGTACCTTGAGAATACTTCTACTTGGTGCATGAGGATGCCTGAGGGAGTAGTGGCACATGGCTCTGCTGGTGCATGTGAACACTAGTTATGAAACGATCGACGCATGATGCCAGATTATTATGGCGTGGGGGGCTTGATCACTGCGACGCATGGCCTTTGATTACTGTTGGCGCATGGTAGAGATTTTTCTTGATTCTACATGTAGAAGTGCTAGTTTTCTTGTAAGTTTTGTAATCTAGGCGAGGTCAAATATAGTTTAACCATACAAGGAAATCAAGAGCTAAGTTACATGGTATAGTATAATTTTCGTAGACCTTAATTCCTACTTCACTTGGTTAACTATCCTAAAACTAGGTTTAAGAAAGTATATTAGTGAGCATATATTCTATACTATGTGCATGTGTCTATAATAATTTAGTTATATATGAAATCAAGTGTAACCATATTCATGAATAAAATAACATCCTTAAATCCAAATCAAGCCTAAACGATTATCACCAATTTCTTCAAACCGAAAGTGTCCGGTTATGTCCTAACATTGTGTCCAAGCGTCTATGCCCTAGTTTCATATCATTATTCAAATCAAATATGATTTTAAAGTTTTCATAAAATATAACAATCATAACCATTCTAGGAATCAAATTATTTAGTAAAACATTTTAACAAACAACATGTGTTAATATATTTTTATTGTTTCCTAACCACTAGATTCTCTTTCTATGACTAAATTCCACAACAATATCTTATATAAACATAATGAGGCTATATTTCCAGAGTTTACCTTAAAATACATATGTAGCAATTTTTAGAAGAATTAAGTAATTGGTTGAGGACTTGCCTAGGTTTGGAAAAATTAGAGTTGTGAGAAGGACATCGTGATGTACATGTGTTGGTCTTTCTCCTTGCCGAGTTTTTTTCGTCGACGGAGGCCACGAAAGTTGTGGTGGTCGCAGTGGGTGATGTTGTGGGTTTGTGGTAGTGTGGTTGGAGATGGAGGTGTTGGTAATTTAAAGTAGTAGAAGAAGAAGATTGAAGGAGAATAAGATTGAATAGAGAGCTCCCCGGCCTTGCTTGGATCCCGTTGCTCGCGGGTTGGGGAGGGCCGACTATGTATGGGAGAAGGGGAATGGTGCCCACGGTTTGTAATGGAAAGGAAGGAATGAGAGAGAAATAATTTTTTTCTCAATAAATTATAGTCATCATAATTATTCCTCCATGCTGAAATGACCATTACAAGCCCCTTTCTCATGCAAAGTTCCACATATTCCTTCTTTACCTATTTAAAGGACCCTTAGCTTGCTTATGTGTTAGGTCAATTGGTGCGATTTGCACAATTTGTCTAAAGGGTTATAAGCAAAAGTTTTTTTCTAAGAAAAAGCTTTAACAAATAGTATGCTTGTATAAAATTAAAGAAATGGTTTATAAAAAAAAAAAAAACATCTATTAAAATAATTATTGATTAAAAATAGTTATTTTGAGAATATGGAGATAGTTTATTACGAAAAATGGCTACGACACTTTACCCTCCTTAAATAAATTCCGTCTTCGAAATTTGAAATAAATAATATTACATTAAATTCTAAAGCATTACTAACATTGATCAGAAAATGAGTATGGATACCAGTTCCATATATCGTCTTCTTTTCTCCAAGTGCTAAGTGAAATGATTTCATGATATTCGATTAAGATAAATGATCTGATTCTTGACAATTTTCTCCATATAATCAAAAATTTCCATTGGTCGTTTCCAGATACACAATGTCATCTTGACCGCGATCTTCGAATGGTCAATTATGTAATTTGGGTCTGATACATACTTTCAAAGTTGTAATATTTTGAGTATACTGTGTACCCCATTCAATATCGATCATAGAGCTAATTTGTAAGGTATACTTCACCTATGGTCCAAGAATATCTATGTCTCAATCATCAACCAAGAAATAGTAAGAATATACATATAAGATAAAGCAGTTAGGCGTCTCTGGCGCTCTATCAGAATGATCATGAAATCAGTTATACAGAATGATAAACTAGTACATTGTTAAGAGTACATAATTATAAACCAACCGCAGTCTGAATAATATACAATCATGTAAAGGAACTAATATCCAGATAACCGACTAACAAGTGTCGCCGGCTAAATGCCAAAAAGATAACAAAATAATACTTAGAATGGTGAAGAAAAAACCCACTCAAGTCCTTCGGTGGCCATCCTTCCGGTGTGCGTAATTGGTCAGGTATAGGATATGATCCTCAGGCTCTGCTACTGAACCTGGCTAGACAAAACCAGCGGGATCAAGCCCCGATAGCAAATATCACAAAGGAGCACAAGTGAATGAAGCAAAAAACAATAAAGTATATAAAATAGGATCCACACCATAATTGTAAGTGTATAACCTCTCATCAAAGTAGTAGAACACCTTTAAAACCAAACAAGGATAAGAGGTGCCGTACAACACCGAGATAGGGTATGACTCACTAATCATGGACATGCCATAGTATCTGTATCATAGATTTAGTCCAAAGCTTATCATAGCACAATAGCCCAACCCTACAACCAAACAAGGACAGTGGTTGAACCACCATACCATGATAATCCACATCATCAGACTATAAGTAGATAACACAAAACACAAACAAGAGCAAGAACACATAGGCCATAGTACAGGCTAGAATATAGATATATATATACATATAATATGTAGCATCCGTCCATGGTTTATTGTGACACAATAGTGCAACCTTACAACTAGACAAGGACTAGAGTTGAACTACCACATTACAATATTCTATGTCCTTAACTACCAACAGATGCACAAAGAGTTAAGTTATAACGACCAATAAGTTCTACGACTTGCTATGTGGTGTCTGGTTATCCCAAAGAATAATGCATTATTGGAATCCTCAGATTATGCTAATGGTGAGGCAGGCTGACCGAGCCAAGAAATCACATAGCACGTAGTATAAGCACCAGTCCCTCGTGAGGTCACTGCGCAAGTAATCAGGTAGTAATATATATACTTATAGCCAGATACTGCACTCTACTACTGTAGATGATATACAATATCCGTTAGGGACTAGCAAGACGCCCTATGACATATGTCCTACCAGTAGCTACCACACATGATCTCGATATTTTATTCCCTCCAATACTTATACCAAATTAAGTTACCTAATTACCCTACAGTTACTGGAATCCTGTGCTATGGTCACATGATCATCCTCCTAAATGTCGTACCATAGTACGTGTACACTAGGTACGAATCTACAATATTGCCCGAGGGCCAAATCTGTATTCCTCTAAGCATAATGCAACGATTAATAAAATATCCATGCTATGATTACTGACTAGCTACCATGCCTATGCTGGATAATTCATATAATATTATATGTCATGTAGGATAGGGGCACCTCAATACATAACCCAAAATATGTAATACACAACACGTAGCGAGATATGTCGCACCTCAATGCATATTTAACACATAGCACGTAGGAATGCATAACAAGTAGTTATTGTATCAGCACTGATATAAGTAGTCAAGTCAAGATATCAGACCTATTAATCATTCACATAATAATCTTCTCATAACATAGAATCACATTGGTCATAGTCAATCAAATGAATCTTCTAATATCTTGTAACATGTGAATCAATTCAGGTACCTAAATCATTAATTAGTTTAGTAGAATTCTCTATTCACAACATGTTATGTTGGTTGGGTCAGATACACATAGTCTAGGTTTAGCACATAGTCTATCACATAAAATCCTCGAATTTGCACTTAGATGCTGCCACACACAAGTAAGGAAAATGTATGAGCTACTATGGATTAGATCCACAATCCTTAAACCAAACAAGGATCGAAATTGCAAATCGTCTTCCGAACTACACCCTCACTCTATCCGACAGACAAAGGTAAAATAATCTACTAGTCCAAGTCCACTTAGCAGGTAATGAATTCAATAACACTCACAACTCATCATGTCCATATACGAGAACCAAAATAATCCAAGAAAATAACAAAATCAAGCAAAACAATCAAAATAAGAAAAGTTAGCCTCATACAAGATGCAGGAAATATATGAAGCATGGTACATAAGATCAGGGATGCATATGTGAGACAAAGTCCAGTCTTTAGGATAAGTGTTGAGTGATGGGCAATCAATGCATATCAAAGAAGTGACTGCTGTGACTGAAGGGACATGCCATAAATGAGTGTCAGAGGAAAAGACAAAACATAAAAAGGTATGCACGAACGTGCAAGGGAGAGATACATACGTCATTTCTAAGTTGAATAAAAAGATGGCCGCATGCGCTCTTGGACACATGGACTCCTGGACGCATAGAATCTTGGCTGCATGTGCCTATGGAAAATCTCATATGCTTAGTGATTCTTGCATTCGGTTTAGGAGCGCATATGCAGAGTCAGTCATACGCCCAACAAGATAGGCGCATGCTAGAAGTCCGCATGAAGTTGGGCGCATGAGACTCCTTCATCCCAAAACAGCACGAACTTCATGGAAAAAGCTTCAAAAATCTGAAAACTTATTTTCTTCATAAAATCTTTATTTTAACTCAAAATTAAGTGAAACAAAAGCCAAAACTCTAGAAATTAAATGCTCTATCACAAGGAACAACTGGTTATTTTAAAATACCAAGTTTTAATAGATCAAACCCAAGGAAAACTCATAGAACCCATGAAAAACCCTAACTTTGAAAATCAGATCTACTCAAAACCGTCCATCAAAATTAAAAACTCTAAGAACTAAAATGGAAGAGAATATCAAGAGGAATATTTTCCATCAAATATATTTGTAATAACTATAATACATGAAAAATCTAAAAATATATGGCTTTCCTACTTTGAGGAAGATGTACTTGCCTTGGTGGGCTAACAAACCTCTTCATAGAACCAAGTCTAGGGCTAGGGCTTCAGGTTTGTGCTCGGGTGAGGGAGAGAACAAGGAAGACGAAAGAAAAAAAGAAAGTAGGAAATGAAAAAGAATGAGAGAGGAGAGAGAAATACTTATATATATATATATATATATATATATATATATATAAAGTGGAGAAATGAGGTTAGCTATAGGATTAAGTCCTGACACTCTCCAAACAAATCTCAATCATTCAAAATAGACTTAGTGGTTCCAAAAGTGAACAGGGTCAGGTATCCATCCTACATACGGGTCCTAGCATGAGTCCATGATAATTGTCAATGTGTTCACTATTGGTCCAGGATAGTCTACCAAAATAAACAGAAATCTAAACAAATAAAGTTTAACATAATTGACTGGAACCAACATGTAAAATACAGCATGAACACATTTACTTGAAATTTTTTTAAATATCACAAATTCAAGAATACCAAATCTGGGAACGAGTGTGACAACTATACCCACCTTACAAAAATTTTGGTCTCAGAATTCGCTAAGCTAGTCAAGCTGATTACCAAGCAAGAAAACCCAAGAACCCAGTAAGAAACTCATGAACTAAGCAGAAAACTCAGGAATTACAACTCATCAAGCAGAAAATTTCATGATCTAGAAAACTCAAGAACTACAATCTCATGTACTACAAGATGTCATGAGTTACAGGTAGCTAGAAACCAATCAAACATGGAAGATAAGCAGATTATTAGGAGCAACAACAATATAAGTAAATGCACAACCAATCCAATTAAATAAAAGGGAAGAAAAATTGGAGGCATACGAACAAATATATCTCCTGAGTTAGCTAAAATAGGAACTCGTCCTCGTTGGACTATGCTGACTCAAAAAAATGGACAAGAATCAAATCTCAAGATAAGTCATTACCAATGACTTATAACTCAAAGACATGATTCTTCCCAGGACGTACCTTATTAGTCAGGACATATGAAATCCATCATGTATTACGTGATACAGAGGTCAAAGAGTGAGACAAAAGATCATCTTCACTCACCGAATATTCGAAACTCAAAAGATTTCCCTGAAAGACGCTCAAATCTCACCCTTGATTTGACCGCCCTCGGCCAACATTTGATATAACATGCCAAACTCTGTTTGCTCACATCTCGGTGCTGCTGCAGCCCTATCATGAGGATGTCGCTGCCATTGTGGTCTCTACTGACCGAACTGATATTATCTTTGGTGAAACACATGTGCTTGCACAAATATCGGACGATGGACTAACGGTTGTACTACTAGTGCTGGCTCTTGATATGAAACTGCTTCTGGAGCTAACAACGTCGAGAATTGCTGGTTTGGTCCTTTCTGCCTCTGCATCTGCGGACAAGTAGCTATCATGTGGTCTGAACCTCTACACCTTAAGTATCTTTCACTTGCTATCCTACATACATCTAGAGTATGACCTCCTTTTCCATAATAGGTACAACCTACTGGATTCTCTATGTATTGTCACTATCTCGACTGCTGTTGCCAAGTTAGTATCATCACAATTGATGCCACTGGCCCCCGTAGTACCAAATCATGAATACAAATGCCGGATGTTGGTACTGACGCTCGTGGTATTGGTCCTCCAACTGTGCTCTGGACATGGGACTGCTTCTTTCCTTCAGTTCTTGCCGACAACCTTTAAATAGTAAGCTGATGCCTCATAGCCGCTATAAGTACGTCATCAAAAGTTTGGTAGTCATGGCCCTCTATCAGCTACAAAATATCAAGGTAGAGACCCTGCTGGAACCTCATAGCCCTCTCTGGTTTTGTTGCCACATCGTTGGAGCAAATTTGCTCAATCTACAGAACTCTGCTGCATATCCATCCACCATTCTGCCGGACAGCCTGAGATCAATGAATCTCTGCTGCAGTTTATACTGTGCCACTACTCCAAAGTATTTGGCCCTGAACCTGGTCCTAAAGATGTCCCAGGAGATAAGATGCCCCAAGTCGACCTCTTCTGTTGTCCACCAATCGCGAGCATGGTCCTGTAGCTGCAATCAGACTTGATCAATCTGTTCTTCCGCTGGAACCTTGGTCGCTGCCATAATTGTCCCGATATCTTTGAACCAAGTGTCCGCTGTGATAGCATCCTCCATACCATAGAAATACTTCAGATTAAGCCGGTAAACCTGTATGATGCCCTGAATCTTCTTCTTCGCTTCTCTCCTGGGCCGTTTGTAATCCTTGGTTCAATAAGATGTTCTGCTCTTGTCATTGAAGCTGCTGCTGCTGCATGGCTAACATCCCTCGTATGATCTCTAATAATGATGGGATGCCAAGTACTTCGGGTACTGCTAGTACTGCTGGGGTTACCGGAATCTCTGGTGCATGTTGCTCATCCACTGGTTCTACTCGAACCTGATATTGAGAAAGTACTGCCTCTTGTTGGTATCTAAGGAAACCTTGCTCTGCTGGCTGCTATACCACATCTGCTGCTCTGACAGACGGGGACGAAGTACCCCTGAAAGAAAAGGACACCAAGTATAAATAACATAATGGGAAGGAACAAGGAGAAAAATAGTTGATAGTTCAAGCTTGGTAATGAAGAGGACAAATTTAGGATATCAAAGGGAACATGTTTGATTGAGAATCCTACAACAATAACTCCCCACAACTCTGAAAGGACAGACCTACATGGGCTACCACTAAAACCTTGTTACGCCCCAAAACCAGAAAACTGGAGAGTGGGGTATGACTCTACCAACCATACCTTACGAAAATACTGAAGTACCCTATAATGTGCTAAGGTTGTTTAAAGACAAGGGGGTGCATAATACAATCAAGTCACCTATGGTCAAAGAATATCTATGTTTCAATCATCAATCAAGAAACAGTAAGAATGAACATATAAGATAAATTAGTTAGGCGTCCTTGATGCTCTATCAGAATGATCATGAAACCAGTTATACGGAATGATAAACTAGTACATTATCAATAATACATAATTATAAGTCAGTCATAGTCTGAATAATATATAATCATTTAAATAAACTAATATACAGATAATCGGCTAACAAGTACCGTCGGCTAAACGCTAAAAAGGTAACAAAATAATCCTTAGAGTGGTGAAGAAAAAAATCCACTCATGTCCCTCGGCGGCCATCCTCCCGGTGAGCACCATTGGTCAGGTATAAGACAGGATCCTCGGGCTCTGCTACTAAACCTGGCCAGATAAAACCAGCGGGGTCAGGCCCTGATGGCAAATACCACAAAGGAGCACAAGTTAATGAAGCAAAAACCAATAAAGTATATAAAATAATATCCGCGACAAAATTGTAAGCGTATAACCTCTCATCGAAGCAGTAGGACACCTCTACAACCAAACAAGGATAAGAGGTCCCATACTACGCTGAGATAGGGTATGACACACTAATCATGAACACCTATAATATCGGTATCATAGCTTTAGTCCATAGCTTATCATAGTACAATAGCCCAACCCTACAGCCAAACAAGGACATTTGTTGAACCACCATACCATGATAATCCACGTCATCAGACTATTAGCAGATGGCAAAAAACATAAACATGAGCAAGAACATGTAGGCCATAGTACATGCTAGAATATTGGTATATATACATATATAATATGTAGCTCTAGTCCATGGTTTATTGTGACACAATAGCGAAACCTTACAACCAGACAAGGACATGAGTTGAACTATTGCATTACAATATTCCACGTCCCTAACTGCCAATAAATGCATGGAGAGTTAAGTTATAACGGCCAATCAGTTCTATGACTTGATATACGGTGTCTGGGTTATCCCAGAGAATAATGCATTATTGGAACCCTCAGATCATGCCAATGGTTAGACGGACTGGCCGAGCCAAGAAAATATATAGCACGTAGTATAAGAACTGGTCCCTCGTAAGGCCATCGTGCAAGTAATTAGTTAGTAATATATATAGATATAACAAAATACTGCACTCTACTACTGTAGGTAATATATAGTATCTGTTGGGGACCAGCATGATGCCCTATGACATATGTCCTACCGGTATCTACCCCGCATGATCTCGAGATTCCATTCCCTCCTAATGCTTCTATCAAATTAAGTTACCTAATTAACCCTACAATTACTGGAATCCTATGTTGTGGTCACACGATCATCCACCTAAAAATCATACCGTAGTACATGTATGCTAGGTCAGAATCCACATTGTTTCTCGAGAGCCAAATCTGGATTCCTTTAAATGTAATACAACAATCAATCAAACATCCACGCAATGATTACTGAATAGCTACCTTGCTCGTGCTGGAGAAATCATATAATATCACAGGTCACATAGGATAGGGGCACCTCGATTCACAACCCAAAACATGTAATACACAACACATAGCGAGATATGTTGTACCTCTGTACACATGCAACACATAGCACGTAGGAACACATAACAAGTAGTATTTGTATCAGCACATATACAAGTAGTCGAGTCAAGATATCAAACCTATTAATCAGTCGCATATAATCTTCTCATCACATAGAATCACATTGGTCATAGTCAATCAAATAAAGCTTCTAATCTCTTGTAACATGTGAATCAAGTAAGGTACCTAAATCATTAATTAGTCTAGTAGAATTCTCTATTCACAACATGTCATGTTGGTTGGGTCAAATACACATAGTCTAGGTTTAACACATAGTCTATCACATAAAATCCTCGAATTTGCACTTAGATACCGCCATACGCAAGTAATAAAAATGTATGAACCACTCTTGAGCGGATCCACAATTATTAAACCTAACAAGGACCGAAATTGCAAAGAGTTGAACTACTGTCACTACCATATTTCTAGATCGGGGTAGTTTTGTTAATTTGCAATTATATATATATGTAGTATATATATATATATATATATATATATATATATATATATATATATATATATATATATATATATATATGTATTAGACTAGCCTATTTATTTGGACTTGACACTAGTGGACTTAATTAAACTAGTCATGACACATTGAGCCATCATTGGACTAAGCCCATTAGACTCATTCCTTTTTATTAATTAGGAGAATATAATTAGCCTTCATTAGTATTAGAAGCTTCCTAATTTAGCTCTTCTAATTAATACCCTTCATGAATAATTAGTAGGGGTATATTTGACCTTGTGTATTGCTCGGAGGAGAAGTAAAAGGGGGCCGACCACATAAGGAGGAGTCTCTCACTCTCTCTCTCTCTCTCTCTCTTTATAATTCACTCCAAATTCTAAATCCCCAATTGTGATCTTCCCCAATACCACTCATCCCTTCAGAAATTTTACCTTAAATTACTCTTATTTTCTTCTATTTTTATCATCTAAGGAGCATATAAGCTTGGATTGCAAGGAGCAATTAGAGAAGAATGATTTGGCTAGGAGCTTGTATCCTAATTGTGTCCATTTGAGCAATTTATTGGGAATCCATCTTCCAATAAATATAATTTTAATTTTTTTTTAATTTAGACTCTAATTCATGCATTTGGTTATTATAAACCCTTTCATGGTGTCACGCCCCAGTCCCAAAATACACGGGACCAGGCCACATGGCAATAGCCAACTGACTCATCTCCAAGGATATCCTAATTTAATGGATCCTAACAAAGAGTGCTACGCTGTCCTAAATACTAGCATGTCCCATATAACTCAATAGCATGTAACCTAATCTCATCCATAATATAAAACAGCAAGAAGTACTAAATAAACTGCTGAAAGATAAACACCAGTCTCAAGATATCATAGTACAACCAATAAAGTCTGGTGGAAACAAACCCACTACTATGACGGAATAAAGGTGCTGAAATGATAGATAAAAGAGAAATGACTAGGGCATCGGCTGACTAGATAATGATGCGCCCAATCCTAGGCAGAAGGCCTACCAAGTGATCACGGGAACTCTGACAGTATCACCTCTAGCTCCTCGGCTATAGCATACCTCGTCTCTTGTCCTTGGCCGTACACTGTAGGGTAATATGCCTCATCCAAATCTAGAAAGGTACCAGGTCCTCAGAGGGACGTAACAAGATACATAAAAACACGCCATATATATAATACTGAATAAAATAAATACAATAAGGGTGGGCTAACCATCTAAGTGAATGCAATGTGAGGACAACGTTGGTACGTATGGGTAGGTGTAGGCATAACGTCCATACTCCGAAGAGAGTGGTATCAGTACAGTATATCGTCCATAACGCTCTGAAGAACGTGACATTAGTACAGTATATCGTCCATAACGCTCCGAAGAATGTGGCATCAGTGTAAAGGAAGTCATTAGATCCGAGGTTTCTCCGAAATTACGGCTCCAATGTGTGTACCCCATACGCCTACTAGTTGTCCTCCCCGCCCAATGTAAATAGACTAGTCGAATACTCGGTGTGCATACCACGTATCTATATGCCAGTCTCTACAAATAAAATATCCTGAGTTACGCACTAACCGTGATGCATGTCACCCGCATCGATATCTAGTCGAATACGCGGACCCGCATCCCAATATGAATGTCACAGTAAATACATGTAAAACTGTCAGGTCTTGGAAGATATCAACGTATCCTCCTAACTGGGGTAAGTCTGCTAACAACTAGGTCAAATATACAAATCATCGACGCAACCGTCGATGCACCCGAGTCAATCTCGGACGCACACAGTCATATGAAGTAAAGCAACAGGAATCATACAACATATGCATAATCTAAATTAAACAGTAAACATGGCAAGGTATCTTGCCTGGGTCCTGACACTATGAAAGCCAAAAGCCTGCTCCTATAGCATCTCCTGGCTGATCCAATGATCCTAAATACACCAATATAATATAAAAATACTGATATCAGACACTAAATATTAAATACACACGACTACAACGCTATACTTGAATACTGCCGCAAGTTCACGGCTGCTCGAATACAGCGTCACATGTGCACATAGCTAGGGTGTACATGTATTATGTCCTCGGCTAACATGTGACTTGAGACAAAAATTACTACGTCTAGGGTTTTACGAAGCTTCATTATATCTAGTACAATTGTTGGTCCTAAAATTCCCATATTTAGCATACTTGGCGATGTCTAAGTTTTATTGATGAATTTCATGTTTCTAACAACAGGACTTATGATTAAGGAATAGTTAGTTATTAACCAATTCAAAACCTTATTAATCAACATGCCATCATATACCCAGTTAGGGTTAACTGAGTTTGTGTCCAATACTACAAGTCTTGACACGACGACACAACGATCTTATGTGGATACAATACAAGGAGGGATGAGTCAGGTGCTTACCTAGTTGACAGGACGAGGGTCTCCTCGCTGACGGGTCATCCTCCGGCGAGTGGTGGGCTCCGGCGTCGGTCGGCGGCAAACAACAGCGGCAACAGCAGATGTATCAGAGGCGGCGGCGGCTTAGGCAGCGGCGAGGGTGACTGACCGGTCGCGAGGGAAACGGTCGGGTAGGTCTGGAGTGGTGGCGGGCGGTGACTGAGGCGGTCGGGGGCGACTGAAGGTGGTGCGGGGTCGCTCGGGAGCAGCGACTAAGGGTTCGGGCTGATGGGGAGGTTAGGATGGTGGTGGTTGGTACCGGTGCCAGCGGTGGTAGGCGTTGGGGTGAAGTCGGCAGTCGGAGGGGTTCGGTGACCGTGGTGGCTGGCGATGGCCGGTGAAGTCGGCAGCCGGGGAGGGGGTACGGTGACCGCGGGTGAACGGCTAGGGTTTTAATGAATAGTAAAACTAGGGTTTCATGTGGGAGCATGTATATTTATAGATATTGGCGCTCGTGGGCTATCCTTGATATTTGGGCCAGCCAGGCTCTAGGGTGGGGCTGGTCCATATTTAAGGTGTACACGACATTGGTCTAGTCCTGTTTTAGTTGTACTTGGCCTCAACTTAATTAAATTACCAATTAATGCGCAAGGCGCTCACTTACGAATATTGTGAAACTAAGGTGAGACGCAATGACGAATATCTAAGTTTGCACAATGGTCAGAGGGGTAGCCTGGCATGTCTAAGAGATGTTCGTGACCTTGGGTGGAAGATAACTATTGGTGTGGTGCTCCATTCTCGAAGCAATGACAAGGTGTATTAGGATAATTAATTATTGCACAATTATTCCAATTGTGTCCAATTAAATCTAAGTCTCTCAATTTAACTCGAATTGGACCCTAATTGGTCGGGGGTTTACAACTACCCTCCTTAGAGCATTTCGTCCTCGAAATTAAAATATACGTATGGTAAGAACTGCAGCCTGAATAAAAATGCTAATATGTACCAAGTCCTTCGAAAAGGTGGGGATAGCGCTGTCTAATATCCTTCTCGCGTTCCCAGGTCGACTCACCTGGTGCGTGATGCCTCCATGCGACGCGAACTAGAGGGATAGTCTGACCTCGCAATACCTTCTCGCTCCTGTCCAGGATCTCAACAGGCTCCTCTTGGTACGATAAGTTCGGCCCGACTGTGATCTCAGAATGGTCAAGTATATGACTCGGATCCGGTATGTACCTCCTCAGCTGGGATACATGGAAGACGTCATGGACTCCTTCCAAAGTCTGCGGCAAGGTTAACCTGTAAGCAACCTCTTCGACGCGTTTTAACACATCGAATGGTCCGATATACCTCGGACTCAGCTTTCCTCTGCCTCCGAATCTGATAGTCCCTCGAGTAGGTGAGATCTTTAGGAATACGTGATCTCCAACCTGGAACTCTAAGGATCGTCGATGCGCATTCGCCCAATGCTTCTGTCGGTCCTGTGCTTCTCGTAGGTGCCCTTGGATCTTCTTTACCTTCTCTATTGTACGAACAACCAACTCGGGGACAAGAATCTGTCTCTCCCCTATATCGCTCCAGCATACTAGGGAACGACACTTCCTTCCATACAACGCTTCATAGGGAGCCATCTAGATGCTCGCCTGATAGCTGTTGTTGTAGGAAAACTCGACCAAGTGCAGATGGTCCACCCATGATCCTCCGAAATATAGCATGTACGCTCTTAACATATCTTCAAAGGTTTGAATGGTGCGCTCCGACTGGCCATCTGTCTGGGGGTGATACGCTGTGCTAAATTTTAGGCGGGTACCGAGACTCTCTTGCATACTCCGCCAAAAGTAAGATGTAAACCTCGTATCCCTGTCAGACACGATGCTAACTGGCACTCCATGTAGGCGCACAATCTCCCTTATGTACATATCTGCTAAGACCTCCGTCGATTGCCAGACTCTGAAGGATAAAAAGTGTGCAGACTTGGTGAGTCTATCCACGATTACCCATACTGCATTATGACCACTGGAACTCTTCGGAAAACTCGTAACAAAGTCCATGGTGATGTGATCCCATTTTTACTCCGGTATAGGGAGCGGTTGAAGCAATCCTGCTGATCTCTGATGCTCAGCCTTGACTTGCTGACACACCAAGCACTTGGCCATAAAGCGTGCTATCTCCCTCTTCATTCTATGCCACTAGTCGTACTGTCTCAAGTCTCTGTACATCTTCGTGCCTCCTGGGTGAATAGAGTAGGTTGAACTGTGTGCTTCTGCCATCAACTCCTGATGAAGCTCTCCATTTGGAACATAGAGACGATCTCCACATCTCAAGGTTCCGTCTTCATGTATACGCAGTCTTGTCTGTAATCCAGCCTCTGTCCTCTGTCTGAGTCTCTGAAATCTGGCATCTGTCGGCAAAGCAGCCTTGATCCTCTCCACCAATGTCGATTGCAACTGGAAACTCGACAACTGTCCTTCTATTCCGGGCATAACAACCTCTATACCTATCTGCTCTAGATCTCTCAATAGGTGTTGTTGCGTAGTCAAGAAGAATACCATGGGTCTTCTGCTCAAAGAGTCAGCTACTACGTTGGCCTTTCCCGAGTGGTACTGCAGCTCAATCTCGAAGTCTGTCATCACCTCGAGCCAACGTCTCTGCCTCTGATTCAGATCCTTCTGAGTATAGACATACTTTAGGCTCTTATGATCAGTAAATATCTCCACTCTCTCTCCATATAAGTAGTGCCTCCAAAGCTTCAAGGCAAAGATCATTGCTGCAAGCTCCAAGTCGTGAGTGGGATAGTTCTTCTCATGTGTCCTCAACTGCCTAGAGGCGTAAGCCACAACATTCCCATGCTGCATCAAAACACATCCTAATCCTTCCACGGATGCATCGCTATAGATCATGAATCCTCCGGGTCCAGAAGGTATGGTCAAGATAGGTGCTGTAGTCAACCGTTTCTTCAGCTCATCGAATGCCTTCTGACACTCCTCTGTCCAAGTGAACTCCTGCTCCTTGCGGGTCAAGCGGGTCATCGGCTCTGTAATCTTTGCGAAGTTTTCCACGAACCTCCGGTAATACCCGGCAAGTCCTAGGAAACTCCTCACCTCTGAGACATTGGTAGGGGTTGGCCATGTCTCCACTGATGAAATCTTTGTCGGATCCACTAAAATGCCCTCTCCTGAGATGACGTATCCAAGGAAAGCGACACGATCCAGAAGAAACTCATACTTGCTCAGCTTGGCATAAAGCCTCTCTCTCCTTAGTGTCTCTAACACTAGTCTCAAGTGCTCTTCGTGCTCCTCGTGGCTCTTCGAATACACCAAAATGTCGTCGATGAAGACTACCATGAACTGGTTTAAGTATTGGTGGAATACTCTGTTCATCATCATAAATACAACAGGCGCATTTGTCAGTCCAAAAGGCATCACTAAGAACTCATAGTGACCGTAATGAGTCCTGAATGTTGTCTTTTGAATGTCTTATCTTTGCACCTTCACTTGATGATAACCCGATCTTAAGTCGATCTTTGTGAACACTACTGCTCCTGTCAACTGGTCGAACAAATCATCAATCCGCGGCAGGGGGTACTTGTTCTTGATGGTCAAAGCATTTAGGGCTCTGTAATCAATGCACATACGTACTGTTCCATCCTTCTTAGGTACAAACAACACTGGTGCTCCCCATGGTGATGCACTAGGATGGATAAATCCCTTGCTCTGCAACTCCTCTAATTGTAGCTTTAGCTCATCTAACTCCTTCTTCGCTAATCGGTACACATTAGAAGATACCGATGCTGCTCCGGGTACTAGCTCAATGGTGAACTCTACGTCTCTATCTGGTGGTAAGCCTGGCAGTCCTTTGGGGAAAATATCCTCGAATTCTGCAACTATTGGCGGGGGTACAATCTCCATCGCCATATAAGTTCTAGCTGTCTGTCCTACTCCTTGTTCGATGGTCCCTCGCATGTACTCGAACTCTGGCAGATCTGGCGGTCTCATCTCAAGTACGGCATAGGCAATACTAAGAATCTTCCAACACAACATCAAAGTACGGCATAGGCAATACTAAGAATCGCGCTCTTATCTCTCTACCACATACAATTACTGAGCACATTCTGATAGTACGGATAACCGGCACGATACCTCCTCCGGTAAGAATCTTCCAACTCTTAGGTAAGGGGGAAGTAGCTACTCTATGCATTGCTACAAATCTACTAGATATAAATGATAATGTAGCTCCAGAATCAAACAGTGCAGTCGCAGGTAATGATGCAACTAAAATGATACCTGTGATTGCTTCTCCTTCTGTTTCCTCCTCAGTAGCTGCTAATGCGAAGGCTTGTCCCTGTTTCTGTCCTCCGGCCTGCTGTCGGGCTCGATCGAACTGTGCCTGCTGTGGGGCCAAGGGTGGTCCCCTCTGAAATCCTCCGGGGGCTGGTGGACATTGTCCTCCGGGTGGGGGTAGTATCCTCGGAACTGGTGTTGCTGGCCTTTGTCCGGTCTGCGATGCTATCTCCCTGCATTGTGGGCAATCTCTGACAAGGTGCTGGCTTGCTCCATAAATTATGCATGTCTCCAGTCTCTTTCGGCAGTCCTTTTCGAAGTGGCCTCTCTTACCACAGAAGTAGCAAGTCAAAAGTTTCTGGTGTGGGTATGGTGCTATCCTCTGTTGTGTCTGCGCTCCGGGACGACGGATGGGTCCTCCTACTCCGGGCTGGACTCTGGCTGGCGTGGTCGTGCTTGGACGTCTAGCTCCTCTGACAATGGCCTCCTGGATCCTTGCCTCTACAAGAACCTCCTCGTATGAGATCCTTGCCTGTGCGGTGGTGTACCTATGTAGCTCGAAGGTGAGGCCATGATGGAATCTCTGAGCCTTTTCTAGATCATTGGGTATCAAGACGGCACCAAATCTGCTAAGGCGGCTAAACTCTGCGTCATAGGTGTCAACGGTCATATTTTCCTGCTCTAGATGTAGGAATTGGGAGTACAGGACATTTCTGACTATAGCTGGGAAATACTTCGCATTGAACTAGTACTCTAAGAACTGTTCCCAAGTCTGTTTCTTGCCTACACTGCGCTCAACACCAGTGATGGGCGTTGCCATTTAGTTGGGCCCTCACGGCGGTCATTCAAAGGTCTTGGTGCAGTTGTGAAGCCTCTAGTAACATCTCCGTATTGGCGACCCAATCAGAGATCTGCTCTACAGTCTCATTGCCCGAGAAAGTATCTGGTCCCATCTGTCAGAACCATCTAACAGTGCCACCTGTCTGGGTTGGTGGAGGTGCTGGTACTGGTGTTATGACAAGTGTCCTCTCTAGTACTTCCATCAAACTCTGTCTCAATGTCTCCGTCTGATGCCACTGTGCTTGCATCATAGTCTAAAAAAACTGAAGCATCTGTGGCTGTCCATCTAGCTGTGGCATCTGGGGTGGATAAGAAGGAGGCAGTGGTAGTGGAATCTCTGGCTGTGCAGTAAGCGTCTCCTCGGATGTCAGCCTCTCAGTCTGCGGCATCGGTATAGCTTCTGAAGTCTGGCCCTCACAATATTGCGTGGGGATTGTTTGGGAAGTCTGTCCTTCGGGCTGCGGTGTAGGATTACCCTGCGATGTCTCGTGCCAATATATCATCGGGGCCTGTGGCAGTGGTTGCCCTCTAGGTAGTCCCTAGGGTACCTCTTCTCCTTGGGTGGTATTGTCTGGTACCGCGGCACTGGGTGCTCCTCGTCCACTGCGCAAGTTCATTTTGCTGCAAGAGATATGACTTCATTAAAAGAGTACAGAATCAAGCAATTAGGATGCAGATATTTAGAAGCAGTATGGAGAATTTAAAAGACGAAATCAAAGTGGATGAGACCTAAAAATTTCTATCCTATTGTAGGCTCGCTGGGCATGTTACCATACCACAAGCGAAAAGTCGACCTGCATGGGCCACCACTAAAACCATGTCACGCCCTAGTCCCAAAATATACGGGACCAGGCCACATGGCAATAGCCAGCTGACACATCTCCAAGGATATCCCAATTTAATGGATCCTAACAAAGAGTGCTACGCTGTCTTAAATACTAACATGTCCCATATAACTCAACAGCAAGTAATCTTATCTCATCCATAATATAAAACAGCAAGAAGTACTAAATAAACTGCTAGAAGATAAACACCAGTCTCAAGATATTATAGTACAACCAATAAAGTCTGATGGGAACAAACCCACTACTATGACGGAATAAAGGTGCTGAAACAATAGATAAAAGAGAAATAACTAGGGCATCGACTGACTAGATAACGATGCGCCCAATCCTAGGCAGAAGGCCTACCAAGTGATCACAGGAACTCTAACGGTAGCACCTCTAGCTCCTCAGCTGTAGCGTACCTCTTCTCCTATCCTGGGCTGTACACTGTGGGGTAATATGCCTCATCCAAATTTGGAAAGGTCCCAGGTCCTCAGAGGGACGTAACAAGATACATAGAAATATGCCATATATATAATACTGAATAAAATAAATACAATAAGGGTGTGCTAACCATCTAAGTGAATGCAATGTGAGGACAACGCTGGTACATATGGGTAGCTGTAGGCATAACGTCCATACTTCGAAGAGAGTGGCATCAGTATAGTATATCGTCCATAACCCTCCGAAGAACGTGGCATCAGTATAGTATATCGTCCATAACGCTCCGAAGAACATGGCATTGGTGTAATGAAGTCATTGGATCCGAGGTTTCTCAGAAATCACGGCTCCAATGTGTGTACCCCATACACCTACTAGTTGTCCTCCCCGCCCAATATAAATACACCAATCGAATACTCGACGTGCATACCATGTATCTATATGCCAATCTCTACAAATAAAATATCCTGAGTTACGCACTAACCATGATACATGTGACCTGCATCGATAGCTAGTCGAATACGCGGACCCGCATCCCAATATGAATATTATAGTGAATACGTGTAAAAGTGTCAGGTCTTGGAAGATATCAATATATCCTCCTAACTGGGGTGAGTCTGCTAACAAATAGGTCAGATATACAAATCATCGACGCAACCGTCGATGCACCCGAGTCAATCTCGGACGCACACAGTCATATGAAGTAAAGCAACAGGAATTATACAACATATGCATAATCTAAATTAAATAGTAAATATGGCAAGGTAGCTTGCCTGGGTCCTAAAGTTGTGAAAGCCAATAGCCTGCTCCTACAGCGTCTCCTGACTGATCCAATGATCCTAAACACACCAATATAATATAACAATACTAATATCAGACACTAAACATTAAATATATACGACTACAACGCTATACTTGAATACTATCGCAAGTTCACGGCTGCTCGAATACAGCGTCATATGTGCACGTACCTCGGCTAACATGTGCCTTGAGACAATAATTACTACGTCTAGAGTTTTACGAAGCTTCATTATGTCTAGTACAATTGTTGGTCCTGAAATTCCCATATTCAGTATACTTGGCGATGTCTAAGTTTTACTGATTAATTTCATGTTTCTAACAACAGGTGTTATGATTAAGGAATAGTTAGTTATTAACCAATTCAAAACCTTATTAATCAACATGCCATCATATACCTAGTTAGGGTTAACTGAGTTTGTGTCCAATACTACAAGTCTTGACACGATGACACAACGATCTTATGTGGATACAATACAAGGAGGGATGAGTCAGGTGCTTACCTAGTTAACAGGACGAGGGTCTCCTCGCTGACGGGTCATCCTCCGGCGAGTGGTGGGCTCCGGCGTCGTCGGCGGCAGACAGCAGCGGCAGCGGCAGCAGCAGATGTATCAGCGGCGGCGGCGGCTTAGGCAGCGGCGGAGGTGACTGACCAGTCGCGGGGGAAACGGTCGGGTAGGTCTGGAGTGGTGGCGGGCGGTGACTGAGGCGGTCGGGGGCGACTGAAGGCGGTGCGGGGTCGCTCGGGAGCAGCGGCTAAGGGGTCGGGCAGATGGGGAGGTTAGGATGGTGGTGGTTGGCGCCGGTGCCAGCGGTGGTAGGCGGTGGGGTGAAGTCAGCAGTCGGGGGGGTTCGGTGACCGTGGTGGCTGGTGAAGTCGGCAGCCGGCGGGGTTCGGTGACCGCGGGTGGCTAGGGTTTTAATGAATAGTAAAACTAGGGTTTCATGTGGGAGCTTGTATATTTATAGATGTTGGCTCTCATAGGCTATCCTTGATATTTGGGCCAGCCAGGCTCTAGGGTGGGGCTGGTCCATATTTAAGGTGTACACGGCATTGGTCTAGTCCTGTTTTAGGTGAACTTTGCCTCAACTTAATTAAATTACCAATTAATGCGCAAGGCGCTCACTTACGAATATTGTGAAACTAAGGTGAGACGCAATGACAGATATCTAAGTTTGCACAATGGTCAGAGGGGTAGCCTGGCATGTCTAAGAGATGTTCGTGACCTTGGGTGGAAGATAACTACTGGTGTGGTGCTCCATTCTCGAAGCAATGACAAGGTGTATTAGGATAATTAATTATTGCACAATTATTCTAATTGTGTCCAATTAAATCTAACTCTCTCAATTTAACTCGAATTGTACCCTAAATTGGTCGGGGGTTTACACATGGCTTAGGGATACCCATAAGAACAAAAAGTAGGTTCATATGGCTTGTATTGCGACTTATACATGAAGACTTATGTCCAATTTGGGGGAATTCCGAGATTAGTGCACCAAGTATTTGTTATTAGGTCAATTAGATCTAATTTGACTTAGATCGAGTGTGTGAGACTAGCTACGTATCTACAAATGGATACGTGTAGGCTGTATCACAATACTTTGTGATACAAGATAATTTTAGTGGTTTTCCTTCGATACTTATGATACACATGCCATATTTTTTCATAACACTTAGATTAGCTACCTATTTCTCTAATTTAGTCTTAATTAGCATAATTGATATGTTTGTAGGCTTTGGGTAAAGTTTGGTGAACCTTGGAGAGCGTATCGTGAGCGTATCACGCTTGTGCACCACAATGTTTGGTGTAATGCCTTGTAGTATGTGTTAGTATAGCTATTCAAATTTGTATATATATATATATATATATATATATATAAGAGTATGTGTGTGTGCTCTTTCTGTGCACTTGTGTGAGTTGTGCATATATTGTGTGTAAGCAGGTGTATAGATGTCGGTTAGCTCACTATGACAGTTGGGCATGTGTAGTTGTATCGAGTAGTGAGTGGAAGATATAAGGAGTATTAATGTGTGGGTGATAGAGTAATGCAATGCCAGGTATTATTTCAGTATGTATGGATACTATGTATGTGCACTGGTGACATGGGGATCTCGATTACCTGGTGATGAAGAGGATCGGATAAGTGTATCAGACATGGGGGGAATAGGAACAGTCATAGTGCGATGTTGCAGCTATGTGATATGTGATGTATCAGTGAAGATAAGCGGGAGAGAAGTTGCAATTGAAGGATCACACCCCTACCTACAGCAGGTGCACTTTAGTGCAGTGCTATGAAAGGAGGCCTGCAAGCTTATTATGTTAACACAACAACTGATGGGGGGCTCGAGCACAGACCTTGTACCCTATGCAGTCAGGTAGTAGGAGTATAATAACAGAAAATGGTTAGGGTTGGGGTGATATCTGAAAGGGGTATCAGACCAAGATATATCAGTCCATATTGAGCATGCTTGGTTGTAGAATTCTGCAGTTGTAAAGTAATTTGAGTTGGTCACTAGGGCTTGAGTTCAGTGGGCATTTCCTAGTATCTTTAAATTTTATCTTCAACAATAATATTAGCATTTAGGTGCAGTTAGGGAGCAAATCAGTGAGCAGCATCTTGTGCACTGAGTTGGGGATAAGGTTAAGCCAAGGAGAGGTTAAGACTGTACCTGGATATAATGTATGATACTCAACGTATCAAGAAGAGAAGTGAGGTAATAGGTAAGATAGGTGATAGTGTAGGTAAGTGTTCATAAGTAAAGGTATTGGGTGACAACATATACTATGGTATTAGTTATAGTATGGGTAATTAGTCGAGATACTAAGTGTACTTACTAGTAAGTATAACTAGTGTATTATATTATCTAGTATATATAGATATTTAATATAAAAGTCCAGTATTATTTAGATATTAGTTGTCTGGGCTAATTACCTTAGTAATAAACCTAGAGACTAGATATGGACCTGAAACCAAGGTAACACCTAGTTAAAAGCTAGTTTGACCTAGTTGGACTAATATGACTTAGAAATGGCATAAAAAATCATATTTGACTCATTTTAACTTATTTATCATTCATTACACTCAATTGACATGATGTTCATATATAGGGTTGTGTGATACCAACTCAGACACCGAGTCATACCTTTTGCTCAGGACCAGAGGCGAGTACATCTTTATGTTAGTTTTTATTTCATGATAGTTTATATATCACATATTCTAGAACTGTATACGTGATTCTGAAAAATTGTTACACTGACTGGTACTATATGGATGCTGTCAGGAGATGTTATCCCTTATCGTGTACTCCGGATACTCCTTCCAGATATACTTTATTATGTGAATCGGGTATTACTTGTTCACGTGTTCATTCATGTTCTTCGTGTACTTATATTATTCATGTACATAACGAGTCTCGGATCTATTAGTATTGGTTAGAGCGAGGGAGTAGAAGTTGTGTTGTGATCAAGCCTATAGTGTATCCGTGTTTATGTTAATTATACACCTCACGTATAATCGAGTAACCTTAGTGTATTCGTGTTCAACCTAAACTAATTATATAACAAACTTATACTCCAAGGTACTTAGTTAGTATTCTTGTTCCTTCTACTTGCAGTTCATTCCATATTTCTTGTATTTATCTTTCCAGTATTTTACCTGCTTATCTCAGTTATATTTTTATTCCTAGTTACTTGTATATCTTGTATTCTTTTCTATTACTTGTCATATATTCTCTACCATGTATTTGGAACTGCTTTCAGAGTTTTGTACTTTGCTCCAATCCTGACTGGATATATTTTTCAGATGATTGGTTAGATGAGAAGTGTCCCACCTAGGCCAGTTGAGATGGCACCCGTAGAGCATCTTTAGCTAGAGCCAGCTACTGAGAAGACTTAACTATTGCCATTATTATATTGTATATGTCATAGTTAGACATTTTGACATGTATTATATTTGAGACTATTGTGCTAGTCTATTAGACTGGGATATGGGTTGTATTTGAGACTGAGATTTTTATCTCTTCGATTCCATATCGTGCTATATCTTTCTTTAATTTTATTGTGATTGAATATTGATTATTATATTATCATCTTGTCCTCCGTATGGAGTTGAGATATAATTGACAAGTACATTATATATTTTGTGTGAGATATTTAAATAGTATTGTTGATCTAGATAGCATTCTACTGCCAATGCTGCGACGTAGGCTAGACGTACCTACGTACTCGTACCCTCATTTCGGATGTGGGTCATAATACATTTTTGTAGTGGCCCATGCAGGTCATGGTAGTAGTGCTCAGACTTGGAGTATTACTACAAGCCTGCTATATGATATAGGACTTAGGATATAGGATGTGAGGATACTCAATCACAACTAGAAATATTTCTAATCTATTGATTTTTCTATCCTTATCAATCTGAATATCACCCTCACATTTTCATTCAAGGGAAGTTTAGTAATTGACATGGGTATTATTTATTTTAGGATTAATTATATTTAATATTATGCATGCATAATTTATTTAATTATTGTATTATTTATTTATTGCTAGTTGTAGTTTTGTTTTAGACTTGTGTAGTGGACCTAACCTATTTATTAGTATGCATGAACCCAACCTTTTAGATTGGTTTAGTTTGAGCCAATAAATTAGGCCCATGGATTAGGAGATTGGATTAATTAGTTAAACCATTAGACTAGAACCTTCCCTCCCTAATTAATTTCTTCATGAGAGGCCCCAAGGGATATTTGGGATATTTTATATTGCTTGGAGAGGGGGTTACATGGTCGGCCCATAGAGGAAGAGAGAGAGAGTGCTCTCATTTTATTTCTTTCCTAGATTCTTAGATCTACAATTTTCTTCTTCCCCTCATCAATTCTCCACCAATTCTTCACCAATCTCTTCTCAAATTCTTCATTAGTTACTACGGTGGAAGTTATGTCCATTTTGGTGCCAATTTTGGAAGAATTCTGAGATTGGCATATGTAATAGTTATCATTGGATCTAATAGATCTAAATGACATTTGATTGCTTGTTTGTAACTAGTGTCGTATCCATAATTGGATACGTGTAGGCCGAATCTCGTCAATTTGACGAAACAGGTTGATTTTGGAGGATTTTCTCCGACACAGGGCCTTGTGCATATCATATTGTGACACAGACACGTAGATACTCTAATTACTATACTAATTGTGCCTAATTAGTATATTAGATTATTTTGTGACCTCCGGGATGCGTTTGGTTGTGTGTTGGAGCCGTATCGCAAGTGTATCATAGAGAAAGTGTGATATGGGTGCGGTGCACGACACGTGTTTGTTGTTTTGCCCTCTTTGATATACGTGCGTATGTAATTATATATATATATGATCATTAAGTTATATACATATGTATATATTTGTGTATTTATGTTTAGTGTATAGGTGTGTGTATATATTAGAGTATATATAGTGATATATTTATCTATATGTATATATGTATATATATGTACTTGTATATATGTATGGGTGTGAGGGTAGATATAACTATCTATAGGTAATGGTTGTATATTCATATATAGAGTGATACCTTGATATATATATCCATATATGATTGTATATATATATATATATATATATATATATATAGAGAGAGAGAGAGAGAGAGAGAGAGAGAGAGGTAAGTATGAGTGATTGTGTGTTAAGTGTGTGTGTGTGTGTGTGTGTGTGTGTGTGTGTGTGTGTGTGAGAGAGAGCTTGTGAGTGAGAGCAACAGTGGCAGTAAGTGAGAGTTCCCAACAGCAGGGAGTATTGTTCTTTGTGTACATTTAGTAAGATGTGCAATGCACAGGAGCTCGGGCACAAGAAGTTACCAGCACGAGGAGGCTTCACTGCAGCCACAGAGGTATAGTGAACTGCACAAGGGGGTGCTACTGCACACAATTTTGGCTCGAGGAGGCTTCACTTCACATAGTTTTGGCTCGAGGAGCCTTCACTGCACAACATGGAAGAGCTCGAGGAGAACTGTGCACAACAGTAAGTATCAGTGACTCACTGTGCATTTCAGTAGTTAGTTGCAGCCTTCAGTTTAAGTTTCAGATTTTGTTCACTGTGCTGTAGCAATATTCGGGTAATAGTTCACAGTTTCAATTGGTAGTTGGGTTTTGGGTTATGAGGTATTGATGTTTGGATAGTTAGTGCGATAGGTATATTAGTGTAAGTTAGATTAAAGTGAAGGTTTTGAGTATTAAAGGTGATTGGGTTATGGTTAGTAGATTAGTTGTTAGTCACTTTGGTTAGTAGGTACAATGTATAGTTAGTAGTTTTAGTTAGTGTTTCAATATAATATTAATTTAGTTGTTATTGTTGATAGATGGTCTCATATACTAATAGGTAGTGTATCTTAATAGTTAGTTATATTAGCTATACATATCTATGTATGTTAGTTATATTAGCTATACATATATTTGGATCCCGTCAGGAGATGTTATCCCCTACCGTGTTCAGCGGGTACTCGTATACATTGTATCTTATCGTGTATATTGGGTATTGATTACATTTTGTGTTCACACACTGCTCGTGTTCAGTGTGCTTATTCGTGTACACCCACTGCTCATGTTCGGTGGTTATGATATTAGTGTACACCCACTGCTCGTGTTAAGTGGTTATATTTTGTGTTCGTTGCGTGTCGTAATTGGATCCATCGGTATTAGTTGGGGGTGGGAGAGTAGGAGTTGATTATGTGATCAAAGCCCCATTGTTACATCGTGTACATTCTGGTTACATACCTCACTTGTAATCATCTTACCTGATCATGTTCACCCAACCCGATCACATAATGAACTTGTATTCTGAGTCACATTAGCTAGTTTAGATTGCAGTTATTTCATCATATTGTTGATATTTATATTTTTGTTCTATATTCTCGTACATTACCTATATATCTATTGTTCATCATTCATATGTTTAGTGATCTTGTATTTAATTTCTATATCTGTTTATATGCTCGATTATGATATTGAAACTGCTTTCAGAGGTATGTACGTCGCTCCAATCCTGACTGGATATATTTTTCCAGATGATTGGCTTATAGAGTAGTGTCCCACATTCTACGGTCCACAAGACGGTGTATCTTTAGAGGACCCTTGGTAGACCAGGAGGACTTAGTTGCAGAGCCCAAGGAGGTCTAGTTTATTTGTGTTGGACTTGTATTATATTATATTGTTGAGATTCATTGGGTTGTATATTATTTCAGTTTGTGGTTTATATCTTATTCTTTCTTTATCTATACCATTCGTGCTTATCTTCCTTAGTTTGCATTGTGATTGAGTTTAGTTATATTATGAGATACCATTTTGTTCCTCTCTTTGGAGTTGAGATGATTGACAGGTACCATATTATATTGTTGAGATGCTAGATAGTTAAAAATGAACGAGACAGTGTTCTATCGCCAATTCTGCGGCGTAGGCTGGACGTACCCACGTACTCGTATCCGAATATCAAGGTGCGGGTCGTGACACATTTTTAGTGGTGGCCCATGCAGGTCTAGATAGATATAGTAGTGGTGCTCGTCTAGAGTATTGCTACGAGCCTACTTTAGGAAACATGATTTAGGCTGAGAGTTTACTCAATCAAACCTAAGAAAATTCTAATATCTATTTTCACAAATCCTTATCTATTGAATATTATTTTACTTTGAATAAAGTTCTGTCTTTATTTGATGATATTGTATCATATTCAATATTAATTTCGTATTTCAATCTATCTTCAGGATGCCGCCGAAGACGCGTTTCCAGCGATCAGGTGCCGCGACAGCGCAATTAGTCACTTCATCACCCATGAGGGCAGCACCCTCAGGCGATGGTTCAGCACCTACATTCAGGAGTTCAGCTTCATCAGTCCAGGTGGGCGTATCCGTAGTAGCTATCGAAGGTGCTCCACCTCCAGTACCGAGGAGAGGGAAGACAGTTTCCAAGGATCTTTCACCTCCACCACCAGTAGTTAATCAGACGCAGATGTTCGTGCTCTTCCATCAGATAATGGAGGCACAATAGCGACATCCAGAGGTCCTACGACAGAGCATGAAGAACGCTCACCAGATCGTACTTACAGCAGCGGAGAAAGCTACTACAGCCCAGCCATAGATGGCACCAGCTTAGTTCATTCTGCATCAACCGAGGTCGGGCACCATCATCGACTTCAAGAGGATGGGCCCGAAGGACTTTAGGGGCACAGAGGGGATTATCTATGCTGATGAGTGGATCGAGGACATCGAGCGGAACCTACGGCTGGCGCAGATTCCAGGGATACTACAGATAGAGGCAGCGGGTTATTTGATGTTCGATATTGCACTGACATGGTTTCAGACAGACCCAAGGATTGCAGTACCAGGACTCTCTTGGGAAGCCTTCAAAGGGCTTTTCAAGGAGAAGTTCTTCCCGGATGTGGATCTTACATCTTTGGAGAGTCAATTCCTATACCTCGTCTAGGGAGGTATGTCAGTGGACGAGTATGCGGCAGAGTATTGCCGTCTAGGTTGCTTCGTGGAGGATCAGAACCCTAGAGGCAGAGCAAGGAAGTCCAGGAAGGACCTGAACTGGGAGGTCAAACCCCACACCAACGGAGATCCTACTGCCACCTTCGAGAAGATACTCAGACAGGCGTAGAGAGCGGGGGATGACTTAGAGCTTGGCTCTAAGAGGCCGAGGGAAACAGGAGGATCCAGTAACAACACGGATCTAGCATAGAGGCCTCACTTACAGCAACAGCACCAAAGGCCTTACCAGCACCAGAGGCAGCAGTATTATGGGCCAGCTAGAGCGCTGGCTCAGCAGATACATCAGATTCAGAGGGCAACCGTTTCTGGCACTTTCTGTAAGAAGCAAGGACACGGTTGGGATGCATGCAGGATGAGGCTAGGCTAACGCTTATTATGTGGATCGGAAGATCATCAGTTGCGGGCTTTTCCCAAAGTCCCAGCTCGTCCAGCTCAGGGTGGAGGATAGGCACAGAGGACACTCGCTAGACCACCAGCGGGCCAGCAAAGAGGACCTCTACCATTGCAGCAGCAACAGTTTGCCCAGCATCAGCAGCAGAGAGAATCCCAGCGATAGGGGCAAGCTTTTGCCTTGAATATCGAGGAGGAGGAACCGGTTGGCGATGTCATCTCAGGTTCAGTTTATCTCGACTCCTTTCCAGCTCATGTTTTGTTCGATTCTGGTGCTGCTCATAGCTTTGTATCCGTATCTTTTGCTTTGATGCATCATCTTGAGTCTGAACCATTGGCGAGGACTTGCAAGATCACGATCGGGGGTGGCATCATCCTGGTCTGTAATTTTTAAAAGAACTAAAGATTTTATTTAGGAGGCCGTGAGCGGAGCATATGTTTACTCGTAATACCACTTTCGAGTTATGATATAGTACTCGGGATGGATTGGTTGAGTAGACATCAAGCTAGTATCGATTATCATGGAAACAGATGTTTTATTTCAGATGCCAGGAGAGCAGGAGTTCGAATTCATCCGAGGAGCAAAGCAGAGCCAATGCAATTTATGTGGATCTTTGGTAGAAGAGAAGGAGCCACCACATCCGTTGATTGCAGAGTTCTTGGATGTCTTTCCAGAGGAGTTTTTGGGGTTGCCGCCGGACAGATATGTGGAATTCTCTATAGATTTGGTACCAGGTGCAGATCCGATCTCTCAGCATGTCTATAGAGTCAACAACAGTGAACTGGCGGAGTTGAAGAAGCAGGTGGATGAGTTGCAAGACAAGGGCTTTATCCGTTTCAGTTCATTAACATGGGGTGCTCTAGTACATTTTTTACCAAAGAAAGATGGATCGCTACGTATATGTATCGACTACAGGGACTTAATAACCTCACTATCAAGAATAAATACTCGTTGTCGCGGATATATGACTTGTTTGACCAGTTGAGCGGAGCAAAGGTATTCTCAAAGATAGACTTGAGGTCAGGGTACCACCAGGTAAAAGTGAAGAGGGAAGACATCCCGAAGATACCTTTCAGGACTCGTTATGGACAGTTTGAGTTCTTGGTGATAACGTTTGGGTTGACCAATGCCCCGACAGTGTTCATGAACCTGATGAACAAGGTTTTTTATCAGTACCTAGACCAGTTTATTATAGTCTTCATTGATGATATTCTGATATATTCGAAGACCCCAGAGGAGCATGAGCAATACTTGAGGATTTTTCTAGAGACCCTCAGGAAGGAGAAGCTGTATGGCAAGTTATCGAAGTACAAATTCTTTCTTGATAAGGTTAAATTCCTTGGGCATGTTATTACATAAGGTAGAATCTCGGTGGAGCCAAAAAAGATCTCAACAGTTGAATCATAGTCTACCCCGAGTTTAGTAGCAGAAATTAGGAGCTTCCTTGGATTAACAGGCTACTACCGGAGGTTTGTTCAGGACATTTCCAGACTTGCAGAGCCGATGACTAGGCTGACCAGGAAGGACGTAGAATTTGTCTGGACTGAGGATTGTCAGTCAGCGTTTGAGTAGCTGAAGAGAAGATTGACTACAACTCCCATCTTGATACTACCATCAGGAGCAGAAGGATTTTCTATTTACAGTGATGCATCAGGGAAGGGTTTGGGTTGTGTGTTACAGCAGCACGTGAAGGTGATTGCCTATGCTTTTAGGCAATTACGTTCGCATGAAAAGAACTACCCTACCCATAATTTGGAGTTAGCAGCGGTTATCTTTGCTCTCAAATTGTGGAAACACTATTTATATAGAGAGAAAGTAGAGATCTTCACAGACCATAAGAGCTTAAAGTATGTGTTTACATAGAAATAGCTTAACATGAGGCAGCGACGATGGTTGGAGCTGATGAAAGACTACGCATATCTTTGCAGTACCATCCAAGGAAGGCCAATGTAGTCGCGGATGCCTTGAGCAGGTATCCCGTGGCTATGTGCTTGACGAGAGACAGACATTTATTAGCAGATCTTAACAGTTTGGGTATTGAGGTATTGGTTCCTAGAGTCACAGCACAGATGTGGGGACTTCGGGTTCAGTCAGAGCTGATAGACCGGGTCAGAGCAGAACAGTATAAGGATGAGTCTTTGAGAAGCATCAGAGCACATGTTTAGGTCGGGTTAGCTGAGGAATTTATCGTCGCAGATGATGGATCATTGCGACACAGTACCAGATTGTACGTACCAAGAGGAGCATTGTGCGAGGAGATTCTGCAGGAGGTACATCATTCTCAATACTCTATGCATCCTGGTGCCAATAAGATGTATAGAGACATGAGAGAGAATGCATAGTGGTATGGCATGAAGCGGGAGGTAGCTAGCTTCGTGTCCAGATGCTTAGTTTGATAGCAGGTCAAGATGGAGAGACAGAGGCCAGGTGGATTGCTTCAGCCTTTACCCATTTCGGAGTAAAAATAGGAGCATGTGACCATGGATTTTGTATCGGGACTTCCATGTTCTCCGGGATGCAAAGATGCGATTTGGGTTATCGTGGATAGGTTGACCAAATCAGCCCACTTTCTGCTATTTAAAGTGGGTACATCTACGGAGAGACTTGCGGAGATGTATGTGCGCCAGATTGTCAGATTATACAGTATTCCAGTGAGCATAGTCTCGGATCGGGATAGTCCCTTCACGTCCCACTTCTGGAGGAGTTTTTAGGCTAGCTTGGGAACTCAGCTCAAGTTCAGTACAGCTTATCACCCTCAGATAGACGGACAGTCGGAGAGGACTATTCAGACTCTCGAGGATATGCTATGCACCTGTGTTTTGGATCTTGGAGGTTCTTGGGAGGATCACCTTTACTTGGTAGAGTTTTCATACAACAACAACTACCAAGCCAGCATTGAGATGCCACCATTCGAGGCATTGTATGGACGGAGGTGCCGTACTCCATTGTCCTGGGATGATGTTGGTGACAGAGCTTTATTGGGACCAGAGATGGAAGTAGATGCAGCAGAAAATGTAAGGCTTATCAGGGACAAAATTCGCGTAGCACATGACAGGCAGTGACATTGGGTTGATAGTCACCGGAGAGCTTTGGAGTTTGAGGTATAGCTTTAGTTTTATCTTCCTTGTGTTTGATTATTGTTTGTTAGAACTCTAAGGTTGTATTTTCAGCTAGGTTGGAGGTCTAGTTTTCTTGAGGATTTATTCGACACGTGGCACGATTCATTTCGTTGGAGGCGGCAAGCTTAGTCCGCAATTCATCGGTCCTTTCAGTATTCTTAAGAGGGTCGGTGTAGTCGCTTACAGACTAGACTTACCACCTGTACTGGAGAGAGTGCACAAAGTGTTTCACGTGTCACAATTGAGACGGTACATGGCAGATCCCAGTCATGTGTTGGATCACTCAGAGATAGAAGTTGGCCCTACTTTTAGCTATCCAGAGCAGTCAGTAGAGATTCTGGATCGGAGAGAGAAGGTGTTGAGGAACTAAACAATTCCTTTAGTGCGCGTTGCATAAAGGTATCACTCGCCAGGAGAATATATCTGGGAGCGAGAGGCCGAGATGCACAAGCGATATCCATATCTGTTCGAGCCTTGAAGTATAATTCTTTCTTGCATTGCATTTTTCGCTTTCGGTAGTTAGTTTCTTCCTAATTTCGAGGACAAAATTTTTCTAAGGTGGGTAAGATTTTCACCCTCATATTTTTATTCAAGGATAGTTTGGTAATTGACATAGGTATTATTTATTTTAAGATTAATTATATTTAATATTGTGCATGCATGATTTATTTAATTATTGTTTTATTTATTTATTGCTAGTTGTAGTTTTGTTTTAGACTTGTGTAGTGGACCTAACCTATTTATTAGTATGCATGAACCCAACCTTTTTGATTGGTTTAGTTTGAGCCCATGAATTAGGCCCATGGATTAGGAGGTTGGATTAATTAGTGACACAATTAGGCTAGAACCTTCCCTCCCTAATTAATTTTTTTATGAGAGGCCCCAAGGGGTATTTGGGATATTTTACATTTCTTGGAGAGGGGGTTACATGGCCGGCCCATAGAGGAGGAGAGAGAGTGCTCTTATTTTATTTCTTTCCCAATTTTTTAGATCTACAATTTTCTTCTTCCAATTTCCTTCTTTCTCTCATCAATTCTCCACCAATTCTTTACCAATCTCTTCACAAATTCTTCATTGAGGCTTCTACATCAAGGATCTATAAGAAGGAAGCAAGGAAGAGGAGGCCAAGATCTATAAGGAGAGGTGCTACTTAGCACTTGGGAACTTTTCATTGGGAATCCATCTCCCAATAGGTATATTTCAGTTTTCTCCCTTCTAATAGACTCTAGATCTGAGATTTAACCATGAGAAAATAACCCACATGTATAGGCTACCCATAGAAATTAGTTTTAGGTTCATCAGAGACCTACGGTGGAAGTTATGTCCATTTGGGTATCAATTTTTGGAGAATTTTGAGATTGGCACATGTAGTAATTGTTATTGGGTCTAATAGATCTAAATGACATTTGATTGCTTGTTTGTAACTAGTGTCATGTCCCCAATTGGATACGTGTAGGCCGAATCTCGTCAATTTGACGAAACGGATTAATTTTGGGGGTTTTCCTCCGACACGGGGCCTTGTGTATATTGTGACACACACTCGTAGATACTCTAATTACTAAATGTATTATGCATAATTAGTATATTAGAATTTTTCATGTCCTTCGGGATGCGTTTGGTTGTGTGTTAGAGTCGTATCACAAGCGTATCATAGAGAAAGTGTGATATGGGTGCGGTGCACTCCACATGTTTGTTGTTTTGCCCTCTTTGCAATACGTGTATGTGTAATTATATATATATATGTGATCATAAGTCGTATACATATGTATATATATATCAAGGTATTACTCTATATATGAATATACAACACCACTACCTATAGATAGTTATACCTACACTCGCAACCCATACATATATATATATATATATATATACATATACCTTGATATATGTATATATATCAATATATACATATATCAAGGTATATGTATATATATATATATATATATGTATATATATATATATATATATATATATATATATATATATATATATCCATATGTGATTGTATGTATATATATATTTATAGAGGTGAGTGTGAGTGATTGTGTGTTAAGTGTATGTGTTTGTGTTTGTGTGTGTGTGAGAGCATGTGAGTGAGAGCAATAGTGGCAGTAACTGAGAGTTCCCAACAACATGGAGTATTGTTCATTATGTACATTCAGTGAGATATGTAACGCACAGGAGCTTGGGCACAAGAAGTGACCAGCACGAGGAGGCTTCACTACAACCATCGAGGTGCAGTAAACTGGACAAGGGGGGGTGTTGCTGCATACAGTTTTGGCTCAAGGTGGCTTCACTGCACACAGTTTTGGCTCGAGGAGGCTTCACTGCACAGCATGTAAGGGTTCGGGGAGAACTGTTCACAACAGTGCGTATCAGTGACTCACTATGCACAGCAGTGTCAATAGCAGTGCAGATTTGCACAGTTGTTGTTTTGGTTCAGTAGTTAGTTGCAGCCTTCAGTTTAAGTTTCAGATTTTGTTCACTGTGTAGTAGCAATATTCGGGTATCATTTCACAGTTTCAATTGGTAGTTGGGTGCTGGGTTATGACGTATTGATGTTTGGATAGTTAGTGAGATAGATATATTAGTGTAAGTTAGATTAATGCGAAGGTTTTGAGTATTAAAGGTTATTGGGTTATGGTTAGTAGATTAGTTATTAGTCACTTTGGTTAGTAGTTATAAGGTATAATTATTAGTTTTAGTTAGTGTTTTAATATAGTATTAATTTAGTAGTTATTATTGATAGTTGGTCTCATATACTAATATGTAGTGTATCTTAATAGTTAGTTATATTAGCTATACATATCTATGTATGTTAGTATTATATGTTTTATTGAGATGTATATATTAGTGTGAGTTATAGCTAATATTAGTTTGGGATTTTATATATCTATTGGTATTAGTTATATTTTGAGTTTTGGGTACCTCGGGATACCAATGTATTACCAAGGTATTGGGCCGATACCCAAGGTATTGAGTTTGGGTATCAAGATAGGTGCGATACGCATTGGCACAAGGCCAAGGTATCCTAAATTCCTTGTTTTAATATAGAATTAAGTATAATGACTTGTATATATATATATATATCTAAAACACTATTTTCATATAAATGAACTTGTGTATCTTAGGATACGGCTTTTTGAATGCCTTTTAGTATTTTAGCTTGGATTGTATAGCATAGTTTCATAGTGTTTTGACTTAGTAACTTAGTTTTAGACTCTTACAACCTAGATTTCATCGGTTTGACCTAGAAATGGCTTTATGACTTATAATTGCATCAATTTCACTTATTTTTATTCTTGAACCTTGTATTGATGCAACATACCATATATAGGTTGTGTAATACCAGCTTGGGCATCGAGAGACACACCTTGCTCAGGACTTCAGGCGAGTATATTTCTCTGATAGTTTTTAATTCATAATATTGTATATATGCATGTTCTAGAATTGTATACTTGATCCCGACACAGTGATTTCACGGACTGGTACTATATAGAACCCGTCAGGAGATGTTATCCCCTACCATGTTCAGCGGGTACTCGTGTATATTGGGTATTCATTATATTTTGTGTTCACACACTGCTCGTGTTCAGTGTGCTTATTCGTGTACACACACCGCTCGTGTTCGGTAGTTATAATATTCGTGTACACCCACTGCTCGTTTCCAGCGGTTATATTTCGTGTTCGTAGCGTGTCGTGATTGGATCCATCGGTATTAGATGGGGGTGGGAGAGTAGGAGTTGATTATGTGATCAAAGCCCCATTGTTAGATCGTGTACATTCTGGTTACATACCTCACTTGTAATCGTCTTACCTAATCATGTCCACCCAACCCGATCACATAATGAACTTGTATTCTGAGGCACATTAGCTAGTTTAGATTGCAGTTATTTTATCATATTGTTGATATTCATATTGTTGTTCTATATTCTCGTACATTACCTGTATATCTATTGTTCATCATTCATATGTTTAGTGATCTTGTATTTAATTTCTATATCTGTTTATATGCTCGATTATGCTATTGAAACTGCTTTCAGAGGTATATACTTCTCTCTAATTCTGACTGGATATATTTTTCTAGATGATTGGCTTATAGAGCAGTGTTCCACATTCTACAGTCCACAGGACAGTGTATCTTTAGAGGACCTTTCGTAGACCAGGAGGACTTAGTTGCAGAGCCCGAGGAGGTCTAGTTTATTTGTGTTGGACTTGTATTATATTATATTATTGACATTCATTGGGTTGTATATTATTTCAGTTTATGGTTTATATCTTATTCTTTTCTTTGATATTCCATTCGTGCTTATCTTCCTTAGTTTGTATTGTGATTGAGTTTAGTTATATTGTGAGATACCATTTTGTTCCTCCGTTTGGATTGAGATGATTGACAGGTACCATATTATATTGTTGAGATGCTAGAAAGTTAGAAATAATCCAGATAATGTTCTACCGTCGATTCTGCGGCGTAGGCTGGACGTACGCATGTACTCATGCCCGAATATCCGGGTACGGGTCATGACACTGAATATTTATTTTCTTTGAAATATTACTATCCTTCTTTGATGATATTATATCTTGTACCTTATTGATTCTTTTATTTTGAATCTATCTTCAGGATGCCGCCGAAGACCAGATCACAGTGTTCTAGCACAGTTTCAGCTAGGTCAATTACTTCTCAACCTCCCAGGCGGGCATCAGCTACTGCTCCACCTTCTCCAGATCAAAGGGTTGCCTCACCGATTAAGGTGGGGACTTCAACAACTTTCGGGGGTGCTCCACCTCCAGTTTAGAGGACTGTCCCTACCGTTTCAGAGGAGCTTCCACCACCCCCAGCACCAGTCGATGCCGCGCAGATGTTTACGATTTTTTGGGAGATGATGGATTACCAGAGGGCCCAGGCGGAGGCACAACACCGCCAGTTGGACGTGATGAGGCATGGGATAGAGAACGCTCACCAGTTAGAACTTACAACCGTGGAAAGAGTTGTACTAGTTCAACCGTAAGTTGTTCCACCCCATCCCGCCCTACAGCAGTCGAGACCAGGTACTATTATTGATTTCAAGAGGATGCTGCCCAAGGACTTCAAGGTCATAGAGAGGATAATGTACGCCGATGACTGGATAAAGGACATCGAGAGGATCCTGTAGATGGCAAAATTTTTGGAGAGTTTCCAGATATAGGCAACCAGTAGCCAGATGTTTGACATAGCCCTAATATGGTTTCACACGGATCCGAGTATTGTGGCACTTGGTTTGAAATAGGAAGCTTTCAAAAAGCTTTTCAAGAAAAAATTCTTTCCAGATGTGACTTTGAGTGCCTTGGAGAGCTAGTTTCAGGACCTCGTCCAGGGGAGTATGATGGTGGACGAGTATGCCGTCGAGTTTTATCGATTGGGAAGACTTTTGGAGGGGCAAAATCCCCTAGGGAGAGCGAGGTAGTTTCAGAAGGGTTTGATCATGGAGGTCAAATCGCTCACCAAGGGTCACCTTACTACGATATTTGAGGAGATTCTGGTGGATGCCCAGTGGACAGAGGATGACTTGGAGCTCAGGACCAAGAGGACGAGAGATACAATAGGGGGAGCTAGTAGAAGCCCGGGTCCAGCTAAGCGACTCCATTTCTATCAACAAAGACCTTTTCAGCCACAGAGACAATAGTTTCCCTCACCGATCAGAGCTCCAGTGCAGTAGGCACAACATATGTAGAGGCCAACCCAGCCGGCTCCTACTTGCCCTTTCTGCAAGAAGCAATGACACGGATGGGATACTTCCAGCACTACAAGAAAAGTAGTCTTGATTTACGGTAGATTTCTTGACGTATGGCCAAAACCTTCAATGAAAGTCGTTATCTTGACAGTTTTAGACATACGTCAAGAAAACACCCAATTTTGTATTATTTTAGAAAATTAGATCATAATACTTGACAGTTTTAGAGGAATCGTCAAGAAAAACATTGCATTACTTGACGGTTTGTTGATAACCGTCAAGTAATACATGTGCGAAAAAATTATCACGCATATTTTATCTGCCATTTTTGTAATTTTTATAATTTTTTATTATTTATTCTATGTTGACGGTTCTGTGGTTAATTTAATCGTTGAACCTTCTATTCAATTTTTTTATTTCTCTTGAGCCTTTCCTCTTTCCATCCTCTACATTTCTCCATGGCCGAAGATCTTCTCCACATGATTCTATCTGCACTCCTCCGCCACTCCTCTCCCTCCTCCCCAAACTCTCCACCGAAATCCTAGCTTCCACCGACCTTCAAACCCTAGACGCCAAACCCTAAATACTTAGAGGCGACCCCCTCTTCCTTCGCTTCTTAATCATCTTTCTCTTCGGATTCTTTCTCCAATAGAGGCTGCTCTCTTCCAATAGAGCAGCCAACGTCGACGTCGACGTCATCAACTCCGTCCCCCTTAATCTGCCACCTCTAGCGCCACTCCCAAAGCCGAGGCACATGACGACGATGACGAGAAAGAACCCCCAAAGGGGGCTCGACGTCACCTAGCTCGAGCGGATCCGCCTCCATGGCTCCTCCTCCACGTTTGTCGACGAACCAGGGAGGTGGTGGCCCCTTACAAAGCGGCGTTGGAGGATCCGCCTCCATGTCCGTGTTCGAGAACTCGTCGGAGTGCCAACCGGAGGACAATGGGATAAGTGAGATCCTTTTTTTATGTAAATTATTCTTCAAGGTTGGATTTTGGCAGAGGGGTTTTGTATTTGGGGGTCGGTTTTGGTGTGAGGGAGTAAAAAGGTGGGTTCTTGATGGAGGGGTCTTGTTTCTGGGATCAAATTTGATCTGTAGGTTTTAAATTATGGGAAAATATTGGGGTTTGATTGTGGGGTCTTTATTTTAGGATCAAATTTGATTGGGTTTCAATTGGGGATGTAAAGGTGGGAGTTTGATTAAGGGATTATGATTTTATTCAATGGTTGATTTAATTAGTGTATAATATGTGTTAAGGAGCTATAACTATAGAATTTGCTGCCACTACTATCAACAGTCTTTTTTGGAACAATATTGTCCTTGCCAAATTAAATACCATTGCAGCAATATTATTTTTTTCCTTGAAAGAGAGATGGGATCAATATTATCCTTGCCAAATTAAACAATAAAAATAACTCTTACCCATATCTTTCCATTTCTTCGAGATTGTCCACTCATAGCACGATGGAATTGTCCGATTGTAAACATATCATTTAGTAAAGGACATACTTCCATCTTACTAATCCAAGGAAAGTTCAGAAACACTCATCATATCAAAGAAGAAAAATCCTAGAACATAATGAAATAACCAATTATCAACTAGCAGCAATATTGGCTCAAATATCAGTCCAAGAAAAAAAATTCTTCTTGTTTGACTTACTATTTAGATAAGAATTTTGGGCAAAGTACTTTAAATATTTAATAACCTATATTTTAACGCATTCTAGATTCACCCATCCTTTGCAGATCAATATATTGTTGCTCCTGCTGGTAAATCCCATTTTTTCCTTATACTATAATTTTTTTATTGCTTTCCCTGCAAAGGCTCATGCTTTCTTAACAGGTGAAAAGTGTCCAGATGGAGATAATGCCATGGGTTCTGATTGTTAGTGTTACTTGAAAATGTTTATCTTGCTCATGATTATCCATATAGCATATATTTTGAATACTTATTTTACATAGTCCATCTGTTGCGTCATGATTTGTTTGAATTGCATTTAAGACATGTGTTGCTTCACTACAGAACTGCCAGAAAAGGGCTTTGAGACTTGCTACCTTTCCCTGGAAACCAATACTCTACTCTTGGTTCATAGGAATATTGTTCTTGATATGTCCTCAAACTCTGAAATTGTCGATTTTATGACAAAAGGAAGCAACAAAGGGAGAAAAGTTTAAACGTTTAGAAGTAGCAATGAAAAATTAAATCTTAAGTGATACATATCTTAAAAAAATTCAAGCAGTCAAATTCTAACAAATAAAGATACATCAAAATCTAAATTCTTCTTCTTTTGTTTTGTTAAAGAATATTTTACTTTTTTCTCCTATAAATTATCTTATGCTTGATCATTGATTTCTTTAACGAGTCAGTTTCTACCTTTGCACAGTTATATTTTCATAGTATCATCTTGTCTGTTTATTCTAAGTAATATCACCGTGGAGATAGTCTATTGCTTGCCCTATCATATTATTCTTCTAGATGCTTCTTTAAAATGTTAGATGTCACTTAAGAGGTTGAGCATGACGAAGAACAAATAACATGAGTGAGAGAATGGATTAATTCTAGGCACATCATCTCCATTGATCTTGCAGACATACTTTCAAATTTCCCAGACATATCAGTAGTAACAATAATTATAATATTCCCCCTTGAGTTTCATCAATGTTCATCATTATTGTGTTGTCTGACCTGGTTTGATTGCTTTTTCTGGGAATGATTTGCAAGTTGTAACTGAAGGTAATGAAAGAACTTACACTCGTACTTGAATTTATGGTTATGGAAAATGCCAAAGAGTCTAGCATTTTTAGTTGTTGTTGTAATAATTTCAGTTATCATTGAGAGGCTTCTGAATGAAGGACTGTTATCAAAAACTGGGAATGATAGTTGTCATGACCCGCATCCGGTGTAGGGACGCAAGTAGTGAACAACGTCCAGCCTACGCCACATCATCGGCGGTAGAACATTGTTTGGGTAAACTATCTATCAAGCAATAATGATCATCAAGATATATAATGCCACCAATGAAGTATGAATCTCAATCACAGATCTATAAGATAGAATAATTATATGAATATGATATAAAGAATTGAAGAGTCAAATACAACTCACAAGATAAAATAATATCCAATGAGTCATCGAATAAAATAAGAATACTAATATCAAAGTTCTGGAAACAAATCCAGTACAAATAAATCTATCTACTGAACTAGGGGTACTGGGTCATCTTTCTCAACCGGGATGAGTCCCTCCTGAGCCAAAGTCTCTAAATCTAAGCCAATTATGTCCTGAGGTCCGTAGTGAGTGGGATACTACTTCTCAGTGTCATCTGAAAAAAAATATCCAGTTAGGAAAGTAGCAAAGTACATCTCTAACAGCAGTTCCAATAAATGATATAAATTATGTAATAGTAAATAGAGCGAATATACAAGATGCAATATAGGTACAAGAGATATGTACAATAAGAATACTAGAAATAAATACAAGAATGAGCATCATAGAAATAAGCAAGAAATACTACTACTAAGTGAGTGAGTACCAACTTCAACATGTGATCGGCTTAGGAACTTACACAAGAATTAGGGCCTGGTTAATCATACATGCGGTATATGATCAACACTCACAAGGAACAAAATATGCACAAGGAGGGTATGATCACATATCTACACTAACGCTCCCTGCCCCGACTGGTATAGTGGATCCAACCATGGTATGTTATGACACAGGATTCACTTGGTAGGTAGCTAGTCTCCCCAAGAATCAATGTTTGTACATGTACAAGAAGAATAAGGAATAAGGCTTGCACAAGATACACCAAAAATACCAAGGAATAACACCTCATGACGAGATCCGAATATACCAATCCGTGTAACCATCGTGTCAAAAAATCAAGGATATCTACACTAAATACAAGAAACATAGGGGATATCATAAATAAAAAACTATAAAAGAATGTACTTGCCTGAAATCTGGTGAAC
Source organism: Iris macrosiphon (assembly GCA_036927795.1). Taxonomy (NCBI): domain Eukaryota; kingdom Viridiplantae; phylum Streptophyta; class Magnoliopsida; order Asparagales; family Iridaceae; genus Iris; species Iris macrosiphon. The sequence continues at coordinate 134,236,833 of JAYESA010000019.1, read as the reverse complement.
AGTATCAAAGATGTCCGGAATGGTGCCACAGAGACCTAAATATGAAATATTACATCAATACAAGATTTTGGAATAAAAATAAGTTAAACTAGTCAAATTCTAGGTCATAAAGCCATTTTCAAGTCAAAACAGTTAAACTAGGTCAACTCTAGGTCAAACTAGCTATTTCTATGTGGTATGAGTCCATATCTAGGATATTGGGTCCATACACTATGTATCTAGGCTACACTAGCTAGGTTATGATACTAGAGTATCGATACTATTCCGTACCATAAGATACGTAAATTATTAGATATGAAAATACAATTATATATATATATATATATATATATATATATATATATATATATATATATATATATATATATATATATATATATATATATATATATACAAGATGAAAATATATAGTATCCCTAGCTAAACTAATGCTAAGTGGATACCTTGGCTTTGAGCCAAATACGGCATCTCACCACCTACGCACCCCTCTTGATGCACAAACCCAATATCTATACTAATTAATATAGTATTAATATCTATACGTATATAAATTATACGATACTATATACCATAACTTAACACTAATGTATAACTAATACCGTAGTACTAAAAATTATCTTAGTATTCTAATTGCTTAATACCCTCAACGACAATATCATATATCTTAATGATTACCTAGCAACTTAGACCAATACCTTAACTAGATCAACTAGTTATATTGAGTATACTAGCTAATACCTTACTATATAAAACTTACCTTAACTATAAACTAATAGTTATCCTACCTTTCCCTAATACTTAACTCCTATACTCTTGGTATCATACACAAAAGTTGATACTCAACCTTACTACACTTGTTCACATATTACATTAGTACTCCCACACATTCCTTATCTCTTGGACACCCTTTCTATTGAGTACTGCAACTGCTACTATATACTGCTTACTACTTCTTCTCACTACTGCTTCCTATTGCAGCTGCTGCTTCTTACTACTGCTTACTGCTTCTGTTTATTGCTGTTGCTGCTTCTTATTACTGCTTCTGCTGCTTCTTATTGCTGCTGCTGCTGCTTATTACTACTTACTGCTTCTGTTGTTGCTTCTAATTGCTGCTGCTGCTGCTGCTTCTTTATGTTGCTGCTGCTTATTACTTCTGCTCCTGCTTCTTGCTTACTCGACACCTCCCCCTAGCACACATACACACACCTATACACATACACTCACTTATATATATATATATATATATATATATATATATATATATATATAAATATATATATATATATATATATATATATATATATATATATATATATATATATATATATATATCAATACTAATGGTGCACATGAACTTTCCTACTCTCTAATAACCAGTAATACATCACAAATAAAATAGAAACATAGCTATAGCTATAACTATAACTATAACTATAACTATAACTATAACTATAACTATATATATCTATATCATATAACAACTATAAATACAATACTCTAATAGTGATAATCAAGGTAAATTGAATTATAATGCAAAGTATCAAACACATGGAGTGCACCGCACCCGTATCACACTCAATCTATGATACAATTGCGATACAGCTCCACCACAAAACCAAATATTTCCTGAAGGACACGAGCAAGTCTAGAATCATAATTAGAAGCAACACGAAGTGTTAGCTAGTAATCTACGTGCCCGTGTCAAAATGTGACATGCTCAAACCCCCGTGTCGGAAGAAAACTCCCAATTCAACCCGTATTGCTAAATTATCATGATACAGCCTACATGTATCCAATTATGGACACGACACTAGTCTCACATAATCAAACACATGTCAATTTCTTCTAATTGACCTATTGACAAACACAAGATGAGCCAATCTTGGAATTCCTCTAAAATTGACACAAAACACATATAACTTTCTCTATAAGACTCCTATGAATCTAATTCCATTTCCTATGGGTAGCCTTTGTACATGGGAGGGTTCCTAATGATTAAATTACAGATTTAGAGTCTAATTAGAGAGAAAAAATTGAATTGTATCTATTGGAAGATGTATTTCTCATATAATTCTCCAAATTGGGTGTCAAGAGCCTTAAACTTGTACTACTTCCTCCTACTTGTAGATCCTTGCCTCATAATTGTTCCAATAGCCTCGAATGGTGAGTAGAGAAGGAATTATGAAGGAATTTAGGTAGGTATTGGTATAGGGATGAAGGAATTTGGAAGAGAAATTCTAGATCTAGAATTGGAATGAATGAATGAAGAGAGAGAGTCTCTCTCCTCCCCCTAGCTATGGCCGGTCTTGCCCCCTTCTCCAAGTCACCATAAAAAATTCATAATACCCCTTGGGGCTTGTCTTGAAGGAATTAATTAAGAAAGGAATGTTCTAATCCAATTTGTTTAACTAATTAAGTCATCCTCCTAATGAATGGGCTAACTATTGGCCTTGTTTGTTGGGCTCAATCTAACTAGAATTAAATGTTGGTCCAAGAATCTAATCTAAACTAGTTAGGTCCACTAACACAAGTCTAAAATTAAATCTAATATCTAACAATAATAAGTAATACAATAAATTAATATACAACATGCACAATATTTAATTAAATATTTAATAAACAAAATACCCTTTCTAGAAAATGTGCTAGTAACAAGTCTACCCCCCTTAAAATAATTCCGTTCTCGAAATTCAAAGACAAAACTACCCTTAGAAATTAAAATAGAACAGAATCAGGAAAGACATACCTCAAGGTAGAAACAAATATGGGTAACGCTATCACATTTCGTCCTCCCTCTCCTAGGTAGACTCACCCGGAGAGTGATGCCTCCATGCGACGCATACCAAGAGAATGGTCTGGTTCCTCAGCACCATCTCTCTCCGAACAAAAATCTCAAGTGGCTGCTCTGGATAGCTAAGAGTAGGGTCCACCTCTATCTCTGAGTGATCTAATACGTGACTAGGATCCGCCACGTACTGTCTCAACTGTGACATTTTAAACATGTTGTACACTCACTCCAATGCAGGTAGCAAGTCTAGTGTGTAAGCAACTGTATCGACCCTCTCGAGAATACTGAAACGTCCGATGAATCGCGGACTAAGCTTTTTGCCTCCATTGAAATGAATCGTGCCTCATGTCGAAGAAATCCTCAGAAATACTAACCTCTAACCTAGAATAAAACACAACCTTAAGAACTTAATCTATAACAAACAACCAATATCAAGCACAAAATAAAAAAAAATCTAAAACTATACCTCAATCTCCAAAGGTCTCCAGTGGCTATCGGCCCAATGCCACTATCTGTCCTGCGACACTCAAAGTTTGTCTCTGATCAACTTAGCCTTCTCTGTCACTACCACATTCCGAAAACAGGGGTATCTTCGACTATTAATAATATTTAATATTATTGTAGTTATAATTAAGTAATTGCGTGATAGATATATTTGATTTAAATAAATGCGTGATGTGTAATTTAAATATAATTATATGCTGTGTCCATTTATTTTGAACTAGCAGACTTGACCTAGAAGCCAGTAGATGAACATCTGTCCGAATTATAGAATTCTGTATTTACTTATTTTTATCTAGAATTTAATTCTTGGAGTTTGTAATTAATTACCATATTTTAATTTATTATTGCGCATTGCCTTTGCTTCAATATTTGGGACGCTACCCTGACCTTTGTCTTCCAACAAATTTCACAATCTTGCCCTAGACATGCCCGCCTTCCATTCTGCTATTTTTGCAACTCATAATTATGCTCTCTGTACATTATTTCTAGCCGCACAAAAAATCGTCGCGGACGTTTATTTTTAAATTCCTATTTTGTATCGTTGGGTGTTCCAATCGAAAATTGGAGACAATCTTGACCTATTTTTCGTGCGGCCCAAATTAGGGTAATATCCTGTTCTGAGTCTTCTTCATTATTGGTATTGATGACCTGACCTGATTTTGGTCCCATGTACTCCTAATAAATTGTTGAACACAACTTGCATTTATTTCTAATTAATTTGAGGATACCATTTTATCTGATTCCGTAAATCCCAAATTAATTCTAGTGCCCTGCTAATTGAGCCCGTACCAGTCTTACAGTGCCCCCTGACCCTACAAAACACCGGACCCCGAATCGTCTGCCAAATTGCGTCATTTTATGTATTTGTGCAATTTCCCGAATTTAAGGGGCTAAGTTGCAATTATTCAATTGTAGGTGTCATCACCACCACCATCCCATCAACCCTCCGGCGACCAAGCCAAGCCGACTCCCTGCGTTCATCCCGGTCCGGCTAACCCCCTCCCGCTGCTCAGTTTTCCGACCAGCATCCATCCATCCGTCCACATCTCTCCGGCGAGGAGCAGACCCGCTGCTCAATCCTCCTCCCACTCCTGGCCGTCGACGTCGTGGTACCGCCGCATCCTGGCCGCTCCCGCGTGAGGCAGCTGCACTGGCGCGTCTCCATATGCAGCAGCAACACCTCTCTCTCTCTCTCTCCTCCGGCGACTTCACAGTTGTTCACCACTGGTAATCCCGCCTCTAATCTGTTTACAGATATACTAGGATAACGTTTAAATATGTGTAGTATGATGTTATATCTTTATAAGAGTATTATGTATATACTAAATATTTTATTAAGGTGACCTGTTATATATTTATATATGTGCAAATGATTTTCAGTATAAAGATGTTACTTCGCTATTATACTTAATAGTGAAATCAGTATATGATTATTTATGTATGTGTAACTGCTTATAGCCTTATTTATAAATACATATAACTATGTCCATAAGCTTATGTATCTACATATTTTTCTTAAGATAAATATTACCTATGTGTTGAATACCTATGATAAATTAGTGTTATATAAGCAGGATGTAAAAATGAACTATTTTAAACTCTAATAAGACTTTTGTATATGACATTTTAACTAATCTCTAAAACAAACCTAATGGTTTGGTTAACTCTTAATCATGAAACTATTATTTTATACGTACCTTGTACATACAATTAATGTATTATATATGTATTTAATGGGTGATGTACATTTTCATAAATAAAATATATTCTATTATGAGTATACAGTTATACATATTTTGTATATAATTTTGGTATAAATATATATATGTAGATTATATTTTCGTATTGGTATATGTATGTATATCTATATGTTGTATTGGTTTATATATATAAATGTAAATTTGTATAGTTACCTGTATATAGTATAAGTATGATTTGGTATAATTATATATCTATATTTGATTGTATAGATACAAATATATATTTTGGTTTACGAATATATATATATATATATATATATATATATATATTTATATACATCTATTTAGTGTATATATTATATACGTATTTTGTACAAATACTAAGAGACACTTATATATATATTGTATGCAATTAATTGGTTATATATTAGGAGTAACATGAATATTTATATACGTATCCCTACTAGATAATCCTAGTTGACTAGTGCCCTGCCTGACTGGCCCTGAGGCCAGTATTTTTAGACTGTGTTAGTGTAGCATCTGATGCAAATGTGGTTTTGCTTGTGATATGTTTATAGGACTGTTGGTTTACCCAGGGGATACTCTGGAACAGGACATCAATAATTACCAGCTAAGGACCCAAGGCGAGTACATTCTCTGATTAGTTTCTAATTTATGATATCTCCTATGTTCACTGTATCTAGTGTAAATATCCATGTTCTTGACACATTGGTTACACGGATTGGTATACACGGATCTCGTCATGAGATGTTATTCCTTATTTATGGTGTAGCTTGTACAAGACTTGTTTCCTTGATATCTTGTGCATGTACAGACACTGATTCCCGGGGAGATTTGCTACCTTCCTAGGGAATCCTGTGCCATAGCGTACCATGATTGGATCTACTATACCAGTCGGGGGTTTGGGGAGTACTTTAGTGTAGATATGTGATCATACCCAACTTTATATGCACCATAGCTCACCCCACATCTCACGTCGGGTGCGGCCTGACCATTTATATGCTCCATAGCTGTTACGTGTGATTAGCCTGATCTCTACATGCACCATAGCTAACCAACGGTTAGCCTGACTTTATATGAACCATAGCTAACCAACGGTTAGCCTGACTTTATATGAACCATAGCTAATCACATGTAACCAGCCTGATCAAGTTCCCAAGCCGATCACATATTAAAGCTAGTACTCACACACTTAGTCATAGGTTTCTTGCTCATTGACATATTGTTCTTTTCCTGCATTTACTTACAGTATTTCCAGTATTTCTCTCATTGTACATTTCTCGTACCTATACATGCATCTGGTATGTTTCCATCTAGAACTGCTACATAGTTTATGTCATTTATATAGAACTGCTATTTAGAGATGTACTTTGCCCCTTCCTGACTGGAAAATATTTTTCCAGACTGTGACCTTAGTAGACTGGTTTCCGACACACTTGGGGGATTGGATGTTACTGATTGCAGGTATGATTATTGTGTCATTAGACTTGTGTTGTATTCTTTTATTTCTTCATTTTTTCCTATCGTGCTGTAGTTGTGATTGAGTATTTCTAGATTTATTTTATGTTATCCACGTCTCCTTATGGAGTTGGATACTAGCGTGAGATTGTTTAGATAGTACTTGACCTAGACAGCGTTCTACCGCCGATGCTGCGGCGTAGGCTGGACGTACCCACGCTCTCGTGCCCCTAAACCGGGTGCGGGTCGTGACACGTTTTTAGTGGTGGCCCATGCAGGTCAGACTTCGCTAGTTGTGCGATGTCGTGGTAGTGCGACATCATAGTTGTACTACTGCGTGCCTGCGATAGGAACTAGGACATAGGATACTAGGATCAGAGAGGATACTCAATCACAAATTCTTGAGAGATTCCTGGGATGACCCCATGAGAATCTTATTTTCAATTTAAATCTTTCCTTGTTTCCGTCCGCTCTCGCTTGTTGTCACTGAACTTGATTCTTGTTGATAAGTTATTAAATTAAAATCTTGGTATCATTGTTGAGTTTGATTCTTGTTGACCAGTTGTTAAATTAAATTCTTGGTATCGTTGTTGAGTTAATTTTATATCGAGATGAATTTTACGGACTAAAATTTACGGTATCATCTGATGACATATATTGATGAGGACAGTGAGAAAGGTAAAACGTCTACTTTGGTTATGGAACCTAGAGTTTATCGCAGCCATATTAGCTGTCGTGACGAGAACGTAGGAACCTGACTTGGATGTACATACTGTAGTTATGAAACTTAGGGTCTCTCGCAGCCATACCGGTTGGCGTGGCGAGGATTCTAGATGACATGATTATAGGGTTGCATACCTTAGTTACGGAACCTGTCGTTTATCGCATCTATGCTTACTGGCGTGGCGAGGATTCTGAGTGTCATGATTTCGGATAGACGTGTATGATTATCAGGTTGTATCTTAAATTGGTTCTTAAAGTATTATCTCAAGACTTATCTATTTCTGTTGTTTCGGGACTTTGTTCCATTGCTTCTTTTCTTTACTAACAGTAAAGATACCTTCCGTCCTTGATCCAGTTCCTTTTTGAGCTTATTTTCTTTGAGGATTCCCTTGTTGAGTATGATAATTAGCGACTTGTAATTATGGCTGTGTCTTGAGTGTTAGTATTGGTTGAGTGTTGTTAGTAAGTTATAAGTGTTTCCTAGTTGGATAGGTGATCAGTAGGCTTTAATCCAGAGTTAGCCCTTAGCATAGTACCTTGTAACAATGGTTCTAGGATAAGTGTCATTATAGTACTATAAGTAGAAGGAGAGTATAGAGTATCAGTGATAGTTCAAGGGTTAGTATCAGAGCCAACATACCCGTCCTGGATAATCAGGATTATGCCATTGGATGATCTACGTGAACACTTAAGTATCCAGGAATTGTGTTAAGGATTTATGGAACATGATGTTCAATTTAATGATTGATATCGGAAGTGTTAAAGGTAAGGAAATATATACGCATAAAGAGTTAATGAGGTGTCATGAGTAGAGAAATATCGGAATTGGAAAGGAAAATGGTGAAGCGTATCACAGATTAGTTTAACAAACTATAAAAGGTTAAAGGAAAATACCTATACATCAATTGAGATGAGAACCATATACTTGCCCATGAGAGTAAAGAAACATGAGTGTTATAGAAGATACATGTAATCATGAGTTATAATGAGCTTGAAGAGATGATCCATTAATGAAGCTAGTGATATAATACCAAGAGTGATAATGGTTCTATTTCGAGGGTTAGTCGAGAATGACGCTCAAAACAGTAAGCACTCTGCGTGATGATAATCGGATGATATACCAGTTAATATAGATTGAAAATCATGGAAGAAAATACATGTGATGATAACCTTGATCATTGGAGGTAATAGCACAAGTGATTCAGGCAGTACAATTTTATTACACAATTATAGACACTAGATGCATTGAATGCACCTCGAGTATTAGAGACCGTGAGCACTTATATGTATATTTGTGGATTTATAAATTAAAAAGTGGAAATAAAATTTTATCTTTAGAATAATTGAGGAGTTGAGATTACGTCATTAAATTGTGAGGATTTCAAATATGAATTAAATAAACGTGGTTAAGGCTACAAAGATTTTTTTGGAGTGATTAAATTTTATTTCGATGTTGAGTATCTGATTTTGAGGAAGTATATACAGTTTATTTTAAGTTGATCGAGAAGTTAAACCTTGACGATTATTTTGAGGATTAATTCTATGGTAGATGAGAGATATGAATATTAATATATGAGTAGAGGATATACATGTGTAAGGATCGGGTGATTTGAGCATGATCGAGATGGCACCACAGACTGACTAGGGTGTCCATCTAAAGTTGTATTGGAAAGAGCAGTATTTAGTATGGTGTTGCACTTGACGTATATTTGAGTGATAAGAACGACTAGTATGAACAATTGTAGTAGGAACGAGAACTAGCAGAGGGTATGGTACTAAGGAGATAGAGGTATCAACTTAGATGTATTATTGAATCATGGTTATATTAGAGATTCTTGGCATCAGATTTAGGTGTTAATAGACATGTGTGTGCACATGGATATATTCATGGATCTTGTGGATAAATGACTAGTTGATATGGGTACCAGTGTACATGAATAGGAATTAGTTAGTGAATGTGCTAGAGTTAAGTGTTTGTTTGAGATAGTAGATACTACAAGTAATATGGTAGCAGGTTCTTTTCCTAATGTTCCCGTCTTTTGATTGATTGATTTCCCTAGTGCTGTAGTTCGTATTCATGATTTTCTTGTTAGAATATAGCTAGTAGTGCACCCTAACAGAGACTGAAATACCATGACAAAAGATACATGACCTATATATTTTCTTAAATTGCATGGATATAGGTAAAATTTTTCTTAAAACCACGACCATTGAGGTTTAGACCATAGCAAAGATTTTGAGAAGGTTATGACTGGACGAAAGGGACTAGCTGATTAAAAATTTAAGGATAAGCATTCATTTAAATAAAGAGTTAATGAGTAATATAACAAAATTGATGGATCCTTGATAATTACGAAGATCGAGGTATGATTGAAATTTGAGGATAAACATTAATTTAAATAAAGGATTAAAATTTCACATGGCAGAATTGATGATTATTAATTTTAGGAAGGTTGGCTATGATATAATTTATCATTGAAAATTTGAGGAAAATTTGGAAAATTATCATTATGTGTTTGATTGCAAGATAGTAATTTAAAAATTTTATAATTGCGGACATTACATTGAAGGATCCATAAGTATCGCATTGTTAAGTATTTGAGGAAAGGAGGAAACTGAATAATTAGATCATTGATGGATTATTGTTTGGATTTAGACTTTTGGGACGAGATTCAAATACATTGATTGAAATTAAATTTGAGGAACAGATATCAAATTCTGAGTATAAATATTTTTTAAATTTAAATTCGTGGAAATTGTGAGGAAATGGAAACTGATTTTTAATTGAGGACATTTCAGGAATATAGTAATTTCAAAAATTTTGAAAATTGCGAAACGACAAGGTGGACTATTTCAGGATTATGTGGGTTGTTGAGTTTCACTATTTATGGAAAATAATAATGTGTATGAGTAAACACTACTATGAGGACTTCAAATTTCGAGGACGAAATTCTTTTAAGGTGGGTAGACTTGTCACTACCACATTCCGAAAACAGGGGTATCTTCGACTATTAATAATATTTAATATTATTGTAGTTATAATTAAGTAATTGCGTGATAGATATATTTGATTTAAATAAATGCGTGATGTGTAATTTAAATATAATTATATGCTGTGTCCATTTATTTTGAACTAGCAGACTTGACCTAGAAGCCAGTAGATGAACATCTGTCCGAATTATAGAATTCTGTATTTACTTATTTTTATCTAGAATTTAATTCTTGGAGTTTGTAATTAATTACCATATTTTAATTTATTATTGCGCATTGCCTTTGCTTCAATATTTGGGACGCTACCCTGACCTTTGTCTTCCAACAAATTTCACAATCTTGCCCTAGACATGCCCGCCTTCCATTCTGCTATTTTTGCAACTCATAATTATGCTCTCTGTACATTATTTCTAGCCGCACAAAAAATCGTCGCGGACGTTTATTTTTAAATTCCTATTTTGTATCGTTGGGTGTTCCAATCGAAAATTGGAGACAATCTTGACCTATTTTTCGTGCGGCCCAAATTAGGGTAATATCCTGTTCTGAGTCTTCTTCATTATTGGTATTGATGACCTGACCTGATTTTGGTCCCATGTACTCCTAATAAATTGTTGAACACAACTTGCATTTATTTCTAATTAATTTGAGGATACCATTTTATCTGATTCCGTAAATCCCAAATTAATTCTAGTGCCCTGCTAATTGAGCCCGTACCAGTCTTACAGTGCCCCCTGACCCTACAAAACACCGGACCCCGAATCGTCTGCCAAATTGCGTCATTTTATGTATTTGTGCAATTTCCCGAATTTAAGGGGCTAAGTTGCAATTATTCAATTGTAGGTGTCATCACCCCATTGTCCAAGACCAAATGGAAAGGTTAATTATTTGTGGACCAAATTGCATTTTTCCCCCACATGAAATTTCCTTCATGTTTAATCTGGACCACCCATTTAATTGGGTGCATCCTCACCATTAGATGCACAACCCTCTTCCCTATATAATGTCACATCAACCCATTTCCCTAGAAAAACCCTAATCCCCAAGCAAGCCCCCACCTCTCTCCTCACAAGCCTCCTCCATCCTCAACCCGTAGGAAACCAAATTCCTTCTCCCTTCTTCTTCTTTTTTTTCTTTTCTCTTCTTCTTCTCCTTCTTTTTCTTCTTCTTCTTCATTTCTTCATAAAGGAAAATTCAAATTCAAATGGGGGGGGGGGAACACTGTTCACCGAGTTTTCCCCCCACTGTGCAGATCCGTCCGATCCCGGCGGCCCTCTGGCCAACTCCGGCGGATCCGTCAAGCCGAGCCCCGGCTGCTACTCCTCCCTCACGTCGAGTCGACTGAGCAGCCGACTTCCCTCCGGCGACCCCCGGTCTGCACCGATCCCGGCGGCATCCTCCCCTCGCCGCTGCTGTGCTCATCTCTCCTCCGGCGGCCAGGCCTTCCGCTGCTCGACCATTCCCTGCTGCTCCGGCGCTGCCTCGAAGTCCGGCGACCGCTGCGATTCTCCCTCCGACCTCCGGCCCGAGCCCAAGCTCCTCCCATCCTCCTTTGCTCTTCCCACCGGTCCGGCGTCGAACTCCGATCCCCCTCGCATTACTCCGGCGGACTCCCTCCATCTCCTCCTTCCATCAGCACACCACCACCACAGGCTTCACCAACTCCCTCCCGGCGGCCATCGACTGCTGTCATCACCACCACCATCCCATCAACCCTCCGGCGACCAAGCCAAGCCGACTCCCTGCGTTCATCCCGGTCCGGCTAACCCCCTCCCGCTGCTCAGTTTTCCGACCAGCATCCATCCATCCGTCCACATCTCTCCGGCGAGGAGCAGACCCGCTGCTCAATCCTCCTCCCACTCCTGGCCGTCGACGTCGTGGTACCGCCGCATCCTGGCCGCTCCCGCGTGAGGCAGCTGCACTGGCGCGTCTCCATATGCAGCAGCAACACCTCTCTCTCTCTCTCTCCTCCGGCGACTTCACAGTTGTTCACCACTGGTAATCCCGCCTCTAATCTGTTTACAGATATACTAGGATAACGTTTAAATATGTGTAGTATGATGTTATATCTTTATAAGAGTATTATGTATATACTAAATATTTTATTAAGGTGACCTGTTATATATTTATATATGTGCAAATGATTTTCAGTATAAAGATGTTACTTCGCTATTATACTTAATAGTGAAATCAGTATATGATTATTTATGTATGTGTAACTGCTTATAGCCTTATTTATAAATACATATAACTATGTCCATAAGCTTATGTATCTACATATTTTTCTTAAGATAAATATTACCTATGTGTTGAATACCTATGATAAATTAGTGTTATATAAGCAGGATGTAAAAATGAACTATTTTAAACTCTAATAAGACTTTTGTATATGACATTTTAACTAATCTCTAAAACAAACCTAATGGTTTGGTTAACTCTTAATCATGAAACTATTATTTTATACGTACCTTGTACATACAATTAATGTATTATATATGTATTTAATGGGTGATGTACATTTTCATAAATAAAATATATTCTATTATGAGTATACAGTTATACATATTTTGTATATAATTTTGGTATAAATATATATATGTAGATTATATTTTCGTATTGGTATATGTATGTATATCTATATGTTGTATTGGTTTATATATATAAATGTAAATTTGTATAGTTACCTGTATATAGTATAAGTATGATTTGGTATAATTATATATCTATATTTGATTGTATAGATACAAATATATATTTTGGTTTACGAATATATATATATATATATATATATATATATTTATATACATCTATTTAGTGTATATATTATATACGTATTTTGTACAAATACTAAGAGACACTTATATATATATTGTATGCAATTAATTGGTTATATATTAGGAGTAACATGAATATTTATATACGTATCCCTACTAGATAATCCTAGTTGACTAGTGCCCTGCCTGACTGGCCCTGAGGCCAGTATTTTTAGACTGTGTTAGTGTAGCATCTGATGCAAATGTGGTTTTGCTTGTGATATGTTTATAGGACTGTTGGTTTACCCAGGGGATACTCTGGAACAGGACATCAATAATTACCAGCTAAGGACCCAAGGCGAGTACATTCTCTGATTAGTTTCTAATTTATGATATCTCCTATGTTCACTGTATCTAGTGTAAATATCCATGTTCTTGACACATTGGTTACACGGATTGGTATACACGGATCTCGTCATGAGATGTTATTCCTTATTTATGGTGTAGCTTGTACAAGACTTGTTTCCTTGATATCTTGTGCATGTACAGACACTGATTCCCGGGGAGATTTGCTACCTTCCTAGGGAATCCTGTGCCATAGCGTACCATGATTGGATCTACTATACCAGTCGGGGGTTTGGGGAGTACTTTAGTGTAGATATGTGATCATACCCAACTTTATATGCACCATAGCTCACCCCACATCTCACGTCGGGTGCGGCCTGACCATTTATATGCTCCATAGCTGTTACGTGTGATTAGCCTGATCTCTACATGCACCATAGCTAACCAACGGTTAGCCTGACTTTATATGAACCATAGCTAACCAACGGTTAGCCTGACTTTATATGAACCATAGCTAATCACGTGTAACCAGCCTGATCAAGTTCCCAAGCCGATCACATATTAAAGCTAGTACTCACACACTTAGTCATAGGTTTCTTGCTCATTGACATATTGTTCTTTTCCTGCATTTACTTACAGTATTTCCAGTATTTCTCTCATTGTACATTTCTCGTACCTATACATGCATCTGGTATGTTTCCATCTAGAACTGCTACATAGTTTATGTCATTTATATAGAACTGCTATTTAGAGATGTACTTTGCCCCTTCCTGACTGGAAAATATTTTTCCAGACTGTGACCTTAGTAGACTGGTTTCCGACACACTTGGGGGATTGGATGTTACTGATTGCAGGTATGATTATTGTGTCATTAGACTTGTGTTGTATTCTTTTATTTCTTCATTTTTTCCTATCGTGCTGTAGTTGTGATTGAGTATTTCTAGATTTATTTTATGTTATCCACGTCTCCTTATGGAGTTGGATACTAGCGTGAGATTGTTTAGATAGTACTTGACCTAGACAGCGTTCTACCGCCGATGCTGCGGCGTAGGCTGGACGTACCCACGCTCTCGTGCCCCTAAACCGGGTGCGGGTCGTGACATTCTCCGCTGCATCCACAACCATCTCTGGCCCTAGCAAAGCTCTCTCTCCAACATCGTCCCATGACAAGGGAGTACGACATCTCCGACCGTACAGAGCCTCAAATGGTGATATCTCTATACTAGCCTGGTAGCTGTTGTTATAAGTAAACTCTACCAAATGAAGATGGTCCTCCCAAGATCCCTTAAAATCTAATACACAGGTGCGTAGCATATCCTCGAGAGTCTGAATGGTCCTCTCTGACTGCCCATCCGTCTGGGGGTGATATGTAGTACTAAACTTGAGCTGGGTGTCCAAACTCGCCTGCAAACTCCTCCAAAAATGAGAAGTGAGACAACTATCCCGATCTGAGACTATGATGATGGGAATTCCATGTATCCAGACGATCTGCCTCATATACATCTCTGCCAGCTTTGCCGTAGACAAACCCACCTTAAAAGGCAAAAAGTGGGCCGACTTGGTCAACCTGTCAACGATGACCCAAATTACGTCTTTTTCTCCTAGAGATTGTGAAAGTCCGGACACAAAATCTATAGTAATGTGCTCCCACTTCCACTCTAGAATGGGTAATGGATGAAGTAATACACCTGGACTCTGCCTCTCGGCTTTCACCTACTGGCACACTAAGCATCTAGATAAAAACTATGCCACCTTCCTCTTCATGCCATACCACCACACACTCTCTCGCATATCTTGATACATCTTGTTGGCACCTAGATGTATAAAATACTAAGAGCGATGTGCTTCCTGCAATACCTCCTCACGTAGCTCCCAACTAGGTTCTTTTGTAATTCCTTACATAAGGACTCAGAAAATACTGGATCCCCGCCCACGCAAGCAAATTGTTGATAAAACTCCAAAATAGCATTTTCTTTTGACCCGATTTTTTTTTCTCAGGCTTTCCACAGAATTCTATATGTATCTATGAGATCGAGTATGGAATTCTGTTTACTCACTTGAAATTGAGTATCCGTTTCCCTCCTTTTTCTGCTAGGATTGGAAATCCTGTATGTCACTCGATTATTATCAAACTGACTGCAATCTTTTTCTGTCCGTGAGGATCCCACCAGAGCGCCTTCACACATTGTAAACTCCCTCACCCAAAATAGGTATTTTGTGTATATTTTATATTATTATATTTATTATAGATGTTGAATTTATTTAGAGTATTCTCTTAGTTAATTAGAAAATAAATTTTTTTAGTATATTTACTTATATAAATATTTTTTTAGAATTATTTTTAGGCTATTTTAGATTATTGAGATTTTTCCATAATTTTTAGTTAATTAAAAACTAGTAACACTAATTTTCTAGGACTTTGAAGAATTTATTTTATGTTAAAACTTAATTAAAAATATTTCATAATTTATTTTAGGTTCTAAATAGTAAAATATATTTTCTAGAATTTTCTGGGAATTTTCTGAATACTTTTAGTATTTATTGGGAGTTATTTAGACTAATACTTAATTTTTAGGAATTGTAGAATTTATTGTGCAAGCCAAGAAATATAGAATGGACCCACGTTATTTTCTAGGGTTTAAAATATTATTATATATTTTCTGGAATTATTTCAGAATTTTTGGAATAATGTTAGTATTTATTTTTAGTTAAATGGATAAAACTAATGTTTAGAGCTTCTCCTAATTATAGTAATAAACTTATGAATATAAAATTGTCCCAAATATTTTTCTAGGGTTTATAGGTTCAAAATATATTTTATGTAATTTTTCCAGATTTTTATGATTATTTTTAATATTTATTTGGAGTTATTTAGATTTAAAATGACTTAAATAATGTTTTGATAAAGGCAAATCAAAAACAAATAATATAACAAAAACCATCCAATCAGATTCTGACACGTGTTAGCCTATAAATATCCATTCAGCCGCAGGTACATCCCTATATATATATATATATATATATATATATATATATATATATATATATATATATTATTATAATCCTAATTATCCCATTATTTTAGAGAGAGAGAGATTTTGGAGAATTGTCATCTAGGGTTCCTTCATCTTCCACAAGCCATTGCGCATAGCTCCGGACTCCAAACGAGGCCTAGTTTCTTGCATTAGCAAGATATTGAGGTTATATTTCTGATTAAATAATTTATTTTACAAAATTATGAGTATTAAATTCTGGAAAATTCGTAGAGCACAGTATGTCCGAAAATAGACGTGTTTCAATATTTTCGCGATTTCGGGAGAACCAGGAATCAGAATCATGAACCGTTTAAAGTTTTAGAAAGCTAATGTCGTGATCATTGACATATGTTTTTTCCAGAATTTAATTCTAAGTATTTATATACTGTTAATTCTGTAGAACTTCTAGGTTAGAATTTAACCATCGGTGCACAATACAAAATTTGTATGTGCCATAATTCCCAAACGAATTTGAATTCGGACGAGCCGTAAATTCCAGCATATTTTTGACGCTGAAATCTACATGAAATCATACATGAAAGTTGAGTTTGTGTCGGTTGACTTTTCGGTCAATAGATCGCCTCGATTTGCGTGCCATGAGTCTCGAGTTGATAAAATTCAGTTTCTTTGGATAAAATTTAGGATTTAAATAAAAATCAGAATAATAAGATTAAAATAGGATTTTAGAGTAATTATTCCAGAATTAAATAAATTAAAATAAATTATCTTTTGACGTGATAAATTTGTAATACATAGGCTATTTGGACTGTGACTTGGACTCTGATTCTTACCAGCAGCAAGACCCCAGGCAAGATACCTTGCCAAATTGCTTACAGTATTTTGCATGCTTAGTATATTTCTCTATATTTATTGCATTTATGTTTATTCTTGCATGTGTAGTTTTCTTTCAGTCATTACTATGTATTATATATGTTGACACACACATGGCACTTAGTATCATAGAGGACAATCATTAGGCGTATGGGCTTTTAACCACTCTGGTAACACCATAGTCACTAGCACGCACTATGGTGGGTCATGTCCGATGGTCGCTACCCCCGCGGTATGTCGATTGATGGAGTCCAAGGGTCGCTACCCCCGCGGTATGTCAGCTGATGATGTCCACTGACGAGCGTGATGTTGTGAGGATTAGATCGAGTAGCCTATCCTTGCCCATACGTCGAAAAGTTGTCCTCATTTACATTCATATAGATTGTCTTGTACAGCATACTTATCTATTTTTAAATATGATACATGTTTACTGTATTCAAAT
Source organism: Iris macrosiphon (assembly GCA_036927795.1). Lineage (NCBI taxonomy): Eukaryota > Viridiplantae > Streptophyta > Magnoliopsida > Asparagales > Iridaceae > Iris > Iris macrosiphon. The sequence goes on along the minus strand of JAYESA010000019.1, from coordinate 134,219,245 downwards.
TGGCTCGTATTTTATGTATCTTGTTACGTCCCTCTGAGGACCTGGTCCTCTGCCAGGTGTATCTGTTCTTGAGTATTTACAGGAGCATAGATTTGGATGGTGACATGTGATCCGAGGATGTCTTATCTTCGAGTCCGTGATTGATAGCTGGTATTCTTATATTGTGTTTATTGTGTTGTACTCATATTGTATTTGCTCCTATATTCGAGTTGGTAGTGGATTTGTTTCCATCCAACTATCATCCTTAGATACTTCTTATTGAGATCTAGTTTTATAGATACTGGTTATTTATTTCTACATGATTTTGGTGGATGAGATTTAGATTTTACCCTGTGACTTGTATTACATTTTATACCACTTGTGGATTTGATATTCATATTACAGCGTACGTATGGATTTGGTTTCCATATATTAGAGTTGCCATATCCATGCGGCTGGCATGCTTACGTGTCCTAGTCCTACGTATTTTTGGGACTGGGGAGTGACATATTTTTGTGGTGGCCCATGCAGGTCGAGAGCATATTGTCTCGGTTACGTTACTGTACCGAACAAGCCTGCACCTAGGACTAGAGTATAGGATCTCATCCACAATTGACTATGACTCATCTTTCTTCTAATCTATTCTATTTGAATAATTGCATCCTGCTTGATTCTTGTACTCCCATAATAGTTCCTTTAGTATAGTCTCTCCTAGAATATAGAAGTTTCTGTTGTTAGATGATAAGTAGGGTAACCTTCCTATTAAGAGTACAACTAGTGTGCTGACACACCACTAAGTTTAGGATGTCTAGTGAACCCTAGAATTCCTTATCTCTAGAATTGGTTTACCATTACCCCCTGATGTGTTATGAGGACTTGAGAGTAGTATAGACACTACTAGAGTTAGTTAGAAGTTTACCATTATGGTTGCCCCTAGCATTGAGAAAATAATAGAAAACCAAAATGAATATTAGGATTGAACCTAACCCACGCCGTTAGATGAGTATTGGAGAACCATAAATTTAGATTCTTGTCTTGAGATAAGCAGACAATACCTTAGAAAGCCAAGAGCAATGCATAGAATAATTTCCTAACCATACCTCAAACACAGAGACTAGCATACCCCTTTCCCTTGGAAAACCATGATGCTATCTAGAGCCCCTCTATTTTCATATATTGTTCCCCTGTGACCATAGCGTTCGCTAATTGTGCGACGACCAAAATTACGTTCTTCTTTTCTTTATCTTTCAACTCGTGCCACCTGACACTTCTGATAGTAGGCTAAGTAATTTTTTTCTTTGTTAAGGACACATAGTTTGCTAGGATTATAGTTGTAATCTTGAATTTTGAAATTGTGTGCTTAGTAGTTAGAACTTGATAGTTAAGTTATTCTTGTAGATTGAGACCTGGTGCTTATCCCTTAGTTTTAAATTGCGCAACTTGTACCACACCTCAATACGAGTTATATTCCCTTTCCCTTGAGGCCAGTAACTGTCCCATTCTTACTATTGACACTTGCACTATGACTAAGAGTTAAGACGACCATGACCTATGTAATATAAGAGGATACCCTAACAAGTACCAAGACCCCTTCTCGAAGACCTTAACAGGAGCTTCTACGGTACCCTTAAGACTATCACAGTATTAGTTTATTATTTTAAGTTGGGTAGTATATCTCACAACCTAGTATTACATAGTCTTTTGACCTATTATTGAAGTGTAATTGAACAACATTAATTGTATACTAGCATAAGACGACAGTGGTTATCCAGACAATAGAAGTTAGAGGTCCTTGCCCACATTTGGTCGACTAGCGACATAGACAAGGAGCTTGTATGATAACTGTAGGGATTGTAGAGTCTTTTATTATTGTTGCTTAGTTGTTTTGTTTTGTGAACTTGAATTAATTTTTACCTCCTTTCATCATCATCTAGCGTACTTATATTTGCTTTACTACCTTGACTTATGCTGCTATTATAGCCTAGTTTTGCAAGCTTACTCTTTTATCGAGCTTGATCATGAGATATGTATTATTGGGAATACCTACTAATACATTTCAGAATCAGTGTATTAAGGTCTAGCTAACCTTAGTGCGCTTGATTCGCCCTTCGTAATACTACTTTACGTGGATTGAGATATGTAGTGATTGGTAGACGAATATACTTGCCCCTAGATATGTCTGAGCGGATCGTATCGGTTATATAACTGTACTAATACGAGCATGCGAACAAAGAATTACCAAAATAGGATTTCAATCCACAACTGCTTTGACAATTCCCATTTGAATTCCTTAAACTCCTTGATCCCGATACTTCTATTTTATTACCTCACCCTTAAACTCTTTATTATTGGTCTCCGTCTTCCCTTATTTCGGAAAGACGAAACCTCGTGCTTGGTATAAGTTTAATACACAGAGAGTACTAGATATACCCCGTAGGCCGATCACATACTTGAGGATTATTCTTTTGTAATTAAGGACATATCATATATGATATAATCGGCGTTGAAGTTTTGAGGATTAAATGACATGAGTAAATAAATTAAGGAATATTTTTCTTAAAGAATATAGCCTTCTGTGATAGATGGGTAAATTCTAAGTTGGGTAGCAGTGCATTGCCAACTTGAGAGAAATTTCTTTTAGATTGTGATCAAGTAAGATTAGATTGGGAGATTCAAGTCATTTTAATTTTGAGAAATTTTAAAAGAAGGATTAAGATAATGAGGATTTAACGAATTTTAAAATCTTGATATTGCGGACCAAATATTTATACTTTGAGCACATGATTTAAATTTTGAATATTGAAGGATGAATCATCGATTTAAATTTTGAGGATAAATATAGAATTTTAGGCTTGAACAATTGGTGAATTAGATTTAAATTTTACAATTTGATAATTTGAATTAAAAGTTCAATTTTGATTGTTGGGTCACCTATTTGAAATATTGAGGATGTAAATTGAGTTTAAATATTTGAAGAGTACAAAATTCTTAATTTGAGAATAGGAATAAGATTTGATTAGAATTGTTTATTGTTCAAAGTCTAGAGGAGATTATGATAGTTGGAAATGGTGATATAAATTTTGATGTGGGATGTCATATAGACTTGAGTTAGATTTGAATGTTGATTATTTTAAAAAAAAATCGAGAAAAGATTACGACAGGTAGAATTTTGATATAAACAGTGGTTATCTTAATTCTGAAGTGATCGCGATAGATTTGAATAGATTTTGTTAATTAAATTTTTGGAACAGATTGCGATTGACGTACCTTATGTACGAATGTGAAGGATTTAACAAATTATGCCTAATTTTAATTTCGAGGACGAAATTGTTTTAAGTTTGGTAGATTGTAAACTCCCTCACCCAAAATAGGTATTTTGTGTATATTTTATATTATTATATTTATTATAGATGTTGAATTTATTTATAGTATTCTCTTAGTTAATTAGAAAATAATTTTTTTTAGTATATTTACTTATATAAATATTTATTTAGAATTATTTTTAGGCTATTTTAGGTTATTGAGATTTTTCCATAATTTTTAGTTAATTAAAAATTAGTAACACTAATTTTCTAGGACTTTGAAGAATTTATTTTATGTTCAAACTTAATTAAAAATATTCCAAAATTTATTTTATGTTCTAAATAGTAAAATATATTTTCTAGAATTTTCTGGAAAATTTCTGAATACTTTTAGTATTTATTGGAGTTATTTAGACTAATAACTAATTTTTAGGACTTGTAGAATTTATTGTGCAAACCCAAGAATATAGAATGGACCCATGTTATTTGTTAGGGTTTATAATATTATTATATATTTTCTGGAATTATTTCAGAATTTTTGGAATAATTTTATTATTTATTTTTAGTTAAATGGATAAAACTAATGTTTAGAGCTTCTCCTAATTATAGTAGTAAACTTATGAATATAAAATTGTCCCAAATATTTTTCTTGGGTTTATAGGTTCAAAATATATTTTATATAATTTTTCTAGATTTTTATGATTATTTTTAATATTTATTTGGAGTTATTTAGATTTAAAATGACTTAAATAATGTTTTGATAAAGGCAAATCAAAAACATATAATATAACAAAAACTATCCAATCAGATTCTGACACGTGTCAGCCTATAAATATCCATTCAGCCCTAGGTACATCCCTATATATATATATATATATATATATATATATATATATATATATATATTATTATAACCCTAATTATCCCATTATCTTAGGAGAAAGAGATTTTGGAGAATTGCCATCTAGGGTTCCTTCATCTTCCACAAGCCATTGCGCATAGCTCCGGACTCCAAACGAGACCTAGTTTCTTGTGTTAGAAAGATATTGAGGTTAGCTTTCTGATTATGTAATTTATTTTACGAAATTATGAGTATTAAATTCTGGAAAATTCGTAGAGTACAGTATGTCCGAAAATAGACGTGTTTCAATATTTTCGCGATTCTGGGAGAATCAGGAATCAGAATTATGAACCGTTTAAAGTTTTAGAAATCTAATGTCGTGATCATTGACATATGTTTTTTTTAGAATTTAATTCTAAGTATTTATATACTGTTAATTCTGTAGAACTTGTAGGTTAGAATTTAACCATCGGTGCACAATACAAAATTTGTATGTGCCATAATTCCCAAACGAATTTGAATTCGGATGAGCCGTAAATTCCAGCATATTTTTGACGCTGAAATCTACAGGAAATCATACATGAAAGTTGAGTTTGTGTCGGTTGACTTTTCGGTCAACAGATCGCCTCGATTTGCGTGCCATGAGTCTCGAGTTGATAAAATTCAGTTTCTTTGGACAAAATTTAGGAATTAACATAAAAATCAGAATAATAAGATTAAAATAGGATTTTAGAGTAATTATTCTAGAATTAAATATATTAAAATAAATTATCTTTTGACGTGATAAATTTGTAATACATAGGCTATTTGGACTGTGACTTGGACTCTGATTCTTACTAGCAGCAGGACCCCAGGCAAGATACCTTGCCAAATTGCTTACAGTATTTTGCATGCTTAGTATATTTCTCTATATTTATTGCATTTCTGTTTATTCTTGCATGTGTAGTTTTCTTTCAGTCATTACTATGTATTATATATGTTGACACACACATGGCACTTAGTATCATAGAGGACAATCATTAGGCGTATGGGCTTTTAACCACTCTGGTAATACCGTAGTCACTAGCACGCACTATGGTGGGTCGTGTCCGATGGTCGCTACCCCCGCGGTATGTCAGCTGATGATGTCCACTGACGAGCGTGATGTTGTGAGGATTAGATCGAGTAGCCTACCCTTGCCCATACGTCAAAAAGTTGTCCTCATTTGCATTCATATAGATTGTCTTGTACAGCGTACTTATCTATTTTTAAATATGATGCATGTTTACTGTATTCAAATTGGCTCGTATTTTATGTATCTTGTTACGTCCCTCTGAGGACCTGGTCCTCTGCCAGGTGTATCTGTTCTTGAGTATTTACAGGAGCGTAGATTTGGATGGTGACATGTGATCCGAGGATGTCTTATCTTCGAGTCCGTGATTGATAGCTGGTATTCTTATATTGTGTTTATTGTGTTGTACTCATATTGTATTTGCTCTTATATTCGAGTTGGTAGTGGATTTGTTTCCATCCAACTATCCTCCTTAGATACTTCTTATTGAGATCTAGTTTCATAGATACTGGTTATTTATTTCTACATGATTTTGGTGGATGAGATTTAGATTTTACCCTGTGACTTGTATTACATTTTATACCACTTGTGGATTTGATATTCATATTACAGCGTACGTATGGATTTGGTTTCCATATATTGGAGTTGCCATATCCATGCGGCTGGCATGCTTACGTGTCCTAGTCCTACGTATTTTTGGGACTGGGGCGTGACATATTTTTGTGGTGGCCCATGCAGGTCGAGAGCATATTGTCTCGGTTACGTTACTGTACCGAACAAGCCTGCACCTAGGACTAGAGTATAGGATCTCATCCACAATTGACTATGACTCATCTTTCTTCTAATCTATTCTATTTGAATAATTGCATCCTGCTTGATTCTTGTACTCCCATAATAGTTTCTTTAGTATAGTCTCTCCTAGAATATAGAAGTTCCTGTTGTTAGATGATAAGTAGGGTAACCTTCATATTAAGAGTACAACTAGTGTGCTGACACACCACTAAGTTTAGGATGTCTAGTGAACCCTAGAATTCCCTATCTCTAGAATTGGTTTACCATTACCCCCTGATGTGTTATGAGGACTTGAGAGTAGTATAGACACTACTATAGTTAGTTAGAAGTTTACCATTATGGTTGCCCCTAGCATTGAGAAACCAATAGAAAACCAAAATGAATATTAGGACTGAACCTAACCCACGCCGTTAGATGAGTATTGGAGAACCATAAATTTAGATTCTTGTCTTGAGATAAGCAGACAGTACCTTAGAAAGCCAAGAGCAATGCGTAGAATATTTTCCTAATCATACCTCAAACACAGAGACTAGCATACCCCTTTCCCTTGGAAAACCATAATGCTATCTAGAGCCCCTCTATTTTTATATATTGTTCCCCTGTGACCATAGCGTTCGCTAATTGTGCGACGACCAAAATTACGTTCTTCTTTTCTTTATCTTTCAACTCGTGCCACCTGACACTTCTGATAGTAGGCTAAGTAATTTTTTTCTTTGTTAAGGACACATAGTTTGCTAGGATTATAGTTGTAATCTTGAATTTTGAAATTGTGTGCTTAGTAGTTAGAACTTGATAGTTAAGTTATTCTTGTAGATTGAGACCTGGTGCTTATCCCTTAGTTTTAAATTGCGTAACTTGTACCACACCTCAATACGAGTTATATTCCCTTTCCCTTGAGGCCAGTAACTGTCCCATTCTTACTATTGACACTTGCACTATAAATAAGAGTTAAGACGACCATGACCTATGTAATATAAGAGGATACCCTAACAAGTACCAAGACCCCTTCTCGAAGACCTTAACAGGAGCTTCTACGGTACCCTTAAGACTGTCACAGTATTAGTTTATTATTTTAAGTTGGGTAGTATACCTCACAACCTAGTATCACATAGTCTTTTGACCTATTATTGAAGTGTGATTGAACAACATTAATTGTATACTAGCATAAGACGACAATGGTTATTCAGACAATAGAAGTTAGAGGTCCTTGCCCACATTTGGTCGACTAGCGACATAGACAAGGAGCTTGTATGATAACTGTAGGGATTGTAAAGTCTTTTATTATTGTTGCTTAGTTGTTTTGTTTTGTGAACTTGAATTAATTTTTACCTCCTTTCATCATCATCTAGCGTACTTATATTTGATTTACTACCTTGACTTATGCTGCTATTATAGCCTAGTTTTGCAAGCTTACTCTTTTATCGAGCTTGATCATGAGATATGTATTATTGGGAACGCCTACTAATACATTTCAGAATCAGTGTATTAAGGTCTAGCTAACCTTAGTGCGCTTGATTCGCCCTTCGTAATACTACTTTACGTGGATTGAGATATGTAGTGATTGGTAGACGAATATACTTGCCCCTAGATATGTCTGAGCGGATCGTATCGATTACATAACTGTACTAATACGAGCATGCGAACAAAGAATTACCAAAATAGGATTTTAATCCACAACTGCTTTGACAATTCCCATTTGAATTCCTTAAACTCCTTGATCCCGATACTCTATTTTATTACCTCACCCTTAAACTCTTTATTATTGGTCTCCGTCTTCCCTTATTTCGGAAAGACGAAACCTCGTGCTTGGTATAAGTTTAATACACAGAGAGTACTAGATATACCCCGTAGGCCGATCACATACTTGAGGATTATTCTTTTGTAATTAAGGACATATCATATATGATATAATCGACGTTGAAGTTTTGAGGATTGAATGACATGAGTAAATAAATTAAAAAATATTTTTCTTAAAGAATATAGCCTTCTGTGATAGATGGGTAAATTTTAAGTTGGGTAGCAGTGCATTGCCAACTTGAGAGAAATTTCTTTTAGATTGTGATCAAGTAAGATTAGATTGGGAGATTCAAGTCATTTTAATTTTGAGAAATTTTAAAAGAAGGATTAAGATAATGAGGATTTAACGAATTTTAAAATCTTGATATTGCGGACCAAATATTTATACTTTGAGCACATGATTTAAATTTTGAATATTGAAGGATGAATCATCGATTTAAATTTTGAGGATAAATATAGAATTTTAGGCTTGAACAATTGGTGAATTAGATTTAAATTTTACAATTTGATAATTTGAATTAAAAGTTCAATTTTGATTGTTGGGTCACCTATTTGAAATATTGAGGATGTAAATTGAGTTTAAATATTTGAAGAGTACAAAATTCTTAATTTGAGAATAGGAATACGATTTGATTAGAATTGTTTATTGTTCAAAGTCTAGAGGAGATTATGATAGTTGGAAATGGTGATATAAATTTTGATGTGGGATGTCATATAGACTTGAGTTAGATTTGAATGTTGATTATTTAAAAAAAAATCGAGAAAAGATTACGACAGGTTGAATTTTGATTTAAACAGTGGTTATCTTAATTCTGAAGTGATCGCGATAGATTTGAATAAATTTTATTAATTAAATTTTTGGAACAGATTGCGATTGACGTACCTTATGTACGAATGTGAAGGATTTAACAAATTATGTCTAATTTTAATTTCGAGGACGAAATTGTTTTAAGTTGGGTAGATTGTAAACTCCCTCACCCAAAATAGGTATTTTGTGTATATTTTATATTATTATATTTATTATAGATGTTGAATTTATTTATAGTATTCTCTTAGTTAATTAGAAAATAATTTTTTTTAGTATATTTACTTATATAAATATTTATTTAGAATTATTTTTAGGCTATTTTAGGTTATTGAGATTTTTCCATAATTTTTAGTTAATTAAAAACTAGTAACACTAATTTTCTAGGACTTTGAAGAATTTATTTTATGTTCAAACTTAATTAAAAATATTCCAAAATTTATTTTAGGTTCTAAATAGTAGAATATATTTTCTAGAATTTTCTGGGAATTTTCTGAAAACTTTTAGTATTTATTGGAGTTATTTAGACTAATAACTAATTTTTAGGACTTGTAGAATTTATTGTGCAAAACCAGGAATATAGAATAGACCCACGTTATTTTCTAGGGTTTATAATATTATTATATATTTTCTGGAATTATTTCAGAATTTTTGGAATAATGTTAATATTTATTTTTAGTTAAATGGATAAAACTAATGTTTAGAGCTTCTCCTAATTATAGTAGTAAACTTATGAATATAAAATTGTCCCAAATATTTTTCTAGGGTTTATAGGTTCAAAATATATTTTATGTAATTTTTCCAGATTTTTATGATTATTTTTAATATTTATTTGGAGTTATTTAGATTTAAAATAACTTAAATAATGGTTTGATAAAGGCAAATCAAAAACAAATAATATAACAAAAACCATCCAATCAGGTTCTGACATGTGTCAGCCTATAAATATCCATTCAGCCGCAGGTATATCTCTATATATATATATATATTATAACCCTAATTATCCCATTATCTTATAGAGAGATTTTGGAGAATTGCCATCTAGGGTTCCTTCATCTTCCACAAGCCATTGCGCATGGCTCCGAACTCCAAACGAGGCCTAATTTCTTGCATTAAGATATTGAGGTTAGATTTTTGATTATATAATTTATTTTACGAAATTATGAGTATTAAATTCTAGAAAATTCGTAGAGCACAGCATATCCGAAAATAGACGTGTTTCAATATTTTTGCGATTCCGGGAGAACCAGGAATCAGAATCATGAACCATTTAAAGTTTTATAAAGCTAATGTCGAGATCATTGATATATGTTTTTCCTATAATTTAATTCGAAGTATTTATATACTGTTAATTCTATAGAACTTCTACGTTAGAATTTAACCATCGGTGCACAATACAAAATTTGTATGTGCCATAATTCCCAAACGAATTTGAATTCGGAGGAGCCGTAAATTCCAGCATATTTTTGACGCTGAAATCTACAGGAAATCATGCATGAAAGTTGAGTTTGTGTCGGTTGACTTTCGGTCAATAGATCGCCTCGATTTGCGTGCCACGAGTCTCGAGTTGATAAAATTCAGTTTCTTTGGACAAAATTTAGGAATTAACATAAAAATCAGAATAATAAGATTAAAATAGGATTTTAGAGTAATTATTCCAGAATTAAATAAATTAAAATAAATTATCTTTTGACGTGATAAATTTGTAATACATAGGCTATTTGGACTGTGACTTGGACTCTGATTCATACCAGCAGCAGGACCCCAGGCAAGATACCTTGCCAAATTGCTTACAGTATTTTGCATGCTTAGTATATTTCTCTATATTTATTGCATTTCTGTTTATTCTTGCATGTGTAGTTTTCTTTCAGTCATTACTATGTATTAGATATGTTGACACACACATGGCACTTAGTATCATAGAGGATAATCATTAGGCGTATAGGCTTTTAACCACTCTGGTAACACCGTAGTCACTAGCACGCACTATGGTGGGTTGTGTCCGATGGTCGCTACCCCCGCAGTATGTCGATTGATGGAGTCCGAGGGTCGCTACCCCCGCGGTATGTCGGCTGATGATGTCCACTGACGAGCGTGAGGTTGTGAGGATTAGATCGAGTAGCCTACCCTTGCCCATACGTCGAAAAGTTGTCCTCATTTGCATTTATATAGATTGTCTTGTACAGCGTACTTATCTATTTTTAAATATGATGCATGTTTACTGTATTCAAATTGGCTCGTATTTTCTGTATCTTGTTACGTCCCTCTGAGGACCTGGTCCTCTGCCAGGAGTATATGTTCTTGAGTATTTGCAGGAGCGTAGATTTGGATGGTGACATGTGATCCGAGGATGTCTTTTCTTCGAGTCCGTGATTGATAGCTGGTATTCTTATATTGTGTTTATTGTGTTGTACTCATATTGTATTTGCTCTTATATTCTAGTTGGTAGTGGATTTGTTTCCATCCAACTATCATCCTTAGATACTTCTTATTGAGATCTAGTTTCATAGATACTGGTTATTTATTTTTATATGATTTTGGTGGATGAGATTTAGATTTTATCCTGTGACTTGTATTACATTTTATACCACTTGTGGATTTGATATTCATATTACAGCGTACGTATGGATTTGGTTTCCATATATTGGAGTTGCCATATCCATGCGGCTGGCATGCTTACATGTCCTAGTCCTACATATTTTTGGGACTGGGGCATGACACACATAATCTAGCACCATGCCACAAAGAACCATCCTCAGCAATGGTGAAATCATCCTCCAATCATGCTCTCACCTGAGCTCTGATGCTCCTTATAGATACATTTTCATACTGGGCTACCTTGATCCTGTCCATCAAATCTTAGTGTATCTGCAAACCCTATATCTGTATGGCAAAACCAGGGACTATCACCTCAATGCACAAGTTTTCCAGATTCTCCAATAAATACTGGTCCTGCGTCAAAAATATAGCTACCGGATACCTGCTCAAGGCATCAACACTACATTGGATTTTCCTGGATGATACTATAAAGATATGTTAAAATCCTTTATCAGTTCCAGCCACCGATGCTGCCTCATGTTCAACTCCTTCTGAGTAAAAATGTGCTTCAAGCTCTTATGGTCTGTGAAGATCTCCACACACTCTCCGTACAAATAGTATTTTTACAACTTCAAGGCAAAGATGACTGCTGCCAACTCTATATCGTGGGTAGGATAGTTCTTCTCATGAGGATGCAACTGCCTGGATGCTTAGGCAATCACTTTTCTATTCTGCTGAAGAATACAACCCAGCCCTTTCCCCGATGCATCACTATAGATAGTGAAACCTCCTGACCCTGATAGCAACATCAAAATATGAGAAGATGTTAACCTCGTCTTTAATTCCTCAAAAGCAACCTGGCATTCCTCTGTCCAAACAAACTCTACGTCCTTCCTGGTGAGTCTAGTTACCGGCTCGTCAATCCTCAAAAAATCTTGCACAAACTTTCTGTAGTAGCCTGCTAGACCCAAGAAACTTCTGATCTCTGCCACTAAACTCAAAGTTTTCCAAGATTCCACTGTTGTAATCTTCTTCGGATCCACTAAAATTCTATCACCAGTCATAAAATATCCTAAGAACTATACCTTGTCCAGAAAGAACTCACACTTAGACAGCTTCCTATACAGCTTCTCCTTCCTCAGCCTATCCAACACAATTCGCAGATGCTCCTCGTGCTCCTCTGGTGTCTTCGAGTATATGAGTATGTCATTGATGAACACCACCATAAACTTGTCAAGGTACTGGTGGAACACCTTGTTCATCAAATTCATAAATACTGCCGGGGCATTAGTCAACCCAAATAACATCACCATGAACTCATACTGGCCATACCGAGTCCTAAAAGCAGTCTTTGGAATGTCTTCCGACTTCACTTTCACCTGATGGTAGCCTGATCTCAAGTCTATCTTAGAAAATACCTTGGCGCCACTCAACTGATCGAACAGGTCATCAATCTGTGGCAACGAATATTTATTCTTGATAGTGAGATTATTCAATGTCCGGTAATCGATGCACATGTGCACCGATCCATCCTTCTTCGGTACAAACAATATCGGGCTCCCCACAGTAAAGAACTGGATCTGATAAACCCCTTATCTTGCAGTTCATCCACTTGCTTCTTCAGTTCGACCAGCTCACTGTTGTTCACTCTATCGACATGCTGTAAAATTGGCTCTACAACTGGCACCAAGTCTATAGAGAATTCAATATCTCGATCTGGCGGCAATCTTGGCAATTTCTCAAGAAACACATCCAAGAACTCTGCTATTAAAGGATGCGGCAACTCCTTATCTTCCACCATAGCTCCATAGATAATGCCTTTTCTTTGCTCTGCAGCTCCTCTTGCAAACTCAAACTTTGGCTCTCCTAGCGGGCTAAACAAAACTCTACCTCCTCTGCAATCTATAATAGCATGGTGCCTACTCAACCAATCCATCCCGAGTTCAATATCGTAGCTCGAAAGTAGCATTACAAGTAGACACACACTCAGCTCCCGGCCTTCCAGAGTACCTCTCCGATCCTTGCAAATATTATTAACCAGGATAATGCCTCCCCCGATCATGATCTTGTAAGTCCTAAGCAAAGACTCAGCTATCAAATGATGCTTCAAAGTACAAGAAACAGATATAAAACTATAGGAAACACCACTATCATCAATATGGCACATGATATAATGCATGCAAAGAATGAAAGTTAAAGATCAAATATCAATATCAAGGAAGAATAGTTGAAATAAACAATAGAGTTTATCGTAAATGTGATTGAGTGTTCTCAACCTATATCCTATATCCTAAAATAGGCTCATAATAACACTCAAATTAGAGCACTACTACGAATTGCACTACTTGCGCCCTCGAAGACCTGCATGGGCCACCACTAAAAATATGTCATGACCCACACCCGGTGTAGGGACGCGAGTAGTGAAAAACGTCCAGCCTACGCCGCAGCATCGATGGTAGAATATTGTTTGGATAAACTATCTATCTAGCAATAATGATCATCAAGATATATATTGCCACAAATGAAGTATGAATACTCAATCACATATCTATAATATGGAACAATTGTACGAATATGATATAAAGAACTGAAGAGTCAAATATAACTCACAAGACAAAATAATATCCAATGAGTCATCCAATAAAATAAGAATACTAATATCAAAATGCTGGAGATAAATCAAGTATAAATAAATCTATCTACAAAGCTACGGGTACTGGGTCGTTTGTCTCAACCGGGATGAGTCCCTCCTGAGCCGAAGTCTCTGACTCTAAGCCAACTACGTCCTGAGGCCCATAGTGAGTGGGATACCACTCCTCAGTGTCATCTGGGAAAAATATATCCAGTCAGAAAAGAAACAAAGTACATCTCTAACAGCAATTCCAATAAATGATATAAACTATGTAACAGTAAATAGAACGAATATATAAGATGCAATATACAGGTATAAGTGATATGTATAATAGAAATACTAGAAATAAATACAAGAATGAGCATCATAAAAATGAGCAAAAATACTACTACTACTAAGTGAGTGAGTACCAACGTCAACATATGATTGGCTTGGGAACTTGCACAAGGATTAGGGCCTGGTTAATCATACGTGCGGTGTATGATCAACACTCATAAAGAACAAGACATGCACAAGGAGGGTATGATCACATATCTACACTAACACTTCCCTCCCCGACTGGTATAGTGGATCCAACCATGGTACGTTATGATACGAGATTCACTGGGTAGGTAGCTAGTCTCCCCAAGATTCAATGTTTGTACATGTACAAGAAGAACAAGGAACAAGGCTTGCACAAGATACACCATAAATACCAAGAAATAAGATCTCATGATGAGATCCGAATATAACAATTCGTGTAACCATCATATCAAAAAATTAAGGATATCTACACTAAATACAACAAACATAGGGGATATCATAAATGAAAAACTATCAGAGAATGTACTTGCTTGGAATTCGGTAAACAGTATCAAAGATGTCCGGAATTGTGCCTCGGAGACCTAAATTTGGAATATTACATCAATACAATATTTTAGAATAAAAATAAGTTAAACTAGTCAAATTCTAGGTCATAAAGCCATTTCTAAGTCAAAATAGTTAAACAAGGTCAAATGTACGTCAAACTAGCTATTTCTAGGTGATATGAGTCCATCTCTAGGATATTGGGTCAATACACTATGTATCTAGGCTATACAAGCTAGGTTAGGATAGTAGAGTATCGATACTATTCCATATCATAAGATACGCAAATTATTAGATATGAAAATACAATAATATATATATATATATATACAAGATAAAAATATATAGTATCCCTAGCTAAACTAATGCTAAGTGGATACCTTGGCTTTGACCAAAATACGGTATCACACCACCTACACACCCCTCTTGATGCACAAACCAAATATCTATACTAATTAATATAGTATTAATATATATACATATATAAATTATACAATACTATATATCCTAACTTAATACCAATATATAACTAATACCCTAGTACTAACAATTACCTTAGTATTCTAATAGCTTAATACCCTCAACGACAATATCATATATCTTAATGATTACCTAGCAACTTAGACTAATACCTTAACTAGTTCAACTAGCTATATTGAGTATACTATCTAATACCTTACTATATAAAACTTATCTTAACTATAAACTAATAGTTATCCTACATTTCCCTAATACTTAACTCCTATACTCTTGGTATCATACACAAAAGTTTATACTCAACCTTACTATACTTGTTTACATATTACATTAGTACTACCACACATTTCTCATCTCTTGGACACCCCTTCTATTGAGTACTTCAACTGTGACTATATACTGCTTACTGCTGCTTCTCACTGCTACTGCTGCTTCCTATTACTGTTGGTGCATCTTATTGGTGCTTACTGCTTCTGCTTATTGCTGCTGCTGCTTCTTATTGCTGCTGTTGTTGCTTATTGCTTCTTACTGCTTCTGCTGCTTCTTATTGCGGCTGCTGCTTCTTCTTATTGCTGCTTACTGCTTATGTTGCTTCTTATTGCTGCTGCTGCTTCTTGCTTACCCGACACCTCCCCCTAGCACACATATACACACCTAAACACATACACTTACTTATATATATATATATATATATATATATATATATATATATATATATATATATATATATATATATATATATATATATATATATATATATATATATTAATTCTAATGGTGCACATGAACTTTCTTACTCTCCAATGACCACCAACACATCACAAATAAAATAGAAACATAACTATAACTATATATATCTATATCATATAGCAACTATAAATATAATACTCTAATAGTGATAACCAAGGTAAATTAAATTATAATGCAAAGTATCAAACACGTGGAGTGCACCGCACCCGTATCACAATCAATCTATGATACGCTTACGATACGGCTCCACCACACCACCAAAAGTATTCCGAAGGACACAAGCAAGTCTATAATCATAAATAGAAGCAACACGAAGTGTTAGCTACTCATCTACGTGCCCGTGTGAAAATGTGACATGCTCAAACTCCCGTGTCGGAAGAAAACCCCTAAATCAACTTGTATCGCTAAATTGTCGTGATATAGCCTACACGTATCCAATTATGGACACGATACTAGTCTCACACAACTAAACACATGTCAATTTGGTCTAATTAACCTATTGACAAACACAAGATGTGTCAATCTCGGAATTCTCCCAAAATTGACATAAAATATCACATAACTTTCTCTATAGGCCTCCTATGAACCTAATTCCACTTCCTATGGGTATACTTAGTATATGGAGGGTTCCTAATAATTAAATCTTAGATTTATAGTCTAATTAAAGTGAAAAAATTGAATTATACCTATTGGAAGATGGATTCCTAATATAATTCTCCAAATTGAGTGTCAAGAGCCTTCAATTTGTGCTCCTTCCTCTTCCTTGTAGATCCTTGCCTTCTTCTAGTTCCAATAGCCTCCAATAGTGAGTAGAGAAGGAATTGAGAAGGAATTTGGGTAGGTATTGGTGTAGGGATGAAGAAATTTGGAAGAGGAAAATTCTTGATCTAGAATTGGAATGAATGAATGAAGAGAGAATCTCCCTCCTCCCCCTAGCTATGGCCAGCCTTGCCCCCTTCTCCAAGTCACCATAAAAAGTCCACAATACCTCTTGAGGCTTGTCATAAAGGAATTAATTAAGGAAGGAAGGTTCTAATTCAATTGGTTTAACTAATTAAGTCATCCTCCTAATGAATAGGCTAACTATTGGGCTTGTTTGTTGGGCTCAATCTAACTAGAATTAAATGTTGGTCTAAGAATCTAATCTAAACTAGTTAGGTCCATTAACACAAGTCCAAAATTAAATTTAACATCTAACAATAATAAATAATACAATAAATTAATATACCACATGCACAATATTTAATTAATTATGATATGACCAAAATATCCTTTCCTAAAAAATGTGGTAGTGACAATGGTACAAGTTGATAAACTCTTCTATCTTCTCTATTTTGTTATATCCATTTTTTATGTTCGCTGATACAACACTAAACGAACATCACTTACCTTCTTTAGGAATGTTTGATGTATTAATTATGTGTAAGTGTTTTATGCATTGATCCGAAATATATCCAACTGCCCTCAAGCTCTGTATCATGCTCTTCCCATGGATTATGTGATAATAGGGAAGCTTCACAATAAGCTAGGTGGTGAGGCCAACCAGAATACTGTTCGAAAGTTGATTGACAATATGACTCACGAGGGGTACCTTAAAAGTTCAGGGAACAAGAGATTGGGTAAGAAGTCTTTACTAAATATCAAACAGTTTAATACCTGCTACTAAATTTCCTAACCAACTTATCGATTTTAAAACATGCTTGCTCCTAGTACTGCAATTAATAATGTTATAAAAAAATTAAATGTTGTGAGTACATGTGTTGATACTATGCAGTGTAAATAAATTAATTTTTTTTACCAATTGATAAGGAGTGGGTGGCCTTGCTTCAAACTAGAAATTCTCGTGGACAATTTATTTTTTGTTTGCCAAAGACAAGAAGTGGCAGTACCGGTAGATAATATATATCATTTTTTCTTAAAATTTTCTCAAAGGTATAATTTTTAGAATTGAGCATGTTTAGGCATAAGAAAGAAGCATTTATAAGTTATTTCAAAACTGTAGAATCTGACTGCAATTCATTACCTTTAATTCTTTCTTGAGCTATTAAACATGTCATGCTTATTGAATGAGTTTGGGTTGGAAATTGGAATGTCTATTGTGTCTACTAAACCAGTGTAAACAAGCCTTATTCCATGAACATAGTGATGGCTATATAAGACACCTGCTACCACTTTTTATATAATGAATACTAAAAGCTTTATTTTAAAGGTCTAGTCATTTTTTGAGTAAGGAAATAACTCTCCTGTAAAGAGTATGAAAGTTTTAGTATGTGTGTGTCTTCTTCTTTTTTGCTTCTATTGTACATACGAAACATCTTTTTCTGATGATACGAATTGCAAATACAATATCTAATTGGTTTGAGATGCCCTGATCCTATACTAACTGATACTGATATTCTGGCTTAGAAAAATGGTTTGCCAAAATAAAGAATTATGTTGAAACTGATTCTGATATAGTATCTTAGAAAATGGTAAGAAAATTGTCTTAATCATGCATGTTAGAGTAAGTGTGACAAGACACAATGATTCATAGAAAATAAAAGATTTTATATTCATGTTCAAGTGTGTGTATTTACTAATATTTGTTTAGTGTGTTTGATGATAAAGTTTTCTTTTACTTCTACCTCATTGTGCCAAGATCTTCTTTCTGAAGGTAGTTGACAATGTTCATAGAGCCCTTATGAGGCCACTATCAGGCATGGTTGGGCTTGATGTTGCTCTCTCATTTTATGTTCTCTTATATTCTGTGAATTGAAATAAATTAAACTATTCTGGTAGGTTGTAGATTCATTGAAGCAACGACATCAAATTATATTTTTTGTCCATATATAGATGGATAAAGGGAAAATTATAAGGAAACTGGTAATTCTTATCATACAAAATTATCTGGTTTTTAAATTTATTCATGTATAAATACTTTTCCAAAGAGACATTATTCATTTTCTATAAAGCAAAATTTATATTGCTTCTTCTGACACAATAAAATTTTACCGACACGGAGTCCATGTGCCTAGTAGCAATAGAAATCCATATAAAAATATTTATAGAGCTGACTTGTTTCCAAAGAGAGGTTACTTGTTGTGTCTTTATGAATCCTCTTTTTGTTCCCTTTCTTGTAAACTTTCTCAAATTATGATTTATGTTCCCTCTTATGGCGAGAAAATTTTGTTTCATGGCTTGCTATGTTAAGCTTGGCACGAACTTTATTAAATAGAGTAGCTTATTTAGGTACTGAATATATAGGGTAATGATCATTACTTTATAATGAGCTACTCGATTAGGAATATGTAGCTCCATTTTGGCCATTTTACTTTATTAACCGTTTAGTTCATATTTAAATACTATATAAGCACAAGCCCTTAAACTAGATACTAAGCATCAACAAAGCTGATGTTAATGTGATCAATATCTCCATAGTCAATATTTTAGCAACCCTAATGTAGCAACAAATTATATTGAGTAGGGTCCAACAGATCGGAGATTACATTCAACTAGGTTTAATCATGTTCTATTCGTAAGAAAGGGTAGTGTTGGACTAGGTGTGAATTCTTGGTCATGACACAATAAAGTCTATGAAAACTGCAAAACATGCATTTCATACAGTCCTTTATTGTGCAGCTCAGTACTGGACAGTATCATAGAGGGTCAAAGGCATGAGTAGAATCATCAAAGAGAGTTAGAGGCCAGAGTATCAGAATCTTCCTAGTTTAGTTCAGTCAGTATCTCAATCAAGAGTATCATTAGTTGTCACGACCCGCACCCGGTGTAGGAATGCAAGTCGGGAACAACGCCCAGCCTATGCCACAACATCGGTGGTAGAACACTGTCTTAGTCAACTATACTATCTAATTATCTCACAAAATTTCATAATCCTCCAAAAATATCTCAACTCCAAGAAGAGAGTATAATCAACTTAATTCAACACAATACTCAATCATATTTCTATGGCACGAGAAGATATCACAGAAGTCTAACATAACTATGTAGTTAAAAATATAATAACAACAAATAGAAATAATGTCCAACACAAATATATGTCGGAAACAAATCCGGTACCAAAATGCTAAAGAGAACTAACTAAGCTAACTAGTGAATCCGGCTAAATCTCTCGACAGTCACTCCAGAATTAGTGGGTCCAAGTCTGCACCATCTATAGGCTGAGGTTCATAGTATGTCGGACACCAATCTCCAAGGATCCTCTAAAAAATGTTTTCCAGTCAGGAATAGAGCGAAGTACAACCCAATAGCAATTCCAATTAATTGACAAAAACTAGAAAGCAGTAGAATAGAAGATGCTATCTACGATGATGATATAACTGATAATCAAGAACAATGAGAGAATATGCAATACTAACAACAGAATATAATCAATGCGTACAAGAATAAAGGAATGAACTATAATGTCAGAATAGAACAAGGTAATCAATGAAGTGGATAATGGAATCAACAATAACTATGTGATTTGAGATACTAACTAAATATATGATCGGCTTGGGAGATTCAATTATTACACTAAGGAGCTAACTCAACCATACGTGAATTGCATGGTTAGTTAGTAGCCAATGATTATACTATTAGCCGATAGTTTCTTGATCACATATTTAATTGGTATTTCCTCCGCCCCGACTGATATGATGGATCGAATCATGACACATCACTAGCCAATGTATCCAATGTTTAATCTACAATATTCAATGTTATCCAATACCAGCAAGGACAGTATCCGATACCATCTCCATAATCAAGGTAACATCCCATGACTGATGATCCAATAATAATACCAATCCGTGTACCATCGTGTCAAGAATCATAAGTAACATTTCTAAATAATTGAATTATAGTGGTTATCAAATAATGGAAACTATCAGAGAATGTACTCGCCTGTGGTCCAGAGCAAATGATAAAAAAATAATGTCCGAACTGGTGTCACAGACCTATATATGAAATATTGCATTAATACAAGTTTTTGGGAAGAGAAATAAATTAAACTAGTCAACTTTCTAGGTCATAAAGTCATTTCTAAGTCAAAAGTCAAACTAGGTCAACTCGAAGTCAACTATGGTCAACTATAGTCAAATTATGGTCAACTACCTATTTCTAGGTTGCATGAGTCTAACACAAAGATATTGGGCTCACACACTATGAATCTGGGCCATATAAGCTACATCTTAGGATACTAAGATACCGTATCTCAGGATACGCAAACAAGGGATAAATATAATACATATGTACATATATATAAAATCCTAATTACAAATGCTAAATGGATACCTTGGTTTTGAACCAACTTGGTATCGCAATACTAAACCTCTATCTTGATATCCAAACCCAATACCTTGATTATCCTCCAATACCTTGATACTTACCTTGGCATCTCAAGGTAAATTCAAAACCTTATTTATACTAACTACCCAAAAATAATTATAAACTACTATACATTTAATATTTATATAATACTATATACCTTATTTTAGTCACCTTAATACCAACCCATAATTAGTTTACAACTATCCTATTACTTATGCCAATACCTACTACTCATACCTTGGTATATCTTGATACTTACCTTCGTATCTCAAGGTAATTGCCAAAATCTCATATATATACTAACTACCCATCAATAATTACATATATCAATCCAATATAACTTTAGTATGTACTAATAGAATAATACTAACTACCAACTACACACTAACTATTAGTACATATATACGTACATACATACCTACAAATATATAATATATAAAAGATACTCATAACAATTGATAACTAAAATATACTAACTATTCTAATAAATTTATATGCTACAACTAAATATATACATATATAGTATACTATAATACAAATAGGCATTAAGAACATATATATATATATATATATATATATAT
This sequence comes from Iris macrosiphon, assembly GCA_036927795.1. Taxonomy (NCBI): domain Eukaryota; kingdom Viridiplantae; phylum Streptophyta; class Magnoliopsida; order Asparagales; family Iridaceae; genus Iris; species Iris macrosiphon. Next base: position 134,197,547 of record JAYESA010000019.1, on the reverse strand, counting down.
ATATATATATATATATATATATATATATATATATATATATATATATATATATTAATTACCATATATATCTATATATATATATCTATATATATATTAATATCTAATATATTAAAAACTACCAAACTGTCGCTAAATACACTGTCCACTATCGCAGAAAGCTGCTGTGTATATAGATACACTATAGTTTTTGTGACAGTTTCATGCACTGTCACTAAAAACTATCGTTGAAGCTTCTGATACTCTGCTGATACACTGTTGTTTCAACGATAGTTTCCTGCAACTGTCGCTGACTGTTGTCGCCGAAAAGCTGCCACCGCTGCTGCTATTTGCATTTGTTGCTGCTGTTGCGACGCTTCTGGCTCGCTGTTGTCGCTGAAAATATATATATATATATATATATATATATATATATATATATATATATATATATATATATATACATATAATATATATATATATAAATACATATATATAACCCACCATATATATTTATACAATATATATTTAAATGCATATATATAACCCACAATATATATTTATACAATATATATTTAAATACATATATATAACCCACAATATATATTTATATAATATATATTTAAATACATATATATAACCCACAATATATATATTTATACAATATATATTTAAATACATATATATAACCCACAATATATATTTATATAATATACATATAAAACTATACATACACTTATACATAGTAAATTGTATAAAATACCACGTAGTAACATACATACACACACATAGTAATATGTATATATAACTATACATATATGTATACATATATATAATCATACAATAATATAAATACATAACAATATATAATATAACTATATATATAACCACATATAAATATATCTACTATATTATATATACATATGCTACCACTTATAAATATATATATACATGTAGAAAAATAGCTACATAATAAATATACACATATAATATATACATAGATACATAGATATAAGGCACAACACTACATAAATATATATACACAATAATATATATATATATATATATATATATATATATATATATATATATATATATATATATATATATATATATATATATATATATATAATTACACTTCTCCATGAAATAAGAACAGAAAGAATTAGATCTACAATTAAATTGTACCCATATAGACCGTATCACCCCGTATCCTACTAGATCTAGGATACGCATGCGACACGAGTCCACCACACATCCAAACGTACCCCGAAGAACACGAACAAGTCACATATATTATTTATGAATAATACGAAGAGTCAATTACAAATCTACGTGTCCGTATCAAAATGTGACATGTACAAAGTCCCGTGTCGGAGGGAAAACCCCTAAATCAACACGTATCACCAAATTGATGGGATACGACCTACACGTACCCAATTATGGACACGACACTAGCCCCAAACACACAAGCACATGCCAAATTGATCTATAGGACCAAATGATACACACAACAAATGTCAATCTCGGAATTCCTCTAAAATTGTCACAAAAAGCACCATAACTTTCTCAATAGGCCTCCTACGAACACAAAACCAAGTTCTATGGGTAGCCTATGCATATGGGTTGATTTCTCATGGTTAAATATCAGATTTAGAACCTAATTTAAGGGCAAAAACTAAATTATACCTATTGGGAGATGGATTCCCAATGAAACCTCCAAAATTGGTAAAATTGGCCTCCAACTTGTAGATCCTTGCTCCTCTTTGTAGATCTTTGCTTCCTCCTTCTAGATCCTTACTCTTCTAGTCTCCAATGGTGATTTAGAAAGAAAATGGGTGGAAATTTGGTAGGGATTTGATGAAATTTGGTTGAGGGAAATTCTAGATCTAGATTTGGAATGAAAAATAAAGAGAGAGAAAGTTTTCATCCCCTTTATATAGGCCTCACTTGCCCCCTCCCTTAAGCTACTATGTAAAGTCTAAAATACCCCTTGGGGCCTCTCATGAAGAAATTAATTAAGGAGGAAAGCTTCTAGTCCAATGGTTTAATTAATTTAATCATCCTCCTAATTAATGGGCTTTCTAGTTGGGCTCAATTCTAACAATTAATACATGTTGGTCCATGAGTCTAAACTAAACTAGTTAGGTCCATTAACACAAGTCCAAAAATAAATATAACATGCTAATAATAAATAAATAATACAATAAATAAATATTTAATATGCACAATATTTAATTAATTATGAAATGACCAAAATACCCTTTTCTAGAAAATATGGTAGTGACATTAGTCTAGTTTCAATAACCAAGCACAAACTCAAGAGCCAATACAGATAGTAGGGAATGATAGATTAGTACATACATACTTTAGTATTCTTCTTTTTCCTACAAATAGGGAAGAGTACGTATCAGAGGATCATGTTTGTAGATCACTACTTTCTTCTTTTAAAAAAATTTAAACTTCTTGTTCTCTGATACACTTGATATCAGTTTGTACAAACACAGATACTGGTTAATCTATTTCTCTTGTTCTCTCTAGGTTCAGATATATTTTGGTTTACTTGTATAAATACGTTTTGAATGTTTAAGTGTTGGACAAAAAATAAAAACTTTAGTTATTTGGATATGGTTGGATGTTTAAGATGTTGGACAAAATCATATACTTTGATTTTTTGAATGTGGTTGGATGTTTGTGGTGTACGAACACATTATTTTGTTAATATAAATTTTTTGTATTATATAGTTCTTTCATGTTTACGATATTCTGGAATATATTGATATTATGTGTGTTTGGTAACTAGCAAATAAAAGCGTATATAATATATTATTATAAATAGGTTCGTCTTAACGGTTGTAAAATGTCAGCATAATGCCATTTTTTGATGATTTTTGAACATAAATAAATGGGTTTTGACGGTTTTTAAATATCATAAAAGCTTTTTATTGACGGTTTTTAAAAATTAAGAAATATTTTTCTTGACAATTTTTCTCCGTCAAGAAAAAGGCTTTCTTGACGGTCATTACCCGTCATTTAGGCCACAATTAAGAAAAGTTTTCATTTACCTTGATGGTTTTTGGTTAAGTATTCTTGACAGGTTAAAACTGTCAAGAAAGGCTTGTTACTTGACGGTTAAAACCGTCAAGAAAATAAACCCAAAAACCGTCAAGAAAAATAGGGACCTTTCTTAGCTGTGGTCTAGATGACGGATCCAGAACCGTCAAGAAAATCCTTTCTTAACGAGAAAAAACCGTCAAGAAAAGCTATTTTTCTTGTAGTGCAGAATGGGGCTGGACAGATATTTATTTTGTGGTACAGCAGATCACCAGTTTAGAGACTGTCGTTTGGTTCCATCTAGTCCAGCTAAGGGCGGAGCCCCAGTCCAGAGAGAGCAAGCGAGGCCACCCGCGGGTCAGCAGAGAGGACCTCCATTGCAGACACAGCAGCAGAGATTTGCACAGAAGCAACAACAGCAGAGAGGTGCACAGCAGGGGGGAGTATTTCCCATGATGGTCGAGGAGACCAAGCCTGTGGGAGATATGACATCAGGTTCAGTCATTCTTGATTCTTTTTTATCTTATGCTTTCTTTGATTCCAATACTTCTCATAGTTTTCTATCTGTATCTTTTTCTCTTAAGCATCGTTTAGAGGCTGAACATTTGTCTAGGATTTGCAAGATCACGACTGGGGGTGGCATTATCCTGGTCAGTAATGTTTGCAAGGATCTGAGAGTTATATTGGGAGGTCAGAAGTTGAGCGCAAACTTACTCGTAATGCCACTTTTGAGCTACGACATAGTACTCGGGATGGATTGGTTGAGTAGGCACCATGCTAGTATTGATTATTGAGAAGGCAGGGTGTTGTTTCAACTGCCAGGAGAGGTAGAGTTTGAGATTGCCAGAGGAGTAATGGAGCAGAGCGAGGATTCTATTTGTGGAGCCATGGTGGAAGGGAAGGAACTACCACATCCTTTGATAAAAGAGTTTATGGATATTTTTTTGGATAAATTGTCAGGGTTGCCGCCAGAACGGGATATTGAGTTCTCTATAGACTTGGTGCCCGGCGTAGAGCCGATATCTCAGCATGAAGAATGGAGGGAAAATACTTCAACAAGCAAAAAACTCCTAATATGGACACAAGACCAATATAGAAATCATAATAAAAACCAATAAAAACTTATTCTTCTCCCTATTGGTATTCCTAATCCATGGATGGGCTCCTAATGGTCAATCTCATAAAAAAATTGAATTTATAGAGGGATTTTAGAATTTTACCTTTTGGAAGATGTATTCCCAATGCAAAACCAAAGAGTTCCTAACCAAACTCCTTCTTCTCCAATGCTCATTGCAATCTAAACTTGTAGGCCTCTTAGATGAATGAAATAAGAGGAATTAGGATTAATTTGATGAACTTTGGTGGAGGAATGAAGGAATTTGAGGAAAATAGCTAAATTAGGGTTTATGAGCTATTAAATAATGTGGAGGGAGGATCCCCCCTTTCTAAATAGGGTCGGCCCCTAAAACCCTAGGGTTTGGCTAATGCACAATATCCTTAATGCCCCTATGGGTTATCATGAAGAGTTATTTAACTAATAAAAGCTTCAATCCTAATGAAAGCTTAATCTTATTTCTAATTAATGAAGGGGGTGACTTAAATTGGGTCCAAAAGTGACTAATCTAAATGTTGACTCCATGGACATGTCAAGTATAGTCCACTAACCAATATTATTAATAATTACAATATATATATATATAATACACATTATATATAAACTGTAAACACAATATATATAAATATTAAAAATGATAAAAATATCTCAATACTAGAAATATGGTAGTGACAAACAATGATTAAGAAAACTTCTATCTCTTCTTCTTATCAATCAAGCGATAGGTTCAATCTTTTTTTACATAACTAATAGCACACCCTACTAGATCACAAGGACCATACCTCAAGGTGCAATATTAGTCTCTTCTTATTTATATCAATTATCTTTAGCATATTACAAGTTATTCATACAGTTCTATCTTTACAGAAACGATAAGGAAATGATGCAAGCAATCTCTATTTAAACAAGTAGGATGTTAATACTATTTATCTCTTGTAATTAACATGCAGCTCTACTCTTTCCTTAGCATATGACATAGAGACTTGTTCAAGCAATTTCTTTACTCTTCTTATTAGAATTGTAAGGGTTCGTTCGATAGCCGTGCTAGTGTGACCTAGCATGCAATATTCTATTCTTTTACTTAGCATGGCAAGGTTTTTTTCGATAGCAAGCAAAACAAGTTCTTTAGTTAAACATGCAGGTTCTTATTTTATCATTCTCATGTGAACGTTAACTACTTAGCAACAAGGATTATAAAACTCAGATTTAATATTAAGGCATGTAAGAATCAGAGAATGAAGTTTTGCCCACTCACCTAGATCAACGTCTTGTGTTTCGATCGGGGAACTCTTCGAGAAGGATTTTGCTCGAGCGAACAAATAGATATCTCTTGTATATAGTGCCAACGCAGAGCGAGACACTACACATGGAGCCAGATCACTGAGGCACATAGAGCCGGATCACGGAGGCCCATGAGGCTGATTTTCCATGCTTCTACAAGATGCCCTTTAAAGTTTCTAAACTTAAAACTTTGTAAGTTTTTAAGTTTGGAATACTTTAAACAGAAGCATGCAGGATGTAAGTGCAGGAATCGATTAGGCACAGGTGTGAAGCATCCTTATGTTTGGCACATCGGTGGAGTACTTCCATTTAGCGTAATAAACTGTATGGCGCATTAGCTATTAGACGCATCAGATGTTATTTAGCTAGGCACAGCTAGTCGTTGGCGTAGCAGGCCTATACGGAGATTTAACTATTGACTGCCAGGTTCATCCTGTGATTTCAGTGCCTAGCAATTCATGGGCCATTAATGGCTTCTTTGTTATAAATAGAGGGCTAGGAGATGGAGAATGGTGCTTTTTTCCCTTACACAATGTCTCTGTTGAAGTCGGGCACCGAGAAGTTAGTCGAGCGGTTCATCGACCCTCTTCCTCTGATGGTTGGCTACCCTTCCGTTGGCGGCGAAGTGAGGAGTAAGACTTGTACTCTTTCTGTTCTCTTCCTGGCACTGCCTGTTCGTACCCCTTTTGGTCATGTCCGAACTGTTTGACCCAATGTGCATGGTAATTAAGGAAGGGCTTCATTCTGAGGATGCGCTGACGGCGAAGGTTCTACCTTGGTAGCATGGGTGATGTTGTCTCTGGACACTCGCCTGAAGCATGCACCGAGAACTAATGTGAAACCACATTGTAGGGGCATACTTGCCTCTGTAGGATGATGATTTTCTTTGTACTGTGGTGGCAGTGAACGTGTATGCGGGACTTGGTGCCTATGCACAGCCTCACTGAATGCATAGACAAATGGTTGGCACATGGCACATATTTTCGAGGATTTGTGCCTTTATATTTTCTCTCAATTATACTGACTTTTGTATGCTTGTTTGTGTAGGGATTGTCTCGAATTACTTTGTTTCCGATGGAGCATGAAAGGATATCATAGTCACCACTGTTCGTAGTGAATAAACACATTACCCAGAGGATTATCCATGATCTTCCAACCTATCTCACTGTAGCTTCCCTCCGTATGTGGCCAGGATGTGATGGCTGGATCTTGGGTCGAGTCTTGTCGGCCCATCTGAGTGGCAGCGACGGAGCTAGTTATCCCAACTGGAATTTTTAGTCATGTCCTTTCATACGACATAGTTGGATTTGCAAAGGCTCGACTTTGAGTCGTAAGCTACCTTTATATCCATCAGTATGGATTCTTTTCTCGTCCTGTGGCTTGCACTAAGGAGTCTTGCTGATGTGATGACCCAGAATGCGTTGAGCTGCCGGCTTTACACGTGTTGGTACCAGAAATAGCACAGAGGGGTCTTCTTCTTTTCAATGTACCCATGATCTTGAATATTAATAAAAATCCTTGAATGTAATGGACTTCCATATGTACTCATGACCTTGAATATTAATAAAAATTTAGCCTTATTTCCTGTTTGGAACTTTTCTTGTTGCTGGGAATATCGAGGCTATAAGTATTATACCAGAGGTAATATGGACGTAGCATAATATCATAATGGCGATAACACCAAGCCCTATCAGAGGTAATATGGACGTGATAGGCTAGAGTAGTTCCATTAAGGAGGTTTGGTGTTAACATCTTTTGTGATGGTAGGGATACGGTGGTGTAGAACCGATAGTCAAGCAAGTTTGTTGAGTACAACTATGGCAGAATATTTTATGGAGAGAGAGGAAAATGATTCAGAGATAATATGGACGTGACTACTTTTATGCGCAGTTTGTAGTTCAGAGGTGATATGGACATGAACCACTTTCTTTGTATAGATTTTTGTGGGTATAAAAATAAAAGGGATAAGTCTGAGGTAATATGGACGTGATTGTCTTATTTTGGTGGGGAGAATGACTCATAGTTCAGAGGTGATATGGACGTGAACCATTTGCTTTCAAGAAATTTTTTTGAGGATCCGTTACCCATTGTGTACTTGGGACTCCTGAGTACGGGTAACAGATTTGTCCGTATGCTACGGATAGAGATAATATGCTGAGGAGGATGCTAACTATAGACACTGTCCTCTCTCGTCCCTCTGCTAGGGGTAGAAGATATAATAACCTCCCCCTTTTTTTTGTTTTTTTACAGTTGCCTTGATTAGGCATAGTACTTCTTTAGGAAATTGCCATTGATGGGCATCATGAGCAAGTCAGCGTTGGACTTAGGTAGCCTATATGCACCGCTGGTGTAGACTGTTTCTACCACAAAAGGGGCCCTCCCATTTAGGTTAGAATTTTGTCGCCTTCTTGTGGGTCATGACCATTGGTCTTCTCACTGTGAGGACTAGGTCTCCTACTTGAAATGTCCTTTCTTTGACTTTTTTGGAAAAGGCGTCGGACAGTCGTGCATGGTATAGATCAATGCGATGTTGAGCCAATAAGCACTTTTCATCGAGTGCTTTTAATTCTTGCAAGCGTCGACGATGATTGTTTTCGGTGGTCAACTGATTAGAGAGTGACACCCAAAGAGATGGAATTTGTGTCTCAAAATAAGCACAACTTCGCTTTCGTAGACCAAGAAGAATGGCGTACTACTAGTCGGAGTTCAAACTGTCGTACGGTAAGACCATAGACATTCTCCGAGCTTCTTATTCTAGTAACGTTTATTGGTTGAAACAAACTTTTTGAGAAGCTTGATGATGGTCTTGTTGAACACTTCGGCTAACCCATTCACTGCTGGGTTATAGGCGGTTGAAGCTACATTTTGGATTCGGTTTTTATCGCAAAGTCGAAAGAAAGAGTGACTTAAAAATTATGGGCCATTATCATGGATGATCCGACGAGGTAAGCCAAAGTGGTAGATGACGTTATTCTTTATGAAGTTAACCACGTTGGAAGTTTTCATCTCTGTGAGTAGAACAGATTCTGCCCATTTAGAGAAGTATTCTAGGATGGCCAAGATGAACTAGTGCCCCTTAGACGAAGGTAGACAGATCGACTATATGATGTCCATACCCCAGGCTTTAAATGGCCAAGACGCAACTGTCGGGTGTAGGAACTCGGATGGTTGATGAATAAAGTTGGTGTGGATTTGACACATCCTGCACTTCTTCGCATAATTAACGGCGTCCGCCACCATTGTTGGCCAATAATAGCCCATGCGTCAGAGACGATCTTGAAGCATAGGACCAGGCTGGTGAGAACCATAAACACCATCGTGAGCTTCGCAAAGAGCATGCTTTGCTTCTTCTTCTGATAGGCATCATAGCAGGAGCTCGTTATAAGAATGACGGTATAACATCTTGGTGGTTGTATCATAGTAAAATTGGAGGAAGCTTCTTCTAGAGGAAATGGCTTCCTTTGTATCACATCTGGAAGGATTCCATAGACAGCATAGTCTATAAATGAGAGCTTCCAATCCTTGATAGGGGCATTTGCATCTACGAAGTGGCTTAGATTCAAGCATAGGTTGATCCTCGGATAGACCAGTTCTTGTCCCACTAATGTTATTGATAGGAGGGTTTTGATTGGAGTTGCTAGGGAAGCAGCTAGACCGGCGAGTACGTCAACCTCTATATTTACAATCATGGATCGTGTTCTATGAAGAACCTAGTAAAAGTAGAAATCATTTCAACAGCTACCTAGTGGTAAGGGAGTAGATCCTCGTGGCAAATCTCGTACTCGCTATGGACTTGACTGACTATTTATTTGGAGTCGCCATAGGCTTCTAGAAAGTCAACCTCCAATTATTTAGCCAACTGGAGCCTAATGATGAGAGAATTGTACTCTACCACATTGTTGGAATACGGTTCCGTAAGTGAGTACACATGATGAATGACTAGGTCGTTGGGAGAGATCAACACTATCCCCACTCCGACGACGATATTGCTTTTGGGCCCTATTCTAGAAGCACCATCGAATAACATTTGCCAAACTGATCCTATAATTGTAATAATGTTAGACTCTAACACTTCATCGGGGATTTTGATGTTGTGCTTTAAGTTTCTAGCACCGGATGAGCTGCCAGAAAGTCGGCCAGCGCTTGGCCCTTAAAAACCTTTTAAGGGACGAACACCATGTCACACGATGACAGTAGGATCGCCCATGTGGCAAGGCGGAAGTTGAGCACCCCAGACTTGGTCATGAGGACCCTAAGGGGGTTCATTCAGGAGATCACATTAATAGTTTGCCCTGTCAGGTAATGGCGTATCTTTTGGACGGCGAATACCAGAGCAAGAAACTTTTTCTTGACCGGATTGTATCTATGTTCTGCGCCGATCATTGTTCTGCTGAGATAATGAATAGCTTGCTTATAGGCTTTATCGTAGTTTTGGGCAAGAAGCGAGCCAAGGGAATGATCTATTGTATGGACATAGAGTAGGAATGGTTTTCCCATGATTGGAGTCACCAACACGGGGGGGGGGGGGGTTGTGAGGTACATCTTGATGTCATCGAACTCTTGTTGGCACTCTTTCTTCCAAGCAAAAAAGACTCCCTTCTTCATGAGCTGAGTGAAGGGTCGACATCGTCCGGTGAGGTTGGCTATGAACCGCCTAATATAGGCTAATCTTCCCTACAGAGCACGGAGTTCTCGCAGGTTCTTCGGAGGCTGCATATCCAGAATGGCCTTAGTCTTTTCAGGGTCAATATGGATGCCCTTTGGAGTTATGATGATGCCAAGAAATTTGCCGCTGGTGACTCCAAAGAACGATTTGGTAGGGTTCATATTGAGCTAGTGGGCTCGCGTTAACTCAAATACCGTCTTTAAGTCATGGAGATGATCATTTTAAAAATTGCTTTTAACAGCGATGTCATCAACATAATACTCTATTGTCTTGCACATGTGGTTGTAAAAGATGGTGCTCATAGCCCACTGGTATATCGCATATGCATTCTTTAGACCGAAGGGCATTATTGTATAATAATACAGTCCTATCGGCATCCGAAAGGATGTATGTTTTTTATCGTCTGGGAACACCTTTATTTTGTTGAAGCCCTAGAACTGTCCATGAAGGACATACGCTCAAAGCCACAAGTGTTGTCGACCATTAGATCTGTGATTGAAAGAGGGAACACATCCTTGGGCACGCTACATTTAAATCACGAAAGTCTATGCAGACTCAGATTTTAGCATTTTTCTTGATGACAGGGACAATGTTACCTACCTAATCTGGATATTTTTCTTCGCGGATAAAGCTGCTTTCTATTAGCTTATTTACCTCCGCTTCAATAGCGCCCAAATATCCGGACATAATTGTCATTGTTGTTGCTTTACAGACTTGGCTTTTGACAGGATGTTGTGTTTTTGCAATGCAATTTGCGGATCCAAATCTGGCATATCTTTGTAGTTCCATGCAAATACGATAATGTAATCCCTTACCAGCTGGACAAGGGATTTATGTTCCTCTGTTAAGAAGTTCTTGCAGAAAAATATGGGATTAGGAGCTACGTCGTCTCCCAATTCAACTTGTATAACCTCATCCTCAGTCGGAGGTTCCCGTTGTTCGAACCATAGTTCCTATAGTAACTCCAGTTTTTGAGCCCATGGTTCAATTTAAAAAGTTTGATTGGATACTCTTCGTCCTCTTCTCGATCTGCTGACGGAGAGACAATGTGACATGACTTAGTCTTCTTCCTCTTGGATTTAGAAATATAAGGAACTGCTTATTGCGTTATTTTGGGGACGAGGTCTGGATGAACCCACATGACTTCGCCTCTTGGAGTAATAGTGGGGACCAACCCCTCTGCTTGGGCTGGAGGGAGTTAACGACCTCCATAGTTGTCCTAGGTATAGGGACGACGCCATCTTGGGACTCAGTTGTCGGGAAAGTATCGAAATAGAGAGACACCATGTTCCCAATGACTGTCTTATCTTCATAGTCCAAAGTGAGGGCTTTGGAGTCGATCAGTCATTGTATGTGCCTTTTTAATATGTAACAATCACGCATAGCATGATGGACATATTGATGGTAGTGGTAGTACTTAGGGTTATCTACCTTGCCTGCTTTATCAGGGAGTCTGATGTCAGGTAGCTTGAGCTTGTTACCCTTCATCAACACTTCGAAGAGTTCCATGACATCATCGTTATTAAAGGAATAATTCCCATGTACTCTTGGCGGCTCTGTCGGCTTAGTAACAGGCAAGGTTGGACCCTTGGACAAGTTAATTGTTAGGGCTTGCTTCCCTTTACCGTCATGATTATTGGCGGCTGTAAAAGGATGTTTTCCTTTATCATCAGCATTGGGAGCTTGTAATCCCAATAAGTGGGTGTCTTTTGCGCTCTTCTCTATAACAACGACACTTATGATAAATTTTGTCCAGTCACTGAATGGGCCAGATGTCCTCCAGACCCTAATTGATGGTAGAAGGTTCTTTTGACACGTATCCATCGGTGTAGATTCAGGAATATCGGGAGGTAGTTTAAACGCTGCCTGTCAAAAATGCTTTATATAATTTCTTGTAAGTTATTTTTCTCCTTGGGTGATGTCCATCAGGGAGGACATTGTCATATCCATTCCTCCTTCAAAGAACCAAACGAGAAAAAGAGACTTCAGATCCTCGAAGGAAGAAATATATTTGTCTGGGAGGCTACAGAACCACTCAAAGGCGACGTTGGATAGGGCCGCAATGAACAAGTTGGTGAGTAAGGCGTCATCCCGAGGTAAATGGCCTATTATAGACTGAAACTATCTCATGTACTAACAAGGTAAAATCTTCTCGTCGAATGCAGCTAGAGACAATAGCTTATATTTGGAAGGGTATACCACATTATCCCATTCAGGAGGATAGGGTTGCCAGATCCCTAGCTTCTGGAGCCTATCTTGGTTGTCCCAAGCATTGACACGGGCACGTAGGTCCCTAAGAGTCTCATGGATATCGTCTCGTAGAAAAGGAGTAGAGGATCGAGGTATTGTCTGGCTACTAGCAACCTAAGGAGCCAGAACGGGCATACCAGATTCCTCATTGGTTCCCTAGTATGGGTTTATTCGGCCTGGAGCTTGCGACTGTAGTAGGACGATACTTTCTCTGAGCTCCAGAACTGTGTAAGTAAGAGTCTGCATTAAAGTGCTCAGAGACTGCATCATGGCTTCGAGTGTCTCAAGGCGTTGTTGGTTACTGGATTCTGCGCCATGCTCGTCTTTCCGCCATGTACACTGGCATTAATTAGGAGGAGACGTACGGGAAGGTAGATGCTCCACTTTCTGCCTCCGATGTCGGAGTATTACTGTCCTCATGGAGAGCGGGCAGTTTGGTATCACTTTCTTTGTTGGAGGGATTGCTACACTCAGCTAAGCTGCCATTCGCGTGCAAAGGCTCACTCTCCTCTTAGAAGGATGGATTGTCATAAAATACCGAGGGACTGCTACCCCCAGCTCCAGTTGAAGTTTTATTCCGGGAGGTATAGCTACCCCCAGTCCTTACTCTCAAATGTCTACTTTGGAATACTCCCACGACAGACACTTGTTTGTTGGTCCGTGGACGGATTCGTGGTGTGCTGACCGACACCCTTGGGTTAGGCAAGCTTTTCTTTGAGATCTTCTTCATGGGAGAGGACCTCCATATTGAACAAAATGAGGCGACGGGTAGTTCCTACTCGTCATGTAGAGGTCTCCGGGACATTGTTGGAATGGTGTTATATGTTGTAACCACTGGAACACCAACTGTCTGGCTACAGGAACTGGTGCTTTAGAGCAACAAAAGTTGATGATGATGTTGGCACAAGTGTGTCTGCGGGAGGACACATAATGTGTGGGCGTTGCCTCTCTCGACTTACACTTGTGATTAATCACGCCGCGTAAATCAGACATTGGAAGCTTTACTTTCACCCTGTTTTCACGCGCTCGGGAGAGCCTTGCGCATGGAGGTGAGAGTAGGATTTTTGCTTCCTGACCCAGTTCTTCTGTAGAAAATGCAACTGGATCATTGATAGAAGACTTAAGGTGAGATGGACCTACTACGTACGCAGATAGACTAGGCGCATAGGTCTGTTATCTCAATGTTTGCTTCCCGACTTGGTTTTAGTGCACCTACGACATCCAAGGAGGGTTGGAGAGGCTTCAAGGGTCGACCTATATCTAGCGCATGAGCAACTGGGTCGTCCCTATAGAGTCTTCCATTAGAAGCGCGTGTGACAAGCAGAGGCGCATGCTTTTGGAGAGCTGACGACACAGCCCCTCGAGCGCGCATGGCTCATAGTATTTTAGGCTTCCTCGAACGAGCGTCCTTAGACGCATAGTATAGGGAGTCCAGGTTAGGATTATACGATCCCTTTTTAACAGCATCCTTGCTTGGAGAAGATTCCATGCACCTAATATCAGAGCATGCCATCCGGCCTAGACGGTGCTACATGCACGCATCGTTAGACTTGGCACGATTCCTCTCGAGTGCAGCTTCGGAGATAGAGACAGGATGCGCGCCCACCTTGTTTGCACCTACGACAAAGTTTGGCGGAACTTCTGGAGCAGATTTAGGGTCTAGCGCAGTAGCTTTAGCAATCCATATCATGTAAACTTTTTAGGGTCGTACGGATCTCGGTAAAGGACTCAGCTTGTCGACAGAATACAGGTCAACCGCGTGCGCAACAACGACGTTGGTTGACAATACATCGGATATCGACTTCAAGCTTGGCACAATGGCACTAACATCCAGAGTTTTGCGAGCCTTGCAAGGTCGTACGGGCCTCGTTGGAGAGCTCAGCTTGTCCAGCATGTCTTCGAATGTTTATTGGTCAAAGCGAATGTCCAACATCCTCTGAGTCGAACCTAACTTGGTCATACCGAATTGTGTCATCAGCTTCTCGTTGGATGAGAAGCTCTTCCCCAGCAGAGTCACCATTTTTGTCGATATCACAAAAAAATGAGTATTTTCTTTATTGATAAGTATAAAGGTTTGCATTATGAACTGACAAAGAGTACAAAAGAATCCCTATTACAAGTGGATCTAAGTACAAAAAGAATCTGGACAATTATGACGGTGGAGATCGAGCACTGCAGAGGCTCCTTTACTCCGTTGATGACCCGAGACCAAGGGGGTTGACGAGGATTCGGTGCTCCTTCTTTTCCTTCCCGCGTGTAGATGTGGTTGCCTCTACATATGTGAATGGATTTGCATATGGGAAACGCCTACTATTTATAGCTTTTGAAGAGACATGTATGCTCGCATCTCATGCTACCATACGGCGGCGCATATTGCGACTAGTGCCGTATGCTATCATAAGTTAACACGTGGTCGCCCGAGATTTAGGGTTGTTGATGCCCATAACACTCTTGACACATGTTGTTGTAGACTTTAATTGCACCTTGGGAGTACGTCCGCTCGGCGCATAGCAATAACAGATTAAATAGTGGCGTATGACGCTACTTTTCACATGGGAATACTAGTGGCGCGTGGCACTGCGGGAACATGAGAATACCAAGATACAAATGGCAAATAGCACTACAGGCACATGAGACACTTCTTAGACTGTTGGTGCATAGGGCTAACTCATTAAGGCGCATAGGGGCTGGATCACTGAGGCGCATAGAGCCGGATCACGGAGGCGCATGTGGCTGATTTTCCATACTTCTACATACCCTATGCGGTTCTGCCTCTATGAGGCCCAGCCTCTATGCGGTTCGATCTTCTTGTGGCTCCATGCGACCGAATCTTCCTGTTACGACTGAAGCTATCCTCGACAACCAATGCTGGCCACGTGTTGAGTTGACCAAGTCACGCATATAACGGATAAAAACAATAAGGTTACAGGCCGAGATCTCATCAACATCATATCATAACTAGTACCACATGATAGCCTAATCGTGACATGCGCTCGCGGTTGTAACTATATTTTGTTAAGAATGTTCATGCGACAACCCGACATATATGCATAGCATATGCGCGTGCATAAGCTATCCAACATAGATGACTATAAATAGTAGGAATAAATTCCTATATAGACACACACACACATACAGGGACAGAGATACGTACAATGAGACATAGAAAAATCATATTCATGAGCCTAAATGCTATCGATTGTGCCAGTGAGCCAGACACCTAGCAAGTTCCTTCGTCATCAGACCATCAACGGAGTAAAGGAGTCAGATGTAGTACTCAATCTCCATCATCACACTGCCCATAATTTTAATTGTACTTAGATTTCTTGTTTAAGGACTCTTTGTACTCTTTGTTTTCAATATACAGAAATTGAGTTAGCAAAACTCATTATTTGTAACGTAACAAAAATGACGACTCTGTTGGGGACTTCTTTTTCCTCTGACGAAAATATTGTGACACAGTCCGATGCGGTAAAACTGGGTTCCGCCCAGAGGATGTTGGTTGTACGCTTCGACCAACAAGCTTTTAAAAAGATATTTTCTGAGGGCAGAGCGAGTCCTTCGCAAAGGCTAGCAAATCCAAAGAAGACCCTCAGGCCTTGGGTCGCTAAGGCCAGCGTGCCTCACCCTAATGTGGAGTATGCTCTCTCTGTACCTGATAATCAAGACGCATGTCATGCTTTCACACAGGCTGCCCCTGCTCATGCGGCAGTTATTTTTGGGGAGAAAGATACTCATCACCTAAGTTCTGGTAGAGGAAATCACTACGATACCAAGAAATTAGGGGCTGATGCATAGTACATGTGCCCACAACAAGGGACACAGAAGAAGAAGCAGGCAGCACCTAACTCCAAGCGCAGAAAGGTTGATGCATACACCAATGACAGTAACAAAGGCTCTGTCTTTGACAGAATCGCATGTGGCACCAACTCTATCCGCCACCCTGAAGAAGGAGAAAATTTTGACTCTTCATACTATGCTCTAGTGCATGCTGGGTCAAGAAAGTCCAGGGCAGTACGATCTGTCATGACCTGCACCCGGATGATCGGATACGAGTACATAGGTACATCCAGCCTACGCCACAACATCGGCGGTAGAACGTTGTCTAGGTCAACTATCTATAGCTACCAGTCTCACCATATCCTACTCCATAAGGAGACCTTGATAAAACAACATATAACATGCTCAATCACAATAATCTAGAAGTAGAATAAACAGGAAAGATAATCAATAATATTCTACAAGAAGAGAAGTAGACAAGATATAAAAAAGGAACACTAACTAATCTCTACAATAGTCACCTCAAGTCCACAGGGTAAGAGCAATCCAGTCTATAGCATCACTCTGAGGTCCATAATGGTGAGCACATTAATCACTGAAAAATGTTATCCAGTCAGGATTGTAACAAAGTACATACCTTTGAAAGCAGATCCAAATACATAAAAGGGCATATATAACAAATAATAAAAAAGAATACAAGATAATAGCAATAGAAAAAATAGAAGTGTACTAGAGTGAACATGTCAAATACTGGAATGAAGAACAGGCAATATGAATAACTGCAAGTAATGAAAATAGATAAACTAGCTAATCTGGCATAGAGTACAAGTTTCTTATATGATCAGTTTGGGTTGAACACGAATACAATATGGTAACTCGATTACACGTGTGATATATAATTGACATATACACGAATACACTTGGCTTGATCACATAACCAACTCCTACTCCCCCATCCCCAACCAATACTAATGGATCCAATCATGACATGTTATGAACACGAATATGGGCACACTGAACACGAGCAGTGTGTTAACGTGAAGTACACGATAATTAATACCAGATACACACGATGAAATACATGTGAAGGAGTACACGATGAACACGATAGGGGGATAACATCTTCTGACAGGATCCATATAGTACCAGTCCGTGTAACTACTGTGTCAGAATCAAGTAGACAGTTTTAGAACATGCGATATATACATTATCATGAAATAAAAACTAACAGAGAGATATACTCGCCTGGAATCTAGGGTAAGGTATTAACCCGTATCCGGAATTGTGCTCCGAAGACCTAAATATGGAAAGTTACAACAATACAAGATTTTGGAAAGATAATAAGTTAAACAAGTTCAATTCTAGGTTATAAAACTAATTCTAAGTCAAAATAGTCAAACTAGGTCAATTCTAAGTCAAACTAGCTATTTCTAGGTTGTAAGAGTCCATTTCTAGGTTATTAGGTCCAAATACTACTTAACTAGGCTATACTAGCTATATTAGGATACTAGAGTATCATAGCTAGCCAATAACACAAGATACACAAATATGTAATATATACTAGTTACTCTTAATTAGTACTAACTCCAGATGAATACCTTGGCTTTGAGCCATCTTAGTATCATACCTAGCTACCATCTTGGTATTCAATACCAATACCCCATGATACTATCCTCATTTCCTTGGCGTATCTCAAGGTAATTCAAGAACCAACATTAACTAACACTACTCCATAAACTAACTAGGGTATATCTATATACTAACTAACATTCAACATATATGTATAAAACTTAAACTAACATACATATATGCCAACTTGATAATAACATATAATACCAACATACTTATCTAACAATATACATCTAATACTAACATACATATAGGTATGAACTAATCACATATACAACTAACTAAGCTTATATAATAACTAAACTACCATTCTAATCCAACTAATTGTCATCATACTAACACATATCCAATACACACTAACACTAACTAACTGATAACTCATTAACTAATAACTAATCCTCATAATACTTAATGATAAGTCTACTCTATACACTTTATCTGACATTAACTTATACACTATACAACCCCTATAAACTACTAATATCTAAAGATAACTAATATCTACTTATTAACTAATACCAATACAACTTAACTCATATTTTTAGTTAACATCTACTAACACTAACCATATATATAACTATCAGATATATACTAACTAACACTAACTCACTAACATTCTAACTGATAACTTAACTAACAAGTGATACCCTCAAGTATACACTTCTAACTAACACTAACTCAACTAACATATACTAATATCAAACTAACTTAATATATACTAACATTTATCACTAACCATTGATACTTAACTCAACATATATTAACTGATACATACATAACTTACATACATTATATGACTGAACTAACATCTAACAATAACTAATATCAACTACTAACTAAAACTAACTAACAGTTCTAAATTTATCAATTAACATAACTGAGACAAACTTATCATTACTAACCAAGCTAAATGTTACACTGCTACCTCTATCACAGCTGTGCAGATCTATCACAGCTGTGCACTGCCTGCAACCCCTCCCAAGTTATTCTTGCTGATGCATCCCACTTTTAATTCCCTGCCTTTAGGCCTGCAGTGCATTTGCAGTGCACCAATACCCGACCTCTCATATTAACTGACTGATACAGTCACTGTAGTAGTGAACTGCAGCATACCCGATCCCTCCTCTTATTATCCCAACTGTTGTTATTCATTCCCCTTATGATGGAACTGCTACTTACATTAAGACTACTTCCTTTTTACTTGATTACTGCTACTACTACTCTGTGATATTGACCTCTCAATCCCGAGCACAGCCTGGGGATACTTCTTCCCCAAACACACACTGTTTGCTGACTTGTACCCGAGCTCAAACCCCTGCATACCTATCCTTACTGCATACAATTATTTCCCTCATGTACTGCATACCCGAGTGCAGCACCACCACTGTCACTCACACAGACTTGAGCATGCTGCTCACAGCAGCCTCAAGTTTCTCATCTCTGATTGTACTGTGAATATCCTGTATTTGCCCCCAGTACAAATCTTCACAACTCTCAACTACACCACCACTCCTCCTTAGGTATCACTGCTACTTGCCAACATCCTAACACCAGCTCACAGCCCTCTCATCTTCATCTAAAATTCTGATACACATATGACATATACTTAACAAGCCCCTCCGCACATACTTAACAATCCTGAATCAACCAAATGACTGATGCCTATAGATAGACAAATAAATACATAGTATAGATCAAGAACATGAAGGTATAAACTCATGTCTATATATATATATATATATATATATATATATAGCATATACTAATCATAATAACACTAATTAGATACAAAATACACTAAATAGAGTATCAAACTCACCAATACAAATAACCAAACACTTAGAGTACATCACACTCGTATCATACTAAATCTATGATACGCTTGTAATACAGCTCCACCACACCACCAAACGTATCCCGAAGGGCACGAGCAAGTCTAGAATCATAATTACAAGTAATACAAAGAGCTAGCTACTCATCTACTTATCCGTATCAAAATACAACATGTGTAAACCCCCGTGTCGAAGGAAAACCTCCAAATTAACCCGTATCACCAAATTACCATGATACAGCCTACACGTATCCAATTGTGGATACGACACTAGACTCACAATATTAAAATAAACATAATAACATCAATCTAGCCTAATGACAAACACTTGGTGTGCCAATCTCGGATTTTCTCTAAAATTGACACAAAATACATGGTAACTTTCAAAATGGGGGTCCCAAGTAGTCCAAACATCTTCTAGTAGGTATGCCTAGTCCATAGGTAAATTTTTAATGGTTAAACTATATATTTGGAAGCTAAGTAAGAAAAAAACTGAATTATACCAATTGGGAGATAGATTCCCAATGCAAGTCTCTAAGAGAGTGACAAGAGCCTTCAACTTGAGCTTCTTCCTTCTTCTTGTAGATCCTTGCTCCTTCCTTGATCCAAGAGTCTTCGATGAAGAAGTAGCGAAGAAATTGGGATGGATTTGGCTAATTTTAGGTAGAGGGAAGAAGGAATTTGGGAAAGAATACCTAGATCTAGAATTTGGGAGCAATAGGAATAAATTGGGAGAAGAAAGAGAAAGTATCTTTCCTTATATATGGCTGGCCCCCCTTTGGGTATTGTCCAAGTAATGTCAATGTACTAAACTTTCCCTATGGACTTGTCATAAAGAAAAGGACTATGGAAGGAAGGTTCTACTCCTAATGGTTTGACTAATTAAGAATGGGCTAAGATGTTGGGCTCATGTCTAAACTAATAAATTATTGGGTCAAAGTCAAGTCTAGTCTAGTTAGGTCCACTAATACAAGTCCAATAAATAATATAAAATGCTAACCATAAATAAATAATATAATACATAAATATTTAACATGCACCATGACTAAATAATTATAAATACCATTCAATATAATAATTTTTGAAATACCAAATTTACAATATTACCAATATTAGGAAAAGATAAAAATACCCCTATCCGAAAAAGTGGTAGTGACAACTCTACCCCCATAGCAGAATTTGTCCTCAAAATTAAAACCCTCGCTCCTCTCTTTTGGGTCAGTCATAACTTTTTTATAAAAAAAAAATTTACTACGGTCAAACCCCCAACAATCATAGTCCAAGACAGTCTTATCCTACAACATACAATCCTGCAGTTCTACTGAAAGAACAACCCTGGATGGATATAGTCTCTAATTGTCATGAATTTGGTCTCTATCTAGGTTTCCACTAACCATACTATAGCATAATTTACTAAGGCAACTATAAAATGCTAGGTATCACATATTCAATAGGTAAAAGTAACAGGACTTGCTACCCATGATACTATACTAAATACCTCTAAGATACTAATCCCTTTATCTGTTTCAGTTCTTGCAATCACCAAAATTTTCTTAACCATTCTCTTACAAGGAACACTTGTATATATTCTCAATCATGTGCTTTATTGGTACACCCTTGTCCATCTTGAATACCCTCAATAGGATTGCCTACTCTGGTCTTGATACTGTCTACACAAAGCACTAGCTCTTATATGGCACTTTAGAGGGCATCCTCTATATCTAATACACTAGTCACTAAAATGCATGTTCCCTAAACTTCCAAAATATATAATGTACTCTAGATCTCACCACTAAGGTACTCCTCCTATCTTGGTACCTAGTGTAAACTCATATTCTAACACTTAATAATCACCCTAAGATTCTCATCTATATTTAGTATCACAATACATACATAAATAATTTCTAACCACCGTGACATCTCACTGGTATCCTTATACCCATCATACTACCCCCTGATACATACCACTTCCATACCCAAAACTAACCAGATACTATACCTACTAAACTTACTTCTATATAGACTACCCTTCTTACTTACTGCCTGGAACACTTGTACTCTTACTCATCACTACCCTTCATCTATATTATGTGATACACTAGCTTCATCATTAGATCACCTCATTATACTCACTAGAACTCATGAGAACATCTGATGCACTAGTTATCTACTTCTATATTACACATGTTTTACTTTACTCCTTATCATATCCACAGCCTCAAGGTCAAGTGATATACTCCACACCAGTCATATACCGATATACTTCTATCTTTTCACATCATTGCTCTACTTCCACATGTAACACAAGTCCTACTACTTTAGCATAAAATACTCTTATTCTCTCACACTCTTCTATATATGGTTACCACTCTACTATGGCACACTCACTAATACCTTCATAAATATACTTTCCTCTAATCTTGACACATTCAGGTACCTCTCAATAAAATATCATGCTCCATTAATTTCCAACACCATTCTCGTGATACTTAATTTTTTACTTGGATCACCCAACTACATGAATTTATGACAATCCAGAACTTGCATGCTGACACTGATACTACCTCCTGGAACCTCCACTGATACTCTCAACTCTTCCTTCTACCCTTAGTACCAATATTAACTATACTAACACTTATCATAGAATTATTGCTATAAGGTACTACGATATGGATTACCTCTAGAATGATGCCTATAGCTCACATGCTCAACCAAGAACCACTCACAGACTCACAAACCAAACTCTAAACAATTAACACTAATACTCAAAGATACAGACTTAATTGCAAGTCATCAAACTATTACACTATCACGGAACCCTAATAAAATTATAACCACCCTAATTTTTAGAATTAAAATTTTAAATTTATTAATATTGATATTTTGAAATTATTGTGATTAAGGAAATTTTTTTATTTATTTTTAGCTAATTATAATATATAATATTCGTGGATTTATAATTATGTCTATTTAATTAATTATTAATATTGTGCAGAAAATATATTTTTGGCTGTACAAATATTATTAGTGTATTGTATAATATTTTTGGAATTTATTGAGATCTAAAACTATTTTAATGGCCATATATATATATATATATATATATATATATATATATATATATATATATATAGAGAGAGAGAGAGAGAGAGAGAGAGAGAAAGAAAGAGAGAGAGGGGGGGGAGATTAATTAATAATAAATTAAACCTAAAATCTAAATCCAAACCTATTAATCCTAACCCTACCCGTTAACCCAAACCCAAACGCATAAAATAAAATCCTAACTAAATTCTAACTCTAAACTCCCACCCAGGCAGAGGAACCCCCCCCATCTCCTATATATAGTATATATATACAAAATCAAAACCCTAACCCAAATCCCACACCACCTCTACAAGACCCACGCCTTTACCCCGGTGACCGCCCGCAGCCTCGCCGCCCCCACCGCCGCGCCGGAGCAGCGCCGTCCCCCCCTTAGCGCGCATACGCATCGGCCATATGTCCCCCATTCGCGCGCAGCTTTTGCCCTCCTCGCTCGTCCGATTTGTGTCCCGTCTTCGCTGGTATGTTCACAACCTAACCCTCTAGGATTTTCTTCAAGTGAAACGAATTTAGGCACCTGGGTTTGATCGAAAAATCGACCGAAAGTTGGTCGAAAAACTGTTCAAAAATTGTTCAGAAATTCAGTCCAAGTACTCCTGTTCATGTCCAATTTTCTACCATCTCGTTAATTATTTTTAAAATATAATTAAAGAGACTTCTTCACAATATAACCAAGATTTTTACTGTTCTTTTAGTTTTTATTAGTTTGCTTTAATGGTAAAAAAAATTTGTTCCAAAACGACCAAAAATTTATTTTTAAAATATCCAAAATCTTCGATACGGGGTGCATCCTACCAAACGAGGCGACTTCGTCGTGTGCGAGTTATACCGAAAGGTGCGTAACGTAAACGCGGACATATAGGCTTTCGTGGAACTTAATTTGGATGTGCGTGCACACCGAAATCAACGCGTATCTGCCAAAAAATACCGTATCGGCATATTCTGACACTCGTCATAACTTCGTGTGTGCTTGTCATTTCGCAATAAAACTTGTGCCATTGGATTTGTAGTGTTATGCTAGTCTTGTGACCCACGTTTGGTTCGATTCTGAGAACGTTGACGAAACATCATTTTGTGGCTCCACGGTTCCACATAACGGGCAATTTTGTGATTGACTCATTGGAATCCAGTTATGGATGTTTCGTTGGGTTCATATCGTTGTTCGGGACTTGTAGACAATAAGTTTGAAGAATTTGGAGAACTTTGTCTTCGGTACATTTTTACGGTACGAAGTGGCCCACATGTGAACCCCGCTTTGACCTAAAACTGTCAATTTTGCCCCTGTGTAATTAGACTTATGGGTAGTCAATCCTAGCTATTTTTAGTATTCTGAGAATAATGGTGATGTTTGTTTCAGCATCCGGAGCTTTACTTGCAGATTCAACTTTCCCAGGAGCAATTAATGGAGTTCAGAACCCAGGCAAGTATACCTTGCCATGATGTATCACAGTTCCTTGCCTTTATTATCTTATTTAGTTATTATAGTTATTTGATATGTGTGATGTGTCTATTTATCCTAGGACCGTGAGATATTGTTTAGCGTCCGAACAAGATTCGGGTGTCGACGTCGTACGCAGAGTCGAGTAACGTCACATAGAGAGTTGATTCCACGATCCTATTTTTACGTGCTTGCTTTACCAAGTACGTCATACCCTAGGACACTTGACACTATTTCATATGACAGAATCTTTCTTGAGTTATTCATGGTGATTCTGTATAGGCTTACAGGATTCGTGATATGGGACTTTCATATTATATGGATATTATTATGACGCGTTAACTAGCTAGAGGTCATGATCTTGCGTGTTATGGACATGAGACATTGTGGACATGAGACATAAGGTTACATTGGGTGGGGAGAGACACACCATACTACAGGCTGATTATTGATATATATATACTATACTACTGGAGTTGCTTGGGCACATATACTGGAGTCGTGATACTACTGGAGGTGCTTTGGCACATATACTAGAGTCGTGATACTATTTGCTTTGGCACATATATTGGAGTCGTGATACTACATGCTGCAATGGGCTCCCCGACACAGAGCATGTAGTGGTTTCAGCCTGAGTACGAGTGACGCTCTCACGTGCATATCACTTAGATGGTTACAGTAGTTTACCCTTGAGTATGTGGCATTATATTATTTTACTTTTGGCATGTTGTTTCGTGTACATTGTTACGTCCCTCTGAGGACCTGGTCCCCTGCCAGTTTTTGCAGTATAGACGGTTATATAGCCTGTGGAGTTGTTGATGGAGTTTCTTGTGTTGCAGGTATTGGTACCAGGTACTTATATCATTTCTACCGGAGTTATGGTTATTTATTCATATTGTTTATTCATCTGCTGATGTAGCCTAGTTTTTTAGACTCATATTTCTTTCTTGAGCCTATTCGAGTTTGTGTGTTACTGGGCGGCCGACTTTAGCACATTTAGCTCATTCTTGTGTATTATATTTATTGTAGATTGAGGCATAGATATTTATATTTACTTGATTATTTAGATAGTGACCATTATAATACAGCTTATACATATTCGAGTCGAACCAGAGTCTGGTCGAATGCATAGCTGGTATATTATGTATTCTTAGTCCTACATATTTTGGGACTGGGACGTGACAAAAATAAAGCTCTATAAGAAACTGGTCTAAAGGAACTGAAGGTATCTTTATTTCTAAGCTAAAAGATGATGGAACAAAATCCTATAATAGCAGGAGTTGAAAAGTATTGAGATGACACGTTAAGAACCAATTTAAGATACAATCTGATAATCATACACGTCTTTCTGAAATCATGACACTCAGAATCCTCGCCATGCCAGTAAGCATAGCTGTGATAAACGATAGATTCAATAACTTAGGTATGCACCTCTATAATCATGTCGTCTAGAATCCTCGCTGTGTCGACTAGTATAGCTGTAAGAAATTCTAAATTTCATAATTAAGATATGTACATCCAAAGTCAGGTCCCTATATTTTTTTATGCCATTTAATATGGCTGCAATAAACTCTAGCCTCCATAACCAAAGCAGACGATTACCTTTATCTTTGTCCTCATCATTATATGTTACCAGAAGATACCGTAATTTAGTCCATAAAATTTATCTCGATATAAAATGAAACTCAACAACGAACACCAAGAATTAAATTCAACAACCGATCATCAAGAATCAAATTCAAAATCAACAAGTAAGAGTGAACGAAAACAAGGAAAAAGATTTTTAAATTGGAGTTCGAAATAAGATTCTCAAGGGTCGCCCCAGAAATCTCTCAAGAAATTCTAAATTTGTGATTGAGTATTCTCATCCTAGTATCCTTTATCTTATATCCTATCGCAAGCTCGCAGCAGTACAACTAAATCATCGTACTACTATGACATCACACAACTTGTGAAGCCAGACCTGCATGGACCACCACTTAAAATGTGTCACGACCCACAACCAGATGATCAGGCATGAGTACGCGGGTACGTCCAGCCTACGTCGCAGTATCGATGGTAAAACGCTATCTAGGTCAACTATCTATAGCTAGTAGTCTCACCATATCCAACTCCATAAGGGGACCATGATAAAACAACATATAACATACTCAATCACAATAATCTAGAAGAAGAATGGATAGGAAGGATAATCAACAATATTCTACAAAAAGAGTACTAGTCAAGATATAAAAAAGGAATACTAACTAATCTCTACAACAGTCACCTAAAGTCCACAGGATAAGAGCAGTCCAGTCTATAGAATCACTCCGAGGTCAGAATGGGGAGCACAATAATCAATGAAAAATATTATCCAGTCGGGATTGGAACGAAGTACATACCTCTTAAAGCAGTTCTAAATACATAATAGGTCATATATAACAAATAATAGGAAAGAATACAAGATAATTAATAATAAGAAAAAATAAAAGTGAACTGGAGTGAACATGTGAAATACTAGAATGAAGAACAGGCAATATGAATAACTACAAGTGATAAAAATAGATAAACTAGCTAATGTGCCATAGAGTATGAGTTCATTATGTGATATGTTTGGGTTGAATACGAATACAATATGGTAACTCGATTACACATGTGATAATCGACATGTACACGAATATACTTGGCTTGATCACATAACCAACTCCTACTCCCCCCATCCCCAACCAATACTAATGGATCCAAACATGACACGTTATGAACACGAATTTGGACACACTGAACACGAGCAGTGTGTGAACACGAAGTACACGATAATCAAGATCCTGATACACACGATAAAATATATGTGAAGGAGTACCCGCGGAACACGGTAGGGGGATAACATCTCCTAACAGGATCCATATAGTACCATTCCATGTAACCACGGTGTCGAAATCAAGTATACAGTTCTAGAATATGCGATATATACACTATCATGAAATAAAAACTAACAGAGAGATATACTTGTCGGGAATCCGGGGTAATATATCAACTCGTATCCGTAATGGTGCTTCGAAGACCTAAATATGGAAAGTTACATCAATACAAGATTTTGGAAAGAAAACAAGTTAAATTAGTTAAATTCTTGGTTATAAAACCAATTCTAAGTCAAAATAGTCAAACTAGGTCAACTCTAAGTCAAACTAGCTATTTCTATATTGTAAGAGTCCATCTCTTGGTTATTAGGTCCAAACAATACTTAACTAGGCTATACTAGAGTATCATAGCTATCCAATAACACAAAATACACAAATATACAATATATACTAGTAACTCTTAATTAGTACTAACTCCAGATGAATACCTTGACTTTGAGCTATCTTGGTATCATACCTAGCTACCCTCTTGGTATTTCTATGATACTATCCTCATTACCTTGGCGTATCAAAAGGTAATTCAAGAACCAACATTAACTAACACTACTCTATAAACTAACTAGTGTATATCTACATACTAACTAACATTCAATATATATGTATAAAACTTAAACTAACATACATATATGCCAACTTGATAATAACATATAATACCAACATACTTATCTAACTATATACATCTAACAATAACATACATATAGGTATGAACTAATAATATATACAACTAACTAAGCTTATATAATAACTAAACTACCATTCTAATCCAACGAACTATCATCATACCAACACATATCCAATACATACTAACACTAAATAATTGACAACTCATTAACTAATAACTAATCTTCACAATACTTAATGATAAGTCTACTCTATACACTATATCTGATATTAACTTATATACTATACAACCTCTATAAACTAATACTAACATATAAAGATAACTAACATCTACTTATCAACTAATACCAATACAACTTAACTCATATTTCTACTTAACATCTACTAATACTAACCATATATATAACTATCAGATATATACTAACTAACACTAACTAAATAATATTCTAACTGATACCTTAGCTAATAAGTGATACCCTTAAGTATACCCTACTAACTAATACTAACTCAACTAACATATACTAATATCAAACTAACTTAATGCATACTAACATTTATCACTAACAATTGATACTTAACTCTACATATATTAACTGATACATATATACATTATATGACTGAACTAATATCTAACAATAACTAAAATCAACTACTAACTAAAACTAGCTAACAGTTCTAAATTTACCAATTAATACATGAATGAAACTAACCTATCATTACTAACCAAGATAAATGTTACACTGCTGCCTTCATCACAGCTGTGCACTTACTGCAACCCCTCCTAAGTTTCTCTTGCTGTTGCATCCCTCTTCTAATTCCCTGCCTACAGGCCTGCATTGCATTTTCATTGCATCAATACCCGACCGCACATCTTATCTGACTGACACAGTCACTGCAGTAGTGAACTGCAGCATACCCGATCCCTCCTCTCCTTATCCCAACTGTTGTTGCTCATTCCCCTTATGATGCAACTGCTACTTGCATTAATCCTACTTTCCTTTTACTTGATTGCTACTGCTACTACTCTGTGATATTAACCTCTCAATCCCAAGCACAGCCTTGAGATACTTCTCCCCCAATCACACACTGTTTGCTGACTTGTACCTAAGCTCAAACCCCTACATACCTATCCTTACTACATACACTTATTTTCCTGATTCACTACATACCCGAGTGCAATAGTACCACTGTGACTCACACAAACTTGAGCATGCTGCTCACTGTAGGCTCAAGTTTTTCATCCCTGATTGTACTGTGAACATCCCCCATTTGCATCCAGTACAGATCTTCACTACTCTCAACTATACTACCACTCCTCCTTAGGTATCACTGCTCCTTGCCAACATCCTATCACCAGCTCACAGCCCCCTCATCTTTATCTAAAAGTCTGATACACACATGACATATACTTAACAAGCCTTCACACACACTTAACAGTCCCAAATCAACCAAATGACTGATGCCTATAGATAGATACATAAATACATAGTATAGATCAAGAACATAAAGGTATAAACTCATGTATATATATATATATATATATATATATATATATATATATATATATATATATATATATAGCATATACTAATCATAATAACACTAATTAGATACAAGAATACACTAAATAGAGCATCAAACTTACCAACATAAATAACCAAACACTTGGAGTGCATCATACTCGTATCACACTAAATCTATGATACGCTTATGATACGGCTCCACTACACCACCAAACGTATTTCAAAGGACACGAACAAGTCTAGAATCACAATTAGAAGTAAACGAAGAGCTAGTTACTCATCTACGTGTCCGTGTTAAAATACAACATATGTAAACCTCCGTGTTGAAGAAAACCCCCCAAATTAACCTGTATCACCAAATTGCTATGATACGGCCTACACGTATCCAATTGTGGACACGACACTAGACTCACAATACTAAAATAAACATAACAACATCTATATAGCCTAATGGCAAACACTTGGTATTCCATTCTAGAATTTTCTCCAAAATTGAAACAAAACACATGGTAACTTTCAAAATATGGGTCCCTAGTAGTCCAAACATCTCTAATAGGTATCCCTAGTCCATAGGTGAACTTCTAATGATTAAACTACAAATTTGGAAGCTAATTAAGAGAGAAAAACTTAATTGTACCTATTGGGAGATGGATTCCTAATACAAGTCACTAAGAGAGTGACAAGAGCCTTCAACTTGAGCTCATTCCTTCTCCTTGTAGATCCTTGCTCCTTCCTTGCACCAAGATTCTTCAATGAAGAAGTAGGAAAGAAATTAGGATAGATTTGGCTAGGTTTAGGTGGAGGGAAGAAGAAATTTGGGGAAGAATACTTAGATCTAGAATTTTGGAGCAATAGGAATGAATTGGGAGAAGAGAGAGAAAGTCTCTTTCCTTATATGTGGCCGGCCCCCCTTTGGGTATTGCCCAAGTAATGTCAATATACTAAATTGCCCCTATAGGCTTGTCATAAAGAAAAGGATTATGGAAGGATGGTTCTACTCCTAATGGTTTGACTAATTAAGTCACCAACTTAATGAAATAGGCTAAGATATTGGGTTGAAGTCTAAACTAATAAATGGTTGGGTCAAGAGTCAAGTTTAGTCTAGTTAGGTCCACTAACACAAGTCTAATAAATAATATAACATGCTAACCTTAAATAAATAATATAATACATAAATGTTTAACATGCACCATGACTAAATAATTATGAATACCATTCAATATAATAATTTTTAAAATACCAAATTTATAATATTACCAATATTAGGAAAAGGCAAAAATACCCCTATCCGAAAAAGTGGTAGTGACACGATCTCGCCAAGCTCAAGAAACTGATCAGATTACTAACCGTCAACATGTGCCACTAACTGTTATGCGCGCTCCTGACGGAAAGTTGTACAAGACTGACCCATGCTCCCATCTTGCTTGGACGTGTGTAATAGGCATGTCTCAAAAGTCTTCCACTAATGACTTGGGGATAGTTCTTGTACGAGCCCTAGGTCATGAAGCAAAAATACCACCTACACACCCATGCGCTCAGTTCACCCGTACGCTTAAAGAGGGTGCAAAAGTGAAACATCCCTTGTCCGATTTGCATGACGTGATTAGTCACAAGCACAAAGCAAGAAAAATAGCTACGACATAGGATATGTCCCCTTCGTGGCATCACTATGCCATCATTATCATCAACTGTTGCTGTACTAAAGAAGAAGCACCTGCAGCTAGGCAGTCGGCATTCTAGCGACTGAAACCGAGTGTATCCGTCCGACAATATTTCAAAAAGTAGGTACGAATTCCAGAGGAGGAGGAGTTTCCTTTCGCTTTATGCTGTTCTACTTGAAGATCTCCCTCTACAAAGGGGGGTCAAAAGTCAAGTACCTCCAACCCTCTACTCTTAACCAGCACATCGAGAATGCAAGCCCAAGGGGAACGAGAAGGTGTACTTACAGAAGGAGTGTTCTTGGGTACCCTCCTGAGGACAAAATTTTTAACAACTAGGGTTGGTACTTCCCCAAGGCCCAGGACGGTTTCGCCAACCGGGAGTAGCAGTCCTCCGGTGCTCTATATCAACCCGTTATTCCAAGGAGGCAGTGTCTCTTAAGGGATAGACATTGATATTGCTTGGGGTAGTCACCCTGGTCAAAATGAAGCAGCTTCCAACATCGGGGGTAGCATTCCCTCCGAGTCCGAAGAAGATGCAGCACTACCAACATTCCCTGAGGACAGCATGACTCAGGGGTCGAAGGCAGAAAGTGAAAGATCTATTGTCCTATCCATCTCTCCCTATGTGATGACAATGTACATGGTAGGGGAGGATAATGAGGACACCAGTGATTGACAATGTCTTGAGGCACTCGATGCTATGATGAAGACCAGAGTGCTTCGATACAGAATTTGACCCAGACGGTACTGAAACTTAGGACAAGCATAGTCCCACAACCACCAAGGACCTCAGGGCAAGCTATCTAGGATCCGGGAACCAATGGGGAGTCGAATGCTACTGCTCCTGGTCCCCCCGCTGGTGGCAACCAAACTCTGCCACGATCATCTGCTCCTCCACCATCAGATGATGCTCAGGTGGCAATTCAAGAAGTTCAGGAACTACGAGCTCGCTTTGACTCGATGAGCATCCGAGACACACTACATAAACTTAGGATACGTCAACCATATTCTCTCGAGTAGAAAAATATGGTGTACCCACCCATGTACAAGCCACAATCCATGATTCTGTTCGACGGAAAGACCTCTCCTCGTCAATACATAAATTACTTTGATTCAATGACGGGATACTTACCCTAGGATGATGCCCTCCTTACTAAGATATTTGTCCCCTTGGCGGGGCTAGCCTACGAATGGTTATGTAGCCTCCCGAACAATTATATCTCGTTATTCGAAGATCTTAAGTGCTTCTTCCTCTCCCAGTTCTATGACGGGGAAATGGACATGACTATATCCTCCCTTATGGATATCACTCAAATGGAGGAGTCTGCACGTGACTATATAGAATGATACAGGTAGGCAACGCTAAAAATGCCCCCTGGCATTCCTGAGTCCACATTAATGGACACGTGTAGAAAGAATCTCCTACTAGCGGTAAGACTCTGGACAGGCTCTGGTCAGTTCGAGGAATAGACGACATTCATCATAAGGTCTGATGCCACAGAAAAGAATGTAAAGGACGCCCATATGTTTGGAATACAGATACCCATTTCTGATGATAGAGGAAAGCATCCCTCCAATAATAACAACAATAACGGCCGTGATAATAAAGGGAAGCAGGACCTTACTGTCAACGTGTCTAAGGGTCCGATCACACCCACTCAAAAGCCGGCAAAACCACCCAAGCCGAAGGAGACCTACTCTTTCAACGATGATGATATCATGGAGATCTTTTGTTATGTCCCAATTTTATGAAATCGATAGTCTTATCCCAGGCGTGATGTCATGCGTGCCTAAGTTGTGCTAGACATAAGGCTATGGTATTTGATATAATGAGCACATATTCAGAGTACGCAAATAGCTGAACACAATATTGAAACAAAGAAAAGTTCTCTATATTGATAATGAACATCATTTATAAACTTTGAACAAGTACAAAAGATTGCCTAACGGGCTTACAAAAGCGGACGCAAAATGAGATAGCCGTCCGATAAATTGTATCATTTTACTAAAACTATAAAATATAATAGACACCTTCGGGCGAAGCTATCTCCTTGCCATGGAGCTTCATAAAGTATGTGCACGAGCTCCGAAACTAGAACACGCTTCAAAAGGACACGAACCGGGCACGACGATAAGGTGGACTGGATGGGATCTCGACTTAGCTCCTCGCAGGATCACCTTGGCGCGGAGAACTTGTTGCAACGAGGTTCACTACATCAAAATACAATGGTGACGGCGAGCTAACCCAACTTACCAACCAACAAGTTATTTATGTGAAACATGTAAGTTGTTATATGGTATTTCTATCTTCTCATAGTTTAAGTTACAAGCATATGATAAGAGTAAACGAATAAAATAAATAGATCATCGTGCATTGACTTTTACCTGTCGTAGATGCATCTACTTGCACAAGACTTACCATGTTCTTTCCTGCTAAGAAGACATCATTAGCTTGAATATATGCATATAAATAGAGGGGTCACTAGCGTAAGGCATATAGGATGAGTTACAATCTTAAGACGGAAATGGTATGCAACGCAGGTGGCAAGCCCTTCTACATGCCATCCTATCCATAAAATACGACTATCAAAATATTCTGTCCAGATTGGATCGGTCAGAGTACCCCGGCGACCGTCTGCAGAAACCAGAAACCTTGTGCACAAGTTGTCTGTGACCAAGTGATACCTAAAATACTAAGTTATCATATGCAACATTTCAAGACATCATAATGAACGAAACTACTTAGCACAGTGCAATGGCATAGTCTTCTTATTCAGTTGATCGCATAGTAAAAAGTGTTCTACACATAACACAATAACAGAAGAATATGTTCTAGCTAGAATTGAAACATAATTAAAGCATATTCTAAATGAACTAGCATGCAGCAGTATTATCGTTCACAAAATTGGTTGACAAGCATCAAGTATTTGAAGTCTATTCTATTTTTATCTTGACATCTTTTAGTTATTATGGTATCGTTTGATCAGAACAATCAAGAGTGCAAGATTATTAGGTGTAATGACTTGAAAGAAGGATCAACTAATTGAAAGTATAGCCACTCACAAGTTGGTAGAGGTAGGGAAGAAAAGAGATTCTACAAGACTTCGCTCGTGTGACGCCTACACGATAACCTATATTGCCACAAATATACGATCAATACCTCTTCTTCTCATTCTCCAAGATCTAAATGGAAGCGAAGCTCAATGAACAAAAATAATGCAATCATCAAAACTGTTTAAGAAAAAGCAAGCTCGAAAACCAAATCGAAAGCAATAATAGGACAGCAAAACAAGGCAAGAAAACTTGCAGCGGGGAGGTACCTCTTGACTTTGCCGCTAAGTCCATCCTCGAGACACGATCTACTGAATACGAAAATCAATTCTGAATGAGCCAATCCATAACGAGGAAAGGATCTTAATTCAATCTATCCCGATCAAACGATACCAAAAGTATTTCTTAACCGTGCTTCTCGAATAGGAAAAATGGGACACCATATCTTCAATGAGCCAATGAAGGGCAACAAGCTCCGGCAACCCGTCATCAAATGCCCTGACGAGGTAGAGAAGGTCAATGAACCCAAGTACTTCTACTTCCCCCGATAAATCCAGCATCCAACACGAGACTGCTACATGTTGAAGAGACTTATCCAGCAGCTGATCGATTCTAAAGCACTCACCTTAGACTTTGAGGATAAGACGATCGTTGTAAACATGATGTTTGTGGTATTAAACGAAAGAATGAAAGTATATTTCAATGACAGGATTTATGCGAAACTCGCGCCCTTTGGTTTACAAACAAACTTGTACAATGTAATCCTATACGAGGATGTGGGAGTATAATTTATTTAATCTGGGTATAAATTGCTATAGGTGTCTGATCTGCAGTCGATCACTTTAGCCCTTGGACCACACGATGTTGAAGAAGTACCGTGGAAGACAGGTAGCAGCTTCGAAGGTTGCAGGAGAGGGTGGATGCACGATGCCAAAGTCGTCGATCCCTGCTCTTTGCCTGAGCTCCGGTCTCTCTCTCTCTTTCTCTCTCTCTCTCTCTCTCTCTCTCTCTTGACCTCCGGTTCGATCTTTCTGGGAAGTTCGACCTTGTTCGATCTTCAAGTTTTTAGTTTTTCGACCTTGTTCCCCATTGATAGGGGTCTCTATTTATAGAGTTTTGGTGACAGTGACCACTCCGTCGGTGTAAAAACCGAGGAGTGGGAAGTACAACACCCCTTTACACAACGGTTAAGATAACCAATACCTGCGTATAGATGACCTTTTGAGTGAGCATGTGACGCGTGTCCAACTAAGGGGACAAAACGCGTATATTTGCTGCGAAGATTATGGCATAGAAGCCACGTAGGTAGGTATCCCTTGTGTAGAAGAGGTTGGCATAGAAGCCAAATGACTGTCACCCTGGCGTAGAAGTCAAGTAGGCATAGAAGCCGAACAGGCATAGAAGCCGAACAGGCGTAGAAGCCGAATAGGCATAGAAGCCGAATAGGTATAGAAGCCGAATGGTCGTAGAGGCCGAGTGGTCGTAGAGACTGAGTGGGCGTAGAAGTCGCGTGAGCACAGATCCTGAATGGGCGTAGAAGCCGCTGCGTACCGTGCCAGAGTGCTGATGTGGACGTCTTAGCCGGAATTACGGCTTTTGAAGATATAATCAAATCTCTTGCAGAGATTTGCCACCATCTTATGCATTAAATATGGAGGCATATTTTAAAGGTCTGCAACCCTTCTGTGCATCCGTCGCAGAGACGTGCTTTGAGAGAAACTGTCACCGCTCTGTGCAATTAGACGTGGAGACGTGCCTCGAGTCCCGTACGAAGTGCAGCTTTTGACGTGGTAGGCAGTTTGTCTACTGCGGAGCGTAAAACAGCTCATATTTGCCTGTGTAAAATAAGGCAGCGTATTCTCTTGTACGCGAAAGAGCGGTTTACGCTGAGGGGACTTTAGTAAACGACGGTTCGGTGATGTTTTAACCAAATCCTCTGCATTAAATACAAAGATCTGCCATCATACTGTGGGGCACGTCCCGAGGGGTCTGCCATCGTTTCCAACTGTCGTCTGTGTAGCCGTGCGGCACTTTTTGTCAGGAGTCAGAGGTCAGATTCACTGCGTGACTTGACATGTTCATTTCGGAGAAGACGAAGCGTTCCTCGTACGCTTTAACGCTGCTTTGAGAGCGGATATATTTTACGCTATGGAGGCGATGAAGAACCCTGTTTACGCTGGAGCGGCCTGGACGTACTGCACTTACGCGGATGGTCCTTTGAGCTTTATTCTTCACGCTGTGTTTTAGCAGAAAAAGCTCTGTTGCACGCTTGATGGCTCTGAAGGCCTCTGTTTACGCTGCTCTGCATCAAGAGGCTGCGTATATCCTCCCAGCGTATTTTTTATGCTTCTACAAGACCCCCTTCAAAGCTTTTAAATTCCTCGGAATTTGAAACGCTTTGAATGAAGTATGAACGGCCCCTCGTAACTCAAAACGTTTCTGAATGGAGCGTTAAAATGGTCGATGCTGACTTTATGGCGGATTTATTGGGGACCGCTGTGATCTCTTTCGCCTATAAAAAGGCTGAGGGAGTTAGCCTGTTCTCCCCACATTCCCATTACCATGCAGAGATGATCGCCGGAGTTCGTCGGGTCGACCTGAGGAAGAAGGAGATCATGTTCTTCCAGCATGTAGGGAGCCAAAAAAGACGGCATCTTCGAGCAAGTGTCCACTGCAACGATGGATCATGGAAGGATATCTTAGCCTCCCTTGCTCGGGATAATCAGCAACTTTGTATGACGTTGCCCCAAGAGAGAGGAAGGGTCGTCTTTGACCACACTGCTTGCAAGCGATGTCTTCTCCTGTCACCTCTTCGGGGATGAGAGAGAAGACAAGTTGTAACAGCCGTCTCCCAGGACTGAGTTGGGTTTAATACCTCAACCCAATCTGCCATGGCGCACGGAGCGTGGGATATAAAAGCCCCAACTCTGCCGTTGATCATTGCCATGTCAGTCAGTTTGCTGGAACTGACTGACCGCCGAAGAAGATGGATGAAGAATTGAAGCCCAGCGAGAACCTGTCAGAACAGCTTCTGGGCAATCTTCAGACGATGATGGGGAAACCCTCTTGTCTACGGAGTTTCCCTCAGTTGTAATCATGAAAATAAAAAGAAAACCCTTGTAGATTGGATTTCCCTCATATGTAATCATGACTTTAATCTTTAATAAGATCGTCTTGCTTCTTCATATGATCATCTTGCCATACGTTGTTGTGAAGTCTGAATATGTATAGCTTCGACACGTCTGAATCTTTACGCCAACTCTGATAGAAAGAGTATTAGGCCCTGTCATTTACGCATAACGAATAGTCTATATAACGCTGTTTAAGTCTTTTGAACATTTAGAACTGTCCTATTGCTAGGACTGAGGGACCGCGTAGAGCTCTGAACTGCTGCTTCTGATGAACAGAACTTTGTTCAGACTTCGTCTTCAAGAATGATCTCTCGAAACTCCCTTAGAACAGGGTCGAGGTTTTGGCTGTCAAACTGATTTTGCCATCTTGATAGACGAGATGTTCAGACTGGAGTCTGGATGAACCTCCAATTTTGGACCCGAGAAGAGTAATTTCTCAATGTTTGAACTATGTATGCTTCGGGTACTTGGGATGCTCTGGGTCAAGAACGAGTATCTTCTGTGTGAACTCTTGGCAATTGACCGCTTTGGGGACTATTTCGAATATGCGGAAAGTCGTGGAGCGTGAAATCATCAGTCTGTAGCCTCTGGGCGTAAAACACCATCGAGCGTGAAATCGTAGACTTGTGGTTCCTGAGCGTGAAGTCGTAGGTTTGTAGCCTCTCGAGCATAAAAGCTACCGAGCACAAAGGCATCTGGGCATAAAACCATAGACTTATAGCTGTCGAACGTAAAGCTGTAGATTCGTAGCTGTCGAGCGTAGAAAGCTCCTTTTGCGTAGGACTGGAGATCTGTAGCCTATGAGCGTAGAACACCATCGAGCGTGAAATTGTAGACTTGTGGTTCCTGAGCGTGAAGTCGTAGGTTTGTGGCCTCTCGAGCATAAAAGCTATTGAGCACAAAGGCATTCGAACGTAAAACCATAGACTTATAGCTGTCGAACGTAAAGCTGTAGATTCGTAGCTGTCGAGCGTAGAAAGCTCCTTTAGCGTAGAACTGTATATCTGTAGCTCCTGAAAAGAAAATTTCTTCGAGCGTGAAGTTTGCGGATCTGTTGCTTCTGAGCGTAAACTGAGCGCCACCGAGTGTGAAATCATCGATTTTGTATCTGCTGAGCGTAAAGTCGTAGGTTTGTGGCCTCTCGAGCATAAAAGCTATCGAGCACAAAGGCATACGGGTGTAAAACCATAGACTTATAGCTTGCGAGCGTAAAATTGTAGATCTGTTGCTGTCGAGCGTAGAAAGCTCCTTTAGCGTAGAACCTGCTGAACCGTCTTGCATGAAAAACTTTTCAAATTTGCTGATTGTCCGTCTTTCAAGGGTAGTGGGCTGACGTAGCATCCAATCATAAACCACTATTAATTGCGAGATTTGGTTAGGGTCTCGAGGAGTCCATCCGAGGATTTGAGGAGTCGACCCAAACTCTATATATATCCCAAGCTTTTGAGAGAAAAACTTTTTATCTGTCTTCTGCGAAAGAGAGCTTTCGACTGTTCGAGTTTTTCTTCGTTCCTTCTCCGAGCACCTCGAGTCTTCAGAAATGGCGCCGAAACAAACCCCCTCCGCTAAGGAAAAGAGTATAGGTTCTTCTTCTCATTCTTCTGCCCCAGCGAGGGAGTCTTCGGTCGGGCAAGGCGAACTTCCTTCTGAGCGAAGTATCCCGTCGACGAGCAGCGCACCTGGTCTTAGAGGTAGAGCCTTTGGGATGACAAAAACGACGAAAAATCTTTCGCACACGTTGAACGTGACCGCGCTGGGTCGTCTTCTGTGTTGATAGCCTCTTTTGAGGAAGATGATGCACGGAGACATTTTCATCTTTTACGCCCACATTTCTAATATGCCAGCGTAAAGACTCCATATTTTCGTAGTTCTGAGCGTAAAAGCTCTGACTACCAAAAATTGGCGTATATCGTAAAATTTGAGTTTTACGCTTGTGGAGGGGATTTCTGGCGTAAAATAACCAAATTTGTACAATCCTGCGTAGAGCACAGACTGTCGTTTCTTTAGTCTGTATGTTTGTGCAAGATTTGCAATGACATATTTTCCTTGCACTTTTGTAGTTGATTTGGGTGAGTCTCCACTGGCCGAGGTGATGGGCTCCACTGCCGGGATGCTGCACTCGAACTACCTGGAGGATCTGTCCCACGTGGCATTTCCCATCTCCGGACCCCAGTATCCTGAGGGAAGGGAGTTTTTGATATCGGCTCAGGGCGAGCGGATGCTGCTGAGCATGATCAATGGTGAGCCCTTGACATATATAGACGGGGAGCAGTACATAAAGCCGGCTTTCTTCTTTGGGGACATGATTGACAAATAGTCCCAGACGAAGCCCAAGAGGGAGCCCTGGGTTTTCCCTGCCGGGAATTTGGTTTTGTACCTGCCAACGATGCCGAGGGATTATCCCATCTCGGCTTTCTTCCACGCGACGCATCCCAGGAAGATGTCGTGGACGCTGACTCCCGATCTTCACGGCAAGCCGGGGAAGATCTTTCATCTGAAAGGAGCTGACCAGGGGTCATTTGTCAGTCGCCCTTCCGGCGTTGTGACGTTGTTCAGGAGACTGTGCTCGGGCAGTGTCCCGAGTGAAGACAGCTCAGTGATCCAGCCGGTCCAATTGCCGACCTTCTGCAACGACTTCATGGGACGAGGCAGGGTATATCCCAAGGAGAATCCTCGGTGCAACGGGTGGATCACCCCAACAAACTCCCGATGGACATGCCTAGTTGACTGGGCCTTGAAGCACTTCCGGAGAGAGCTGGAGGGCATTGGACTGTATGCCGCTGTAAGTGTGACGAGCGTCGGGTTGCCTCCCAATCCTAATTTGTTCTTGGCACTGATGGAGCGATACATTTTGCTCACTGGCACCTTCGCCACTCCATTGGGGGAGCTGGGATTGGCCCTCCATGAGATGGCAGTTATCTCGAGACAGCCGATGGGGGATACCCCATACGAAGAGTATGTTCCCACCAACTGGGAGTTGGTGGAATTGGACCCTCGGGTGGCGAAAGTGTATCAGGAGCTGATGTGTCAATACTTCGCGTGCACCGCTTTTTATAACGAGCCTTCTGATTTGGCTCACACCACCAAGTGGATGTCCTACCTCTTCTTCCACCGAGCCAGGACGGCCAAGTCGGAGAAAGCCTCGGGGGGCAAGAATGAGCCCGTAAACTGTTTGGGCGTGCTTAGTGCCCAGGTCGTGGAGGATCTTATGGA
This sequence comes from Iris macrosiphon, assembly GCA_036927795.1. NCBI lineage: Eukaryota > Viridiplantae > Streptophyta > Magnoliopsida > Asparagales > Iridaceae > Iris > Iris macrosiphon. The sequence continues at coordinate 134,157,329 of JAYESA010000019.1, read as the reverse complement.
GGAGGCTAAAGCTCCGGATCAGATTCTCGTTGAGGGGGTAGGAAAGTACCCTGAAGGCATTAAGGCCTGTAGTTACTTGAGGCGCTGTCGCAGGCCTCTGTCTAAGGAAGCCCAGCTGGCTGGGTTTCTCTCGATATGGCTGCGTCGAGTAGTAGTGCCTGGTACTGCGTCCGCGGACCGCATTCACCGGAACATCCTGTGGCCGACAGTGCGCCTGGTGTTCGGGGCAAGACTGGGCTTGCTTCCTGCCATGGTGTGCCGAATATAGGCTGGCCTGAGAGCCATGACTGATGGGTTGCTCGTCGATGAAGCTCGGCGTGAGAGTTTTCCCCGGGTAGAATTACCATACCTGTATTTGATGGGATGGTTAATTCTCCACAATCCTCGGGTGATGTCTCCTGGCTCCGGTAGCAGCTCGGGGGGTATATTCTTGCTGAATTACAAGGACTCTTCCTGGAATGTGAGCACAGTTTTAGACTGTCGGCTGGTGTTGAACCTCAGCCACGGCTGAAAGCTCCTCTGTACTCCCCCTCCTGTACATCACAATCAATCAGGGACGAGGCTTGAGGATTCAGGTGGAGAGAAGACCGATCTTTCTCCGGAAGCTTTTAATTGGTTGGTCTACATTAGGCCCTCCCATCTGCTGTACAGGAGCGAAGACAATTGCTTCTTCGAGCCCTACCTGCCTAGTCGGTTTGCCAGGCAGTTTGGGTACGATCAGTTGCACGTGGACAATGCCGTCACCAGCTTCAGGTCCAGTGGCAGACTCATTGATGGAGCTAGAGGGTGGCGATATTTTATCATGGGTTGTACGGGAGCAACCTTTATCGTGCCGGTTGTTACAACCTCCACGGAGCTGCGCATCCTTCATTCTTATGCCCAATTCTATGTGGCGATTAACACCTTCCATCGTAATTTTGACATGCGTGGAAGCTTCAGGGTGCCTTCTCCTAAGCCTGGGGGAAGAGTCGAAGTCCCCTCGGTTTCTTCGGACGAGGGTGAGGAGTCTGGTACTCCGGATGAGCCTCTGGTGTCGGTGCCGAGGTGTGAAGTGCCTCCGCCTGCAGGGGCTTTGGTAGTCTCTTCTGGGAAGCGACGGGCTTCTGCTCCGAAGGAAGCTTCTCTTCGTAAGAGGAGGAAGGAGACGGTTGCTCGTCCTCTCCGCATTCTTGGTGTTGAGGCTCCCGGGAGTGAGCCTGCATCTCCCCATATCAGGGATGATTCTTTGGCTGGAGGTTCCTCGACTTTTAGAGAGGGACCTTCTACAGTTCCGGCCAGCGGCGCCGGAGAATCCTCGCTAAAGGTTGCTGTCGTGGCTACTGCTCCAGGTAGCGGAGTGAGATTGCCTGTGTGGCCGAGGCAGATGGGAGAATCTTTCCCGAGGTCAGCAGCGGGTAAAACTCCCGCCGTGTCAGCGAGCACGTCTGGCGAGATTCCAGCTGATGAACCTCGACCGCGTCTTGGTGAAGGCTTGACAGAACTCTTGGCGATGTCGGTTGGCCCACCTTCTTCTCCAGGTATGACAGTTCGCATTGCGTTATTAAGGCGTGGTTTAGCTACATCGGCTGCAGATGCGTCGTATATGCCGTTGGCTCCGGGTAAATGTCATCTTTATGTCTCCCTTTAGAAAGATTACCATCATACTGATATCAACTTTCTTGTCCTTTTCTCAGGGGATGGCGTCCATGGAGAGCACAGCATTGAAGCGCCTTCTGGCTCTGCTCCGGCTCCTGGCGATGATGTGGAGGCGCCTGACTTCGAGAAGGAAATGTCCTCGGGGGCTAGCTCGTCCAGAGTGGTTTCGTCGTCTCAAGAGGAGGACGAACCCGTCATCGCGACCTCGCCCCTCGCGAGTATGCCGATGACTTCGATTGTTGTCGTCGCACCTTCTTCGGTTGCGCTACGCGTCGAGGCGGCGGCTGTGGCCACCTCGTCTGCAATTATCCCTGGAGAGGGACTTGCTGATATCGCGGCCACTCCTGGCGTTCAGTCGGATCTAGTTGCGTTGACCGAGCAACATACCAGCCTCTATTACACCGGTTTGAAAACGATAATATCAATGGTGTTGGCGAAGAGTCTCGACTTCGAGCGCCTGAAGAATACTTCTCAGTTTTCGATCGGGGCTGTCAGGGAGCTCGGCGATCCTGGGGTAGCTGATGCCCTGGAGGCGGTGGTTAATGGTTTAGAGCAACCCATTAACGAATACTTGCAGCTGACTCGGGGCAGCTTCGATGCTGAGGTCCAGGCCAGATACGATCTCATGACTGCGCGGCTTTCTACACAGCTGGAAAGCCTGGACAACTCCATCAAAACACATAAGCTGGAGATGGATGAAAGAAAAGCTGTCGTGGCAGAGGCTCTCGCTCTTGAGACGAAGGTCCGATCCGAGCACGAAGGGAACGCAGCGAGGGTCCGCAAGCTGAGGGAAAAACTCGCTCGGGCAGAGGAGTGGGCTTCTCAATCATTGGCGGGTCTAGACATAGCGACTGGTCGACTGAGCACCGTACGACGGGACCTGGAGCGTGCGGAAGCTGCCCGCGCGGGCTGCCTTCGGGCAAGGGCTGAGCTGTCCTGTATGAATACCCCCGAGGCACGGCTGGAGCGGGCTCGCGCCGATGCCTTGGTTCTTAGGAATGAGAGGATAGCTGCACTGGAGCGGCTGATTCGCAATCTGACTACTCCGCCATCATGATGTATCCTTTCTCTTTTTGCTTCCCCAGATGTAATTATGCTCTTTATCGGGAATAAATAAAAGCGACTCTTTTCTGACTTTTGTGGACCCATCATTTCGGAATATAAATGACAGGTTTGGGCGAGAGTGATATCAGAGGTAGTATGGACATGATAGACTCTCGATAAACTTTTTAGCAGGATATATCTATTCAGAGGTCATACAAACATGATAGGATATGATCCAGCTAGTTTCGTTTTGGAAGTAGTTTTGTCAGAATTGAGATCCTCGCTATATTCTACTCGAGCAGGAGAGATTAAGCATAGTACCTTTTCAGAAATTTGTCGTTGATAGGAGCCACTAACAGGTCTCCATTAGGCTGGGCTATCCTGTAGGCGCCGTTCGAGAATGTTGTCTCGATCACATAAGGGTGGTGTAAGCCAATTCGCTGGTAGGAATCCTCAGCGGTCTGAGTAGACTGTGAGGGATGATGCTGATCGACGATCCCGGATCTATGTGAATCCGATCGACCTCCATGGAACCGACGTACCCGGTGTAATAGAGGGGCCTGTCATGCTTGTTATGTTTTAACAGCATGTCGTCTTGGGTGAAAGTGATATTTGGGACCACCTCCATCACACTGTGGCATTGAGGACACGCCACTGGTTCTTCGTCGGGGGACTTGAGCTGGGTCAAGTATGCCTCCGCCTGCATCAGCGCTTCACTCAGGGCTAGACGAGTGTCTTGGGAGAGCCTGAGTAGCTCGAAGATGGACAAACTGGCTGGCGTATTGGCTAGTTGGGCCAGGATGTCGAAGTTGTATGGCTTCTCTAAACCTTTGCTTGGAATGTTTTTCACAGGTTTATCAAAGCGTACTTCTTTTTGCTTCCCCTTCTCCGCCGGGGTTGGTTTTGAAGGACTGATATCTGGTACGACGGGACCTTGCTCTGAAGGTTTGATTGCTGGAGCGTCCGCTGGTGCACCTTTCTGACTTGCTCCATAGTCGCTGAGGTAGGCTTTCCCTGAACGGGTTGCAGCAAATACCTCGTCTTCGTCCGATGCCGAAGAAGTCGCGATCATATGGTAGGGCCTGTATTTGGAGCTCTTTTTGGATGTAGGCTTAGTAGCCTTAGTTTTTTCCTCGAGCTCTGACACCAGGTCTGGATGACCCACATAATCTTGCCTTGCCGGGTAGTCAGGGGTACTAGGTCGTGATTTTGATCCCTAGCTGGGGGGAGATTGACGATGTTCATCGTTGTCCGGAAGATAGGTGCAACGCCGTCCGGGATCTCTTGGGGAGGCAGATTGCCAAACTACAGAGAGATCATGTTGGCCGTGACCGTCTTCTCGGGGCTGTGCAGAGTGATGGCCTTAGCATCGATTAACCCCTGGATCTTCCTTTTCAGTATGTAACACACCTTTGTTGGGTGGGGTACGTATCTGTGGAAGATGCAGTATTTGGGGTCGTTAGTATTGCCGACTTCCTGGGGCCGCCTTAGCTCTGGAAGGGTGATCTTGTCGCTTTTGACGAGACACTCGAATATACTTGGGATATCGTCGTCGTCGAAACAATAGACTTCGACGGGCCTGGAAGTCCCGGGTTTCGTTTGTGTGGTTGCCGCAATCTTTGGTCTGGCCATATTAATTTCCAGGGCTTCTTTCCCTTTGGGACCATGAGGATGGTCGCTGCTAGGAGATGACCTCTTGCCTCTGTCAGAGGCGGAGATCATGATGCCATTGTCGCGCACCTTGCGACCGTTGTCTTCGGCGGCTACTGCCGAGATGATGAACGAGGGCCAATCATGGAACTGATATGGTCCTGTGAACACCGAGACCACGGGAATGAGGTTCTTCCTGCAAATGTCTACCAATGCAGAGTCGGGAACTCATGGAGGCATCTGTAAGGTGGCCTGACGAAAATGTTCGATGAAGATGCGAACGTCCTCCTTTTCCTTCTGCTTGACTTCGATGAGAGAGGACATAGACATGTCCATTCCTCCCTCGTAGAATCGTGTGAAGAATAAAGCTCTGAAGTCCTCAAAGGAAGTAATGCAGTTGTCCGCCAAGCTATGGTACCACTAATAGGCTACTCCTGAGAGACATCCTTTGAACACCCGAGTGAGGAGGGCATCGTTCCCTTGTAGCAACACCGTCATCATACTGAAATAGTTCATGTACTGGCTTGGTGATGTTTTTCCCTCGAACAGGGCCATAGTCTGATGTTTGTACCTCGGCGGGAAAGGGACCTCCTCCCAGATAGCTGGGTAGGGCTGGTTGATTCCCAGTTTCTTGAGCTGATCTTTGTGCTTTAAGGCGTCGAACTGGGCTTTCAACTCCCGTACTGCCTGCATCGGATTTTCAGTCGGAAGTAGGGCCACGGAGTGGTGTGGAGTTGGTAGTATCGTAACTCCAGCGGGAGGTAAGGCATTCTCTGAGTGAGGAAGCGGAGGAACTGCTGACTCTTGATCTAGCGCAGGCTCTTGGCTCGGGTTGGATGGTGGTAAGTCCACCCCCACACGTATCTGAGTTGGCGGGACTGATGCTTGAGCCATGGCAGTCGCGTACTGAGTTAGCATCATCTGGTGCATGTTCTCCATCATGGATTGCATTTGTTTTAGAGATGTCTCTAGTATAATGATGCATTGTTCCGCGTTCCCTGACGACGAAGCTTCCTCGCATTCATCTTCAACGGCGTAAACTCCCATCTCCCTGGGTGTTATTGAAGGATTAGTATAGGTCACTGTAGAAGTCGACTCTACACTTTCTGTCTCTGATTCGGGGGCTTGGCGACCCCCAGCGTCAGAATCAGAAGAGGACGAAGCTGGTTGTCGTGACCTCGCGCGAGTATTTTGGAACACCCCGGCTTCAGCATTCCTGAGGAGCTCACCGAACCTCCTTCGGCTCGGGGGCCGGGAGGGATGACGTCTTGAGCTCGACCCTCCTCTACGTATGTGTGAAGCCATGTTCACAGATGCATGCGCGGGTTCCTCTTCCTGGAAAGACTGAGAGTAGCTCAATCGTTCGAAAACTGACCATTTTTCTTTAGAACAGCAGCAGTCAATCACAATTTTATGACTATTACAATATTGCTCGCTAGGAGGCATAATAGACATGTTGGAAGGTCCCCTTTCCTTACGCTTCTGGATTAGATATACGCGCAAGTCAGGAGGAGTAGAGGAAGAAGACGAAGGCTTGTTTCTTCTGTTCCCATCAGTGGGCATGTGGATATTGGGCACCATGGTCTTCCCTATGCCACCTGTGTACAACAGATTGGCCATCTGGGTGGCAGATAATCCCCTGGAGGGATGCCTTTTCACAATCTAAGCTTGTTTTTCGCCGAGGGACTGTGCCTGGCGTAAATTGGATATTCGCTCAGTCTGGCATAAAGCTGGAGAGGCCCTCAGTCGGCCATCGGCTTCTCGCGTAATCCGAAGGGTAGGCAGATTGTTCCCTTGCTGGCGTAAAGGCCGAGTAGCTGAGTATTCGCCTGCTTGCTTCCCCTCGCGGAGATCACAGCGCTCATCTGGTTTACCGTAGAGGTCAGATGTTGTCTTGCGCGTAGAGCGTGATCTGTACCTCCGATTTGGCGTTGAGGCACCATCGGAAGTTTTGTCTGTACTGCGCATAGCGGGAGACTGATTTCTGCACGTAAAGCGCAGTGGATACTCCTGGGTTAGCGCTGAGGCTTTGCCCAAAGTTTTGTTTGTACCGCGCGTAGTGGGAGACTGATTCCTACATATAGAGCGCAGTGGATACTTCAGGGTCAGCGCTGAAACTTTGCCCGAAGTTTTGTCTGTACCGCGCGTAGCGGGAGACTGAGTTTTACGTGCAGGGCATGGAGGGAGCAATGCTACCACCTCATTGGTCGGAGAGATCGGAGAGTCCACAGGAATGGTAGAGGATGTCTTGGGCATCAACACTTTGCGCAGCTTCCTGTTGTCTTGGACGGAGAGAGAGTGAGAGCTACCCCCGGTTTGAAGCATGTCTTCGTAGGCAGACTGGTCGAATTGGATGACCAGTGTCTTCTTCACGGATCCCACGGATACCGCATCGTGTTGAGCAATTGCTTCCTCATCAGAAGAGAAAGATGTCTCCAGCAGAGTCGCCATCTTATTTGTGGTATTAAACGAAAGAATAAAAGTGTATTTCAATGACAGGGTTTATGCGAAACCCGTGCCCTTTGGTTTACAAACAAACTTGTACAATGTAATCCTATACGAGGATGTGGGAGTACAATTTATTTAATCTGGGTATAAATTGCTATAGGTGTCTGATCTGTAGTCGATCACTTTAGCCCTTGGACCACACGATGTTGAAGAAGTGTCATAGAAGACAGGTAGCAGCTTCGAAGGTTGCAGGAGAGGGTGGATGCACGATGCCAAAGTCGTCGATCCTTGCTCTTTGCCTGAGCTCCGGTCTCTCTCTCTCTCTCTCTTGACCTCCGGTTCGATCTTTCTGGGAAGTTCGACCTTGTTCGATCTTCAAGTTTTTAGTTTTTTGACCTTGTTCCCCATTGATAGGTGTCTCTATTTATAGTATTTTGGTGACAGTGACCACTCCGTCGGTGTAAAAACTGAGGAGTGGGAAGTACAGCACCCCTTTTGAGTGAGCATGTGACGCGTGTCCAACTAAGGGGACAAACCGCGTATATTTGCTGCGAAGATCACGGCGTAGAAGCCACGTAGGTAGGTATCCCTTGTGTAGAAGAGGTTGGCATAGAAGCCAAATGACTGTCACCCTGGCGTAGAAGCCAAGTAGGCATAGAAGCCGAACAGGCATAGAAGCCGAACAGGCATAGAAGCCGAATAGGCATAGAAGCCAAATGGTCGTAGAGGCCGAGTGGTCGTAGAGACTGAGTGGGCGTAGAAGCCGCGTGAGCACAGATCCTGAATGGGCGTAGAAGCCGCTGCGTACCGTGCCAGAGTGCTGATGTGGACGTCTTAGCCGGAATTACGGCTTTTGAAGATATAATCAAATCTCTTGCAGAGATTTGCCACCATTTTATGCATTAAATGCGGAGGCGTGTTTTGAAGGTCTGCAGCCCTTCTGTGCATCCGTCGCAGAGACGTGCCTTGAGAGAAACTGTCACCGCTCTGTGCAATTCGATGTAGAGACGTGCCTCGAGTCCCGTACGAAGTGCAGCTTTTGACGTGGCAGGCGGTTTGTCTATTGCGGAGCGTAAAATAGCTCATGTTTGCCTGTGTAAAATAAGGCAGCATATTCCCTTGTACGCGAAAGAGCAGTTTACGCTGAGGGGACTTTAGTAAACGACGGTTCGGTGATGTTTTAACCAAATCCTCTGCATTAAATGCAAAGATCCGCCATCATACTGTGGGGCGCATCCCGAGGGATCTGTCATCGTTTCCAGCCGTCGTCTGGGTAGCCGTACAGCACTTTTTGTTAGGAGTCAGAGGTCAAATTCACTGCGTGACTTGACAGGTTCATTTCGGGAAAGACGAAGCATCCCTCGTATGCTTTAACGCTGCTTTGAGAGCGGATGAGTTTTACGCCATGGAGGCGATGAAGAACCCTGTTTACGCTGGAGCGGCCTGGACGTACTGCACTTACGTGGATGGTCCTTTGAGCTTTATTTTTCACGCTGTGTTTTAGCGGAAAAAGCTCTGTTTGCACGCTTGATGGCTCTGAAGGCCTCTGTTTACGCTGCTCTGCATCAAGAGGCTGCGTAGATCCTCTCAGCGTATTTTTCATGCTTCTACACATGATATCTCTCTAATTTGGCAACTTCCTAGCGACCGAGACCTATGACAGTATTGTCCTGATCCCAAAGGCAATGATGCAGGTCATTAACCTCCCTCCAGCTCATAAATAAGCAGTCGGGCTGGTACCTCTTACCACCCCATGAGGCAAGGTCATGTGGGTCCACCCCGTTATTGTCTAAGAATTGATGCAGTAAGTAGCGCTTTCCACCGCTAAGTCTGAAGGGAAGAGGCTCAAATCCTACCATATGGTCTCTCCCTCAACCGATAAAGCCTTGTAAGGAGTGACTAGGTCGGGTTGTCACCCCCATATTTCAGATTAGGGGTATTTTCGTCATTCCATAATTAATGTGTAAATGATTGCATGATAATTAATTATATTTAAATTACCGTAATTTTATTTGATTGTTGTACTTTACCGTTGCTTCAATAATTAGAGCACTATACTAGCCATTATCTTCCAACAGATTTTACACCCTTGTCCTAGACATGCCAGACTATTATTTTGAGCCTTGTGTGACTCATAACTATGTCTTGTTGTGCTTCATTTTAGTCACACAACATTCGTCGTAAACGACTGTATTTATTTCTATACAAATCAAACCTTGTATCCTTGTATGTTCCAATCAAAATTGGAGACACAATCTTGACCCATTCTGAGCAACCCAAATTAGAATAATATTTTATTCTGAGTCTTCTTCATCCATGACACTTATGTCCCACTTAATTTCAGTCCCTTGTACTTCTAATTAATTTTAGAACACATATTTCATTTATTTTAATTAAATAAAACCAAAACCTCACTTTGTGCAATTTTCTGAGTGTTGGGCACTTTATGCAAAAGTGCATTAAGGTATCCTCCCCGTTGGACACAACACGTGAATAAACCCATTTCTCCTTCATGTATATTTTTCCATAATTTTTGGGAGTGTGCAATGCAACATCAACCTCTTTGAACCATGACCTTCAAAACCCTGAACCAATGCATCATAGCCTTCCATTTTTAAATCCATTTAAATCCTAGCCATTGAAATATCTATGGCAAGGCCCAATCCCAAGAGGGTTTTGACCAATCCCTAATTCTAGGTCAACCCAAAGTCTACTACCTATATATATATAGTATTTCTTTTCCTTTTCTCTTTTTTTCTTTTTTAACCTAAACTAAGCCATCAGCCGATTGTTCTTGTTCCCATCTCTTCCCCAACTCACATCCCCGACCTACTGTTCTCCGACTTCACCCGCCGGATGACCCCGACGAACCCGCCTCACCGTTCTCCTTCGTCAAGCACTTCCCGCATCCCGCTGCCCTCAACAGCGGCCATCCCGCTGTCCTCGACCCGCAGAACTTCACCGCCTCGCTGACCGCCCCGCCATCTCGACAACCCGCCTTCATCCCCCTCGACACGCCTGAACGCCGGACCTCGTCGATGCTGCACCGAGCCTGCCGCCACCTCCGTTGTATCAACCGGAGACCGTGAACCTGCTGTGAAGACCCTTCCGACTTCGACTTCAACCCGCACCTCATCGACGTCCGATCTTCCGACCACAGCACCTGAATGCCGGAGCACAATACACCTGAACTCGCCTCGACGAACTGAACTGCTGCCTGAAGCCGAAGACGTTGCCAACCCGCTTGACTAAAACGAGCACTACGCGACGACCTCGACACGTATGTCTTGTCCCACGTACCCAGGTTCGAGTCCCTTCTTGCGTGCATATACACGTACGCGCATACGCGTATTTTATGATTGTGTGTGTATGTACGTATTAGTATTAGTATATGTATACGGTTATTATGTGTATATTGATATATATATGTACAAAAATATACCCATAACGTATATGAACCTAATTGGTATATATGTATGGTACATGCATTAGTATATGTTTAATATATATATACAAAGTATAAATTCTATTAAGTATATATACATATATCTATTATATATGTAATTAATGAATATTAATGTATATGTTGTTTGATAATAAACGAAAGAAATAAAATAAGGTTTATACGAAACCCGCTCTTTGGTTTACAAACAAGAAGTACAATTAATCCTATATGAGGATGTCAAGTACAAATTTTAATCTGGGTAAATATTGCTATAGGAGTCTGATCTGCAGTCGATCACTTTGTCCCTTGGACCACACGATGATGAAAAAGTGTTGTAGAAGATGGAGAAGCTTCAAAGATTGCAAAGGAGAGTGGATGCTCGATGCCAAAATCGTCGATCACTACTCTCTGGCTGTGCTCTGGATTCTTCTTTCTACGTTCTCCAAGTTTTTGACCTTTTTTCTGACTCTTCGACCCCAGAGTTTTCGACCTTGGACCTATGTCAATAGAGGTCTCTATTTATAGGGTTTTAGTGACAGTAACCATCCAGTCAGCGTAGAAGCCGGATAGTGGAGAGTATGGCACTTTTTACGCTGCGGTTATAATAACTGCCACCCACGTATAAATAATCTTCTGAATAAGCGTGTGACGCGTATCCCATTAAGAGATAATGCGTATAACTGCTGCAAAGATCATGGCATACGAGCCACGTAGGTAGCTGTCCCTCGCGTAGAAAAGGTTGGCGTAGAAGCCAATAACTGTCACCATGGCGTAGAAGCTAAATAGTTGTCAAACTGGCGTAGAGGCCAGGTAGGCGTAGAAGCCCAGTAGGCGTAGAAGCCTGATGCTGCATGAATAGGTAGCTAGCGTAGAAGATAGCCGATCCTCCTTTCTTGACTGAGATCTTGAGCTAATTCTGGACCAAATAGCCCTATTACGCACCAATGCAAAATGTAGCCTGAGTTGGCGTATTCCGGGGAGATAGCATACGGCGTACTCCTTATAGCTGAAAATAGCCCGGTTGGCGTATTCCAAGGAGATAGCGTACAGCGTGCTTCCATAGCTAAAATTAGCCTGATGGCGTAATGTGCAAAAGTGATGATGTGGACGTATTTAGCCGTAATTATGGCTTGCCCAGTCTTTGAAAATATAACCAAATCTCGTGCATTAAATGCAGAGATCTGCCCCCATCCTGCGCATTAACTGCAGAGACGTGCCTCGAGCTCTGTACGAAGAGCAGCTTTTGACGTGGCAGTCCGTTTGTCTTCTGCGGAGTGTAAAAGCTTACATCTGCCTGTGTAAAACTAGGCAGCATATTCCCTTGTATGCGTAAAAGCAGTTTATACTAAGGAAATGTCACTAAACGACAGTTTTAGTCTCTGTGTCGCACCATCATTAGACCCGTCGTCTGGATAGTCGTGCAGTACTCTTTGTCAAGAGTCAGGTTCACTGCATGATCTGACAGGTTCGTTCGAGGAATATGAAGCGTTCCTCGTACAATTCCATGCTGCATTAAAAATGGATAAGTTTTATGCCATAAAGGCGATATAACAACCTTTTTATGTTGAAGCAGTCTGAACACACTGTACTACGCAGGTTGTTTTGGAGCTATATTTTACGATATACTAGCAATAAAGCTCTGTTTGTACGCCGATGGCTATGAGGTCACGTCTTACGCCACACAACACTGAAATACTGCGTATAACTCCGCAGCGTATTTTTAATGCTTCTACAAGACCCCCTTCAAAGTTTTCAAATTTCTCGTAATTTGAAACACTTTGAATGAAGCATGAAACGGTCAAGTCTGACTCGTTCCTCGAGGCTGATTTTTTGGCGAATTCTTGGGGATTTGTTGGGATTCGGTGTGTTCTCTTTTGCCTAAATAAAGGCTGAGAAGTTAACCTGTTCTTCCCATATTTCCTTCACCACACATAGATGATTGCCGGAGTTCGTCGGGTCGACTTAAGGAAGAAGAAGACCATGTTCTTCCAACATGTAAGGAGCCAAAAAAGAAGGCATCTTCTAGCAAATATCCTTTGCAACGATGGATCATGGAAGGATATCATAGCTTGCTTTGCTCGGGATAATCAGCAACTTCATATGGCGATTCGTCCAGGAGAGAGGAAGGGTCACATTCGACCATACAGCTTGCAATCTGTATTTTCTTCCATCGTTCGTGGACGAAGGCAGACAAACTAGCCCTGTCTTCGAGTATTGAGTTGGGTCTAAAACCTCAACTCAATCTGTCATGGCGTATAGAGGATGGGCTCTGAAAAATTTATACAAGCCCAGTTGTGTATCCTCCCGCCATTAATCATTTTCTTGTTAATCGGCCGCGGAAGCCGATTAATTGCTGAAGAAGACGAAAATCCTTTGTAGACGGGATTTCCCTCATATGTAATCATGAAGATGAAAAAAACTCTTTGTAGACTGGATTTCCCTCATATGTAATCATGATTTAATAAAATCGTCTTATTTTGCGTATCTGATGATTTGCCATATATATTTTGATGTGATGAAGTCTGAATATGTGTAGCTTCGACACGTCTGGATAATTTTACGCCGACTCTGATAGAAAGAGTATTTGATCCCGTCCTGTCTTTTACTCATAACTGACGATGCGTAGAAGACCGCTTAGCATTTAGGTCGAATATTCAAAATGTCCTACTGTTGGGAATGGGGAACTGCGTAGAATTCTGAACTATCACTCTTCTGAGAAAGAGAATTTTTGTTCAGACCATCGTCTTCAAGAATGATTTCCCGAAAATCCCTTGAAATAGGGCAAGAAACATCTGTCAAAACTGAGTTGCCATCTTGAACTGTAGAGGAAATATTCAGACTGGATTCTGGATGAACTTCCAATCGACCCAAGAAGAAGAGTCATTTTCAATGCTGAACTCTATATGCTTTGGGTACTTGGGATATTTTGAGGCCAAGAAGGAGCATCTTCTGTGTGAACCCTTGCAATTGACCGCCTTAAGATTTGTTCAGATATACGCATACTCTGGCCTGTGTATTTTCAGATATGCGAAAAGTCATAGATTCGTAATATAGATGAGCATAAAATCATAAGTTTGTAGCCTCTCGAGCGTAAAAGCTGCTGAGCATAAGATCATCCGGGCGTAAAACTGTAGATTCGTAGCTTCTGAAAGAAAATCTTCCGAGCGTGAAGTCGTAGATTTATCGCCTCTGAGCGTAAGAGCTACCGAGCGTAAAATCATAGATTTGTAGCCTCTGAGCATGAAGTCGTGGGTTTGTAGCCTCTTAAGCGTAAAAGCTACCGAGCATAAAAGCATCCGGGCGTAAAACCATAGACTTATAGCCTCTGAGCGTAAAACCGTAGATTTATAGCTACCGAGCGTAACAAGCTCCTTAGCGTAAAACCACGAATCTGCTCTGCACGAAAAAACTTTTTGAATTCGCTAACTGTCCACCTTCCCTAAACGATAGGCTGATGTGGTCCCGAATCATAACCGAGTATTAAATATCGGATTTGGTTAGGGATTCGAGGAGTCCATCTGAACTCTATATATACCCCAAGGCCTTTAGAGAAAAACTTTTCATCTGTCTTCTGCAAAAAAAAACCTTCGTCTCTTTGAGTACTCTCCTTCGTTTCCTCTCTGAGCATTCTGAGTTTTTAGCAATGGCACCAAAACCAATCTCCTCCTCTAAGGGAAAGAAGGCTGCCTCCTCTGCTCGCTCCTCTGCCCAAGCAAGAGCGACTCCCATCGGGCAGGGCGAACCTCGCTCTGAACGAAGTGTCCCACCGACGAGCTGTGCACTGGGCGTTATAGGTAAGGCTTTTGGGACGAGGAAAATAACAAAAACCCTTCGCACACGTTGTACGTGGATGCGCTAGGTCATCTTCTGTGCTGAACGCCTCTTCGAGGAAGATGATGCACAGAGATGTTTCATCTTTTACGCCCACATTTCTAATGTGTCAGCGTAAAAACTCCATATTTTTGAAGTCTGGCGTAAAAGCTTTGACTGTCAAAATTTGGCGTATACTACAAATTTTGGGTGTTACGCTCTGGATGAAAACTCTGGCGTAATAACTCAAACTTTGGCAGTCTGGCGTAAAAAAAACACAGACTGTCATTTTTGTGTATACTGCCAATCTTGGATTTTACGCCTGGGAATGAGATTTCAGCGTAAAAAATTTCAAGTTTTCACAGTCTTGGCGTAAAAGCACAGACTGTTTGATCTTTGGCATAAGCTGCAAGATGTAACGTCTAGTATAGAAACTGACTTGTCTTCCTTGCACTTTGTAGTTAATTTGGAGATACCTCTGTTGGCTGAGCTGATGGGTTCTGCTGCTGGGATGATGAACTCCAATTACCTGGAGGATTTGTCCTATGTAACATTTCCTATCTCCGGACCCCAGTATCCTAAAGGAAGGGGAATCATGATATCGTCTCAAGGCGAGCGAATGATGTTGAGCATGATCAACGGAGAGCCCCTGACGTATATAAACGGGGCCAAATACATAAAACTGGCTTTCCTCTTCGGGGATATGATTGACAAACAATCCCAGACGAAGTCCAAGAAAGAAATCTGGGTTTTTTCTGCCGGGGGCCTGGTCCTGTATCTGCCCAGAATGCTGAGAGACTACCCCATCTCGGTATTCTTCTATGCCACGCATCCGAGGAAGATGTCGTGGACTCTGACTGCCAATCTTCACGGCCAGCCGGGGAAGATATTTTACCAGAAAGGATCCGACCAAGGGTCATTTGTGAGCCGCCCTTCCAGTCCAGTCATCCCTTTTAGGGGATTATTTCCGGGTAGTGTCCCGAGTGAAGACACTGCACTGCTCCAACCAGTCCAATTACCGACTTTCTGCAATGACTTCATGGGACAAGGAGGAGTATACCCAAAGGTTAATCCTCGGACCAATGGGTGGGTTACCCCTACAAATCTTTGATGGGCTCGTTTAGCTGCCTGGGCCCTGAAGCATTTTCAGACTGAGCTGGAGAGCATTGGTCTGTTCGCGGTTGTGAGTGCTACCAGTGTTGGGTTACCTCTCAACTCCAACCTATTTTTGGCTTTGATGGAGCGATATATCTCGCTCACCAGGAGTTTCGCCACTCCACTAGGGGAGTTGGGATTGGCCCTCCACGAGATGGCAGAGATTTCGAGACTGCCAATGGGGGATACTCCTTATGAAGAGTATGTACCCACAAACCGGGAGCTGGGGGATACAGACCCTCGGGTGGTGGTAGTGTACCAGGAGCCGATGTGCCACTACCTTGCTTGCACCGTCTTCTATAATGAGCCCTCTGATTTGGCTTATACCAACAAGTGGGCGTCCTATCTCTTCTTTCACCAGGCCAGGGCTGCTAAGCCAGACAAAGTCGTGGATAGCAGGGTCAGCCTCTGAGCTTTCTGAGCGTGCTTAGTGCTCAAGTAGTCAATGACCTTATTGAAGACGCTGGGGCTTCAGATCAGATTATCGACAAAGGGATAGGGAAATATCCTGCAGGCACTAAGGCCTACAGTTATTTGAGGCATTGCCGCAGGCCTCTGTCAAGGAAAGCTCAACTGGCTGGCTTCCTCTCCATATAGATATGCCGACTGGTAGTACCCGACATTGCATCTTCGGATCGCATTCACCGCAACACCTTATGGCCTGCAGTGCGTCTGGTGTTCGGGGCAAGACTGGGCTTGCTCCCTGCCATGGTATGCCGCATACAAGCTGGCCTAAGGGCCATTACTAATGGGCTGCTTGCCGATGAAACACGGCGTAACAGCTTTCCCAGGGTAGAATTACCTTTCCTGTATTTGATGGGATAGTTAATTCTCCACAACCCCAGGGTGATGTCTCCTGGCTCTGGCAGTAGTTCGGGGAGTAATTTCTTGTTGAATTACAAAAATCCACTTGGAACGTGACCACAGTTTTAGACTGTCGACGAGCGTTAAATTTTGCTCACAGTTGGAAGCTCTTCTGCACAGTCCCCACTGTACATCTCAATCAACAGGGGACGAGACTTCAGGATTTAGGTGACGGGAAGACCGTTCTTTCTCCTGAAGCTTTTTATTGGTTGGTCTGCATTAAACCTTCCTATTTATTGTACAGAAGTGAGGACCACTGCTTCTTGGAGCCTTATCTGCATAGTCGGTTCACCAGGCAGTTTGGGTATGACCAGTTGCATGTGGGAAATGCCATCACCAGTTTTAAGTCCAGAGGTGGACTTATCGATGGAGCGAGAGGATGGCGGTACTTCATAATGGGTTGTACTGGAGCGGCCTTCACCATACCTGCGACTTCTCTCTCCATGGAGTTGCGCATCCTCCATTCGTACGCCCAGTTTTACGTGGCCATCAATACCTTCCCTCGCGATTTTGATATACGTGGAAGTTTTAGGATGCCTTCTTCTAAATCTGCGGAAAGAGAGGAAATCCCATCAGTTTCCTCTGACGAGGGTGAAGACTCTGTCAATCCAGATGAGCCTTTGCTGACAGTACCGAGAGGCAAAATACCTCTACCTGCTGAGCCTCTGGTTATCCCTGGGAAGCGAAGGTCTCCTGTTCTGAAGGAGGCTTCCCCTCGCAAGAAGAAGAAGATGGTTGGTGGTCCTGTCAGGACTCCCCACCCTGAGATTCCTAGAAGTGAACCTGTTGCTTCCCCTGTTGGGGATAAATTTTTGACTAGAGGTCCCTCGCCTATTAGAGAGGGAACCTCCACAGTTCCGGCTGTCAGTGCCGGAGATTCTTTGCTCGAAGCTGCTGTCGCTACTACAGCTTCAGGCAGTGGTACGAGATCGCCTTCGAGGCCAAGAAAAATAAGGATACCTTTATCCAGACCAGTAATGGGAGAAACCCCAGCTGCGTCTATAAGCACATCCAGCGAGATTCCACCCGATGAGCCTCGAGTAGATTTTGGTGAAAACCTGGAGGAGTACCTGCCAGTGTCAGTTGGCACACCCCCTTCTCCAGGTATGACAGCTCGTTTAGCATCATTAAGAAATGATTTAGCTGTACTGGCTGCCGACGCGACATATATACCATCGGTCTTGGGTAAATGTCGTCTTTACGCCTCTTTTAGAAAAATTAACATCATGTTGATATTAGCTTTCTCTTGTCTTCTTTTCAGGGGATGACATCTACGGAAAGGGCAGTGTTGACGCGCCTTTTGGCTCTGTTTCAGCTCCTGTCGATGACATGGAGGTGCCCGACTTCGAAGAGGAAACATTTTTGGGTGCCGGCTCGCCCGAAACAGTTCTGATATCTCTAGAGGAGGATGAGCCTGTCATTACGACTATGCCTCCTTTGAGTGTGCCAGCGACTTCAACCATTGTCGGTGCCTCTACCTTTGTCGCGCCCTCTACTGAAGCGACGACTGTGACGACACCCTCTGTAGTCATTCCTGGAAGGGGATTCTCTGATATTGCAGCCACTCCCAGCACCCATTCGAATCTCGCCATGTTAGTTGAGCAATTTTTGAGCATTTTTTACGCCACTTTGAAAATGCTGATATCGATGGTGTTGGAGAAGAATCTAAGCTTCGAGGCTCTGAAGACGTCTTCCAACTTCAGTATAGCGCAGATTAGATACTTCAACGATAATGACAGAGCTGATACGCTAGAGCAAATAGTTAATGGTTTGGAATAACCCATTAAAGATTATTTGCAACTATCTCGAGGCAACATCGACAGTCTCGTTCAAGCTAGGTATGACTCCTTAACTGCAGAGCTTGTTGGGCAAATGGAATCTCTGAACAAATCCATCCAGGAAAAGCAGCAGGAGATGGATCAAGAGCGTGCCGTATTAGGGTATGTCATTCCCCAACTGGCTCAATGCGGGGCCGAATATGAAGAAGAGGCAGCGAGGGTCCGCAGACTGAAAGATGAACTCGCTCAGGCAGAGAAAAAGGCTCTCTCTTTATCGGCATCTCGAGATGTGCTAAAGATCCGAAAGGAAATGTCTCAGCAGAATCTGGCACGTGCGGGTGTCATCCACGCAGGTTTTGTACATGCCCGGTCCGAGCTATCTGCTTTGAACAAAAATGCGGCAAGGTTGGAGCGGGCTCGCGCCGACGTCTTGAGCACCAGGGATGAGAGAATGGCTACTCTGGCGTAATAGATCCGTGATTTGACTGCTCCTCCCCAATGATGTACTTTTTTGTTTCTTCTGTAATTTCTCGGAGATAATAAAGACACATTTTTTGACTTTGTGGGCCCATCATTTTAGAATGTGATAGGCTAGGGTGAAAGTGATATCAGAGGTATTATTAACATAACATTCTTTCGTTAAGGTTTTGTTGAATGTAAATCTATTCAGAGTTAACATGAACCTGAAAGAATATAATCCAACTAAATTTGTATACTAAACACTATCAGAGGTATCATTAACATGATAGGCTTACAAATTAGTTAAAGATATCTATTCGGAGGTCACATGAACCTGATAGAATATGATCCAGCTAACCTTTGTGCATGGTATCGTCAGAATAAGATCTTCGTCATACTCCGTTAAACGAAGGAGATCAAGTATAGTACTTTTTCGAGAATTTGTAGTTGATAGTAGCCATTGCCAAATTTCTATTTAGGCTTAGTTAATCTGTAAACGCAATTTGCAATCATATACGGGCCCTCCCATTTTTTTTTGATTGTTTGCACGAATTTTGGACATCATACTGGAGGTAATATGGACGTAATATGATACCATATTTGTTGAGGACATCCCACTGGGGGATTTTTAGTGGACCTATTACTTTTTGCGTACATTAGTGCAAGTAATAGGTTTGAGACAAATCCTGACAGAGATAATATGGACTCTGTGGGGATTGTGGAGAGACGTAGTTCAGAGGTAATATGGACATGAACTGACTTTTTCTCTGCTGAGGAAAATAAGGATAGTTTAGTGGTAATATGGAAGTGAACATTTCGTTTTCCATTTCAGGCATTCCACAGGGAAATTTTTTGTGGACCTATCATTTGTTGCGCACGAGAGTGCAGATAATAGGTTTGGGATAAGCCCTGCCAGAGGTAATATGGATATGGCAGTTTTTGTGGACTCAACACCATTGGTGTACTTAGAGTTAAGTACAGGTGCTAAGTTGAGATGACAACCGATATCAGAGGTAATATGGACATGATAATCGATAGCCGAATTAGAAAGGTTTATTCAGAGGTAATATGGACATGACAAACTCTTGAGTTGTGACTCCATCGGGGATGGAGATATACATCTGCTCAGAGGTAATATGGACATGGCAGTTTTTGTGGACCTAACACCACTGGTGTACTTAGAGTTAAGTACGGGTGCTAAGTTGAGATGACAATCGATATCAGAGGTAATATGGACGTGATAATCGATAGCCAAAACTCGGAGGATTTGTTCAGAGGTAATATGAACATGACAAACTCTTGGCTGGGGAAATCAAGAAATGTTTGGACAATAGTTCATAGGTAATATGGACATGAACTTATGTCTGAAAAATTCACTGTGGAGTGATTTTCTTGAGTGGGGATAGACCTGAAGAATCTGCCGGAGAAACTTTAGGGACTAATCATCCGGTATCTTCTTGAGGGAGCAGATTATCACGTTAAAAATGAAATCAATTTGCAGTGATCGTCCCCTCGTTTACAGATGTAAAGTGATAACTTTGGCGTCGATCAACTCTTGGATTCTCCTTTTCAGTACATAGCATGCCCTTGTGGGGTGATGAATGTACCGATGAAAGAGACAATAATCTGGGTCATCCACTTTGCCAGCCCTCTCAGGATATCTGATGTTGGGTAGCCAAAGTTTGTGTTCCTTCATCAACATATTGAAGATTTCAATGATGTCATCTTCATTGAAGGAGAAAGTCCCTTTTGGCCTTCAGGCTCCCGATGCCTGAGTTTTATAGTCTTCCAGGAAGATCGTCATCGTTGCATCATCTTCAGACTCAGAGAGAGTTCTACCCCTAGCTTTGGATGCTGCCTTATTTTGTCGAGGTAGACTACCCCCAGACATGTCGTGGTGTTTGTCCGCAGAAGTTGATTTAGAAGGACCTGACTCTGGTTGTACAGGATCAGACTCTGAAGGTTTGGAGTTTGCAAGAGATACAGTATACCCTAACCCAAAACGAGTTTGTTCACAGTAAGGATTACCATGCAATGGTGTTCGTCTGCCTTTCCTATAGTTAAGGCCTTGCTTCAACTTCAAATCATAACCCATGCTTTGTATAATCTTTAAAGCTTGCGGGCTATACATATGGATTTGCATTTTGCCACCCTCAGATTTGCGAGATTCTTCTTGTACAATCGAACTATTCCGTATGCGCCCGAAGACTATTGGATGCTGGTCGTCACGAGTTGGGGGAACAATAAAGACGGAACCTTCATGTGGCCCACATGTCATGACAATATTAGATGTTGATGCATCTTCCCACATGATCTCCCCATGTTTGATAGTTAGGGGAAATGAAACCTGTTTATGACTCCTGTCTTTGCGTTTCTGGATCAAGAATTTGCGCAAGTCAGGAGGATTAACAGAAGAAGAAGAAGAAGAAGGCTTGTTCTCATGTTTACATCAGTTGGCATACGGATATTGGAACCATAACTTTTCCTCTACCATAGGAATACAGCAGTTCAGCCATATGAGCAGCACATGATCCCCGAGGAGTGTGTCTATCCACAAACTAGGCTTTCTTTACGTCGAAGGGTTTCTCCTGGCGTAATTTGGAATTCTGCTCTGGTTGGCATAAAAATGAGGAAGTCCTCAATCGGTTGTCAACGTTCCGCGTAATCTAAAGAGCGGGCAGACTCCTCTCTTGATGATGTACAATCCGAGAAGTCGAGAAATCTGCCATTTGTTTTCCCTTGCGGAGATTACTGGGACACTCTGCCTCCTTTTGAGTGAGAGTGATATTTTTACGCGCGGAGCGTATTTGAATTTTCTGACTTGGCGCTGAGGCATTGTCAGAAACTACGTCTGTCCCATCAGTGATGGAAGACGAGTTTTTATACGGAATACGCGATGTGGACTTCTGGATTGGCGCTAGGGCATTACCAGAAGTTTTGTCTGCCCTGTCAGCGACAGGAGACTGAGTTTTACGCACGGAGCGCGAAGGTTGCGCAGCTACAACCTGGTTGGTCGAAGAAACCGAAGAGTCGGCAGGAATGGTAGGGGATGTCCTAGGCATCCAGACTTTACGCAGTTTCCTATTGTCTTGGACAGAGAGAGAGTGAGAGCTACCCCTTCTCGAAGCATATCTTCGAAGGTGGATTGGTCGAACCGGACGACCAAGGTCTTCTTCATGGATCCTACTGATACTGCATCGTGTTGAGCAATTACTTTCTTGTCAGATGTGAAAGAGGTCCCCAGCAGAGTCGTCATCTTATGTTTGATAATGAACGAAAGAAATAAAATAAGGTTTATACAAAACCCGTTCTTTGGTTTACAAACAAGAAGTACAATTAATCCTATACGAGGATGTCAAGTACAAATTTTAATCTGGGTAAATATTGCTATAGGAGTCTGATCTGCAGTCGATCACTTTGTCCCTTGGACCACACGATGATAAAGAAGTGCTGTAGAAGATGGAGAAGCTTTAAAGATTGCAAAGGAGAGTGGATGCTCGATGCCAAAATCGTCGATCACTACTCTTTGGCTGTGCTCTGGATTCTTCTCTCTACGTTCTCCAAGTTTTTGACCTTTTTTCTGACTCTTCGACCCCGGAGTTTTTGACCTTGGACCTCTGTCAATAGAGGTCTCTATTTATAGGGTTTTAGTGACAGTAACCATCCAGTCGGGGTAGAAGCCGGATAGTGGAGAGTATGGCACTTTTTACGCGGCGGTTATAATAACTGCCACCCACGTATAAATAATCTTCTGAATAAGCGTGTGACACGTGTCCCATTAAGAAATAATGCATATAACTGCTACGAAGATCACGACATACGAGCCACGTAGGTAGTTGTCCCTCGCGTAGAAAAGGTTGGCGTAAAAGCCAATAACTGTCACCATGGCGTAGAAGCCAAATAGTTGTCAAACTGGCGTAGAGGCCAGGTAGGCATAGAAGCCCAGTAGGCGTAGAAGCCTGATGCTGCATGGATAGGTAGGTAGCATAGAAGATAGTCGATCCTTCTTTCTTGACTGAGGTCTTGAGCTAATTCTGGACCAAATAGCCCTATTACGCACCAATGCAAAATGTAGCCTGAGTTGGCGTATTCCGGGGAGATAGCATACGGCGTACTCCTTATAGCTGAAAATAGCCCGATTGGCGTATTCCAAGGAGATAGCCTACAGCGTGCTCCCATAGCTGAAAATAGCCTGATGGCGTAATGTACAAAAGTGATGATGTGGACGTATTTAGCCGTAATTATGGCTTGCCCAGTCTTTGAAAATATAACCAAATCTCGTGCATTAAATGCAGAGACCTGCCCCCATCCTGTGCATTAACTGCAGAGACGTGCCTTGAGCTCTGTACGAAGAGCAGCTTTTGACGTGGCAGTCCGTTTGCCTTCTGCGGAGCGTAAAAGCTCACATCTGCCTGTGTAAAACTAGGCAGCATATTCCCTTGTATGCGTAAAAGCAGTTTATACTAAGAAAATGTCACTAAACGACGATTTGGGACTTTATGCCGCACCATCATTACAGCCGTCGTCTGGATAGTCGTGCAGTACTCTTTGTCAGGAGTCAGGTTCACTGCATGATCTGACAGGTTCATTCTAGGAATACGAAGCATTCCTCGTACACTTCCATGCTGCATAAAAGCGGATGAGTTTTACGCCATAAAGGCGATGTAACAACCTTTTTACGCTGAAGCAGTCTGAACACACTGCACTACGCGGGTTGTTTTGGAGCTATGTTTTACGCTGTACTAGCGATAAAGCTCTGTTTGTATGCCGATAGCTCTGATGTCACGTCTTACACCACATAGCACTGAAATACTGCGTATAACTCCGCAGCATATTTTTCATGCTTCTACATATGCTAGATAATAATATCTATAATATGTCTATGTACTAGATGACCCAAGTGTAACCATGAATACACCGTAGTTACATTGACCTGTGACCATGTAACATGTTAGCAGGCTGCCATATGTACACCGACGTACTCGCAAGACCGTATCTTTGACTGTCTGTTATGCACAGCAACTACAGACATGACACCCTAGCGTAGTCTCTGAGATCACTGTGTTTGATTGTGTGTGTTAGTGTAATGTCTGATGCAATATTGTATTACATGATATGTCTATAGGACTGTTGGATCACTCAGACGATACTTTGGAACGAGGACATTGGTATTGCCAGCTAAGGACCACAGGTGAGTACTTTCTCTGACAGTTTCTATTATGTTGATTATCTCTATAATTCTAGTTGTATAGCGTACATGACTCTGATACTGTTGTTTACACGAGTTGGCATTATCGAGACCTGTCACTAGGAGTCATGATTTGGATTCCATCGTGCTAGCTGGGGAAAACGGGGAAATATTAGTAGATTATGTGATCATACCCAACTCTACTTGCATCATAGCTCACCCACACCTCACGTCGGTGCAGCCTGACCATTACATGCCTCATAGCCTGTTATGTATGATTAGCCTGACTATTGCTTGCATCATAGGTATCCGGATGGTTAGCCTGACCTTACATGAATCATAGCTAGTCATACATAGCAAGCCTGATCAGTCCCAAGCCGATCACATGATATGCTGATGTTTTACATACTTAGTTAGATGTTCTTGACATGTATCTCTAGTATATTGATCTAGCATCTCTACATGTTCTAGTTATTGTTCTAGTACTCATTATATTCTAGATTATTGTTCTAGCATGCACTTATATTTCTATTTCATTGCTAGATGTACATTGATAATGCTATGTTCCAGTATTCCTTTATTCCAGTACTTCTTCAATCTAATATTTCTTATTGCCAGTATTCATATCTATCATGTATTTTTTTACACTGTGTTATAGATTTTGTCAATATATGTGGAACTGTTGTTAGTGCTTGTACTTCGTTCCAATCCTGACTGGATATTTTTTCTAGAGGATCTTGAGGACTTCTGTCACACACATTACGGACCGGGTATAGATGCAGACTACACACCAGATATTTTAGAGGAGACTATTCCTTTAGAAGAGACATTACCTACAGCTATCTAGATAGTATTTATCTTATGCATTGAGACTTATTTGAGGTTTATTTCAGTTTATGTTGAGGCTTATGTTAAGTTTAAATTGAGACTTGTGGAGACTTTATGTAACTGTGGTTTATCTATATTTTTGAGACATGGTGTTTAACTATGTCATTCCTCCTATCTTTTATCGTGCCTTATACTCTTATAATTGTTGTGATTGAGTTTATATTATGAGATATTGTGAGATGTATATTGTCCTTCTTTTGGAGATTGATGTCATTGACAGGTTATGAGTATTATATTAGTATTTATTGTGACCTAGACAGCGTTCTACCGCTGATGCTGCGACATAGGCTGGACGTACCCACGTGCTCATGCCCATATACTGGGTGCGGGTCGTGACACGGGTCATGCATACTTATGTGACTATGATGTAATTCCTAAGGACAATGTACCTCCAACCGCGTTACCCACTACTCCAGGGGCATCTGAGCCAGGCCCGTCCCAGCCTCCTGCAACGGACAAGCAAAAAATAGAAAGAGGTTTGCTTCGACAAACCTATGAGAAAGGACGTAATATCAGGGCTGGACAAGACCTACAACTTTGACATATTGGCATAACTTGCCAATTCTCCAGCAAAGTTGTTCGAGATCCTTCGTCTCTCCAAAGAGACCTGTGATGCTCTAAGTGAGGTATTGCAAAACGTCGATTCCTAAATAGCCCATGTCAAGCCGTCGATCGAGAATCTTGCTACATGTCCCCACTAAAACAATGTGATGAGACGATCTCAAATATCACGTTTTTGCAGCAGGACATGTTGCTAAAGAATAACATGCATGATCGCCCTCTATACTATACGGGATATATCGGGGCCATTAAGGTGGACCAGACACACATCGACCCGGGTTTATCTCTCGGTATCATCCTATGAAGTCTACTCCAGATTTTGGGAATTTTGATGCACCGGTTGGCAGCGACCAATATGACCATCAGTGGTTTCAATGATGAGAGAAGTTACCCTCTGGGAAAAATCTGCCTGAATTAAGTGTCAGATAGGCAATCATCGAACGGAGGTAACCTGCTATATTATTAACGTGGAAGTGTCCTACAACGTCCTGCTAGGGCATCCTTTCATACACGAATACTTGATCGTGCCCTCAACCCTCCATCAAAGTCTAAAATATGTCGACAAAGAGGGAGTCGTCAGGACAGAATTCGTCGATGTTGATCCTTTTAAAGTAGTAAGCCTAGGCTTACTCCTTTGATTCGGTCTTGTACAAACGGGCCCACTTAGAGGAAATAGACAATGATGCTGATAATAAAGTAGAAAATAATGAAGCACCAGATGAACCCCCTAAGGGTCCGTCTCAAAGTTATGCCACAGACACACCCGCCCCTCTCGTGGTTAAGCTCCACAGAAAGGCTCAAGCACCTACTGTGGTCAGCCTTGGAGGACCAAGATGACCCCCAAGTGTAAAAGCATAGAAAATGTAGATCTAGGTGCTCAACAAACATGCACCAAAAAGTCGACTCAGAAGATATCAGGCCGCAGGATGACCATACGTCCAAAAAAAAGTAGCATCGATGTGCCCCCGAATATTGGCCGTATAAAGGCCTGATACCAAGAATATGTTTGACATAGAATCCGGACAAAAATAGTTTTTTGAACGCCTTAATTGAAGTGAGCACACTAAGCTACAAGAAGCTCTCGTCAGACTAATAATAACTTCTAAAAAGCGTACAATGCCATGTGTATGGGGCCTCATGCATCCTAGACTCCATGCGCTCCATACGACTCTGGTCCCATGCATCCCAGACTCTATGCGCTCCATGCGTCTCTAGCCCCATGCTTTCCAGACTCTATGCATTTTGTGCGTCTCTAGCCACATGCATTCCAGACTCCATACGTCTCATGTGTCTCTAGCCCTATGCGCTCCAAATGCCATACGTCCCATGCGTCTCAGACTCATTGCGTCCAACATAGCAAGGTTTCCTAAAACAAAATCTTTTTGTTGCAATTCTCTCCAACTGAATATGGGCCACGTGTCAAGCTGACTAAGTCATACAAACAGAAGAAAGGAACCGCCAGGATCTCCAGCAACAGCAAATTCAAACTAAACGTCCATGTAGCAGCTAGTCCTGGACTCAACCCATACTATTTGCCCATAGTTACAATCGTATTATGTTAAAGGAGCTCCATGCGGCTACCAAACAGAAGTACATGCGGCACCTATAGCCTATCAACATGATGGCTATAAATAAAGGCAACTTGGACATCCCAAAGGCAAGTTTTTTCTCTTCAGAAAGACCGTACCCCTCCATGCAAGCTACATACGTGCACACAAGCTCAGGAGAGAGAAGAGAGAAGAGAGCATCACGCATTCACTCGTTAGACAGTCAACGGAGTAAAAGAGTCTCTATTGTACTCAATCTCCATCGTCACCCTACCTAGATAAGAAAAATATTATACTTAGATTATCTATCTAGGATCTCTTTGTACTCTTTTTGTTTGTTATTAA
This sequence comes from Iris macrosiphon, assembly GCA_036927795.1. Classification (NCBI taxonomy): domain Eukaryota; kingdom Viridiplantae; phylum Streptophyta; class Magnoliopsida; order Asparagales; family Iridaceae; genus Iris; species Iris macrosiphon. The sequence continues at coordinate 134,130,512 of JAYESA010000019.1, read as the reverse complement.
ACGAAGGTTTCCCAAACCTAATGTAATAGCGAACAAGGTGGCGACTCTGCTGGTGAATTTCTTCTCCACTGATGAGAAGGTCGTGACGTAGTCTGATGCGTCGAAGCTGGGTTCGACCCAGAGGATACTGGTTGTATACTTCGACAAGCAAGCCTATGAGGAAATCATCTATGAGGGTGGCGCTTCTCCAAGGCTGGCAAAGTCTAAGAAGACCAGCAGGACATGGGTTACAAAGACCGATGTGCCTAACCCAACTATGGAGAATGCGCTCCTCATCTCTGTCTCTGTCTCAAGGACCGCACATTATGCGTCTACTTCTTATACGGCAGCCTCTTCTAACAAGAAGAGTCCTCAGCACCTGAAGACCCAGAGGATATGGGTTGCAAAGGTCTTTGTGACTCACCCAACTGCGGAGCATGATCTCCCTGTCTCTCTCGGTCGCAGAGACCACACATCATGCGTCTACCTCTTATGCGACAGTCTCCTCGGAGAAGAAAATTGCTCAGCACTTGATCTCTGGCAGAGAAAAATACTACGATGTCAGGAGTTTGAGAACTAAGACACTTTCCATGCGGCCACATCAAAAGCTGCATGAGGAGGACTATGCTGCACCACTCGGCAGCTGTCACGACCCGCACCCAGAATTTAGGCATGAGCCGTGGATACGTCCAGCCTACACCGCAGCATCGATGGTAGAATGATGTCAAGATCTCAATACTACGAATCGCAACTCATAATATAACATGTAAATGATCTCAACTCTATAAAGAGGACAATGAATAATGCATGATCATCAATTCATAAGATACTCAATCACAATAACTATAGGAAAGCAAATGGCCTGATAAAATATAAAAGATAAGAAAATTCTGACATAAGTCTAGCACACAATCCAAATACAATAATAATCTAGAGTCTAGCTATCCCAACATAAATAGCCTCAACATAATACAATCTAAGTCTCAAGTTTAGAATAATTTAATACAAAGATAACTAGACCAAGAAGTTGTCTAAACGACTGCGGGTGGTGTCACCTCTAAAGAGAGTGACTCCTCTAGAATCTCCAGAATATAGTCTCCCTCTACTCCTGGACCATAGTGAGTAGGACAGAAATTCTCAAGATCCTCTGAAAATATTATCCAGTCAGGATTGGAGCGAAGCAAAAACACTAAACAGCAATTTCAATTATATTGACAAAACTATAATACAGTGTAAGGAAATACATGATGAAGAAATACTGAAAAATAAGGAATATTGGAGAGACATATAATCAGCATATGGAACTAACTAGCAACAAACAGATATATGTAAATTCTTGAATGAGTGAACAGGAATAAGAATATAAATTCTAGCTAAGTGTTATAAAATACCAGTTTGCTATGTGATCGACTTGGGACTAGATCAGGCTTGTTATATATAATTGGCTATGATACATGTGAGGTCAGGTTAACCGTTTGGTTAGCTATAATGCGAGCAAAAGTCAGGCTAATCATATATAACAGGCCATAAAGCATGTAAATGGTCAGGCTACACCCAACGTGATATGTGGGGTGAGCTATGATGCATGTAAAATGGGGTATGATCACATAATCTTGCTAATATTTCTCCGTCCCAGCTAGTACGATAGATTCCAATCACGACTCCTCATGACAGGTATCTATGATACTAGCCCATGTATCCGCTGTGTCAGAATCAAGTATATACTACAACTAGAATCATAGTAATAATCAACATAATAAAAACTGTCAGAGAATGTACTCGCCAGATATTCGAAGTGAGAAATAACTAGTAGTGCTCACACCGGAGCCAAGAGTCCTAAAGATGGAATATAAGTGTTAAAGAGTGAAGTGGAGACATAAACATGATTATTGAGCTAAAGTAATGTTCCTAGGCCACTTCTAGGTCCAAACTAGGGTATACTAGTTAATACTAGGTTAACTAGCTCAATTAGTTAAATACCTTGCTAAACTAGGTTGTGGTGGTCTATGCTAGCTAGCACTAAGAAATTTCAGGTCATACTAGAATTAAGTAATCATTGGTTATACATACTAATTTACTCTAACATATACTAGTTATTACCTTAACTATATTTATACTTACCTTGGTATATACTGGTACTTACTAATCTGCCCTTACTAATCCTAACAGACATTCAACATAACTGATACTTTCCTGTATCAGTTTATACTGATACATTAAAGTTTCTCACCCCAAAAAACTGATAACTTAACTAATCAACCATCCTAATACTCACTAGTACTAACTATATTCAAACCCCAACTCCTTCTTTAGGTACATACACCAATTTAAACACCAAAATGAACACATTTGCATCAATTGAACATACTTGTCACGCCCCAGTCCCAAAATACCGTGGGACCAGACACGTGGCAATGGCCAGCAGTACGCACCGATGGACCAACTCAATATAATGGATCCATCAGGGCATACTTAAGCTGTAAAACAAGTCTACGACAATCAAGGCACAACTAATCTCATCCACACAAGATATAAAATATGATCCACAGAATAAATAAGGAATGTAAATCATCAGCAAGTCTCACAAAGTACTTCGGGGAACAACCCGATAAATATCTAGTACAATGGTTCAACAGACCAGAAAGTAAAAGACTGAAATAAATAATGGAAGCTGAGCATGAACATGGATGCTCAAGAGAAGTCTTCAGCTAAGACCTCATCCTGGGATAGGGGTACAGCTCCTGGATCAGCTCCTGCTGTGGTCCCGTATACCTCGGGATAGATCTCGTCAGCTAATCCTGGGGACATAATCCGGATCCAGGTCCTCAGGGGACATAGCAAGGTACAAGAAAGCTCATGCCAAAATAAATGCAGTGCAGCAGATAAAAAAATAAATAGGGCAAATAAGTAACCATCTAAGTGAAAATGCAAGTGAGAGCAGCACGAGTACTCAGGCTGAGCCACTACAAGCTCTGTGTCGGGGAGCCGGTAGTGGTAATAACACGTAATGTGCCTAGCTCTTCTACGAGAGTCTACGGCCTCACAATAGTAGTAGATATATATAGAAAACAGCCTGTAGTCTGTGTGTCTCTCCCCACCCAATGTAACCATGCATATCATGACCATAACGTCTCATGTCCATGTCAAGCGGGATCATAGCTAATGCAACAAGTTATAAAGTATCTATGAATATAGTATCTCTGTCAAGTCCTGTATCCTATACAGAATCACCATGAATATCTCAGGAAGATCCTATCTCATGAATGGTGTCAAGTGTCCTAGGTCATAGTGTACTTGGTAAGACAAGTACGAGAATATAAAGTGTCACGAATGTCCATCTCTAGATGACAATACACAACACCGCGTACGGTGTTGGCACCCGACTAATAATCGGACGCTAAGTAAGTCACACGGTCCTAGGTTGAGCATGCACAGCAATATAAATGAAGCAAGGAAAATATGTAACAATACTACAGAGTTTGGCAAGGTACACTTGCCTGGGGTCCTGTTGCTGGTATGAATCAGAGTCCAAGTCACAGTCCAAATAGCCTATGTATTACAAATTTATCACGTCAAAAGATAATTTATTTTAATTTATTTAATTCTGGAATAATTATTCTAAAATCCTATTTTAATCTTATTATTCTGATTTTTATGTTAATTCCTAAGTTTTGTCCAAAGAAACTGAATTTTATCAACTCGAGACTCATGGCACGCAAATCGAGGCGATCTGTTGACCAAAAAGTCAACCGACACAAATTCGACTTTCATGCATGATTTCCTGTAGATTTCATCATAAAAATATACTAGAATTTACGGCTCGTCCGAATTCAAATTCGTTTGGGAATTATGGCAGATACAAATTTTGTATTGTGCACCGATGGTTAAATTCTAACCTAGAAGTTCTACAGAATTAACAGTATGAAAATACATCGAATTAAATTCTGATACAAACATATTTTAATGATCTCGATATTATCTTTCCAAAACTTTAAACGGTTCATGATTCTGATTTCTGGTTCTCCCGAAATCGCGAAAACATTGAAACACGTCTATTTTCGGACATACTGTGCTCTACGAATTTTCCAGAATTTAATACTCATAATTTTGTAAAACAAATTATATAATCAGAAAGCTAACCTCAATATCTTTCTAACGCAAGAAACTAGGCCTCGTTTGGAGTCCGGAGCTATGCGCAATGGCTTCTGGAAGATGAAGAAACCCTAGATGGCAATTCTCCAAAATCTCTCTCTAAAAATAATGGGATAATTAGGGTTATAATAATATATATATATAGGGATGTTGAGAGGCTGAATGAAAGTTGATAGGGTGACACGTGTCATGATTTGATTGGATGGTTTTGGTTATATTATTTATTTATTTTGATTTGCCTTTATCAAAATATTATTTAAGTCGTTTTAAATCTAAATAACTCAAAATAAACATTAAAAATAATCATAAAAATCTGGAAAAATTACAGAAAATATATTTTGAACCTAAAAACCCTAAAAAAATATTTGGAATAATTATATATTCACAGATTTCCTACTATAATTAGGAGAAGCTCTAAAAATTAGTTTTGCCAAAAAAAACTAAAAATAAATACTAACATTATTCCAAAAATTCTGAAATAATTCCAGAAAATATATAATATTATTATAAACCTTAGAAAATAACATGGGTCCATTCTATATTCCTGGGCTTGCACCATAAATTCTACAAGTCCTAAAAATTAGTTATTAGCCTAAATAACTCCCAATAAATACTAAAAATACTCAGAAAATTCCCAAAAACTTCTAGAAAATATATTTTATTATTTAGAACCTAAAATAAAAGTTTGGAATATTTTTAATTATATTTGAATCTAAAATAAATTCTTAAAAATCCTAGAAAATTACAGAAAATTATGAAAAATCCAAATTAAAATTTTCTGAAAAATCAGGGGGTTACAATACTTATACTAATCAGACACAGCTTCACCCACTTTTACCTATGGTACCTCATGTACACAAGTACACAGACATACTGATACAGTCAGGCTTGCCCCTACATGCCTGATATTGCCAAAACACATTACCTTATGTAACACTTAGTTGGTACTAGCCAATCCTTCATTAACTAGTATTTCACATTAGCCATCTAACACAACCATTATTACTCAATTCAAGATTTGAATCATTGAACAAAGCACTTATCCAGATACTTGTACTCCTTAAAGCAACACACACTAGTGTGTTTGCCTGCACATAGGTATTACACAGACCAACTAAGAACCCCCCCTGATATTATAGTCTTTAATCTACTCTAATACTCCAACACTCTCAAGATCACACCTAAACTAATGTTCACCTGGGTCACTCAGTATACAGCTATGTAGGTTAGGCACTTCCTATATATACCAAGTCTCAGCGCATATCCCCTTAGTTCAGTTGGACTAAAATAAACACCCCTCACATTGGATCACTGCTCCCAGATTGCACTAAATTTATATGTTAACATGGTCCAACTGCTATTTATCTGTAACCCGTAGCCATTCACTGATGCAAGTATACCAAGATACACTCTCCTTGTTTCTCTCCTAACTTCATTTGAATGCTCATCTCAAACCTTCTAAACATCATATACCCTGGTTTCACTAAAACCACAGGCCTTTGGTACTTCTGGCCACTCGAGTATTTCCCCTTCACTTGTAGACCTGTGCAATTGTGCATAGGTTATACTCCACACTGCCACTCCTATACTCAAGTTAGGTATCATCCCCACTGAACACACTGACACTGATCCCTCCTATAACAGGTATCTAATGTCACCCAATAGCCTCAGTGATGCATACCTGAACCACATTACACCCAAACATTGAAGAACAAAATCTGATGACCACCCTTGTCTTATTTATGTAGAGATACACACAAAATACAGGATATTAAGTGATCAGATACCCAATTTATACCGATTCAAATGCCAAACACAACACTAATATGTTTTTTGCACAAATATAGTCTATCCAGGAACCCTTACCCGATACTCTTAACACTCTCTAGAGTATCACATACACACTAGAACACACATTCATACACATACCTTAAATAATATATATATATATTAATGTATATACATATATACGTATCCAATAATATATTAATTCAGCATTCTAAATAAGTATACACCCTATTGGTCATTTCAACAAGCACCTAGTGTGCACAAGCAATTTTCTTATGATACATTCATGCCAAGACCCTTAATAACCTATTAATCATATTAATACATGTGAAATATATACCAAATATAAATATACATTTATAGTATGATTAGCTACAAAGAACACTGGAGGAAAATACATCCTTAGAACATAAAATCTCAAATTACATATGACACCATGAAGAAATCATCATAAAAACTAATAGAGACTCATGCTCTCCCCTAATAGATATTCTTAAACCATGGATGGGATCCTAATGGCCAAACAAATAATAAAAACAGAATTTAAAGGAGAGATTTCAGATTTTTACCTTTTGGGAGATGGATTCCCAATGCATTCTTCTTCTCCAAGGCTCCTTGTGACCAAAGCTTCTAGGCATCTTTAGATGAGGAAAAAATAAGGGATTTGGGGTCTAAAATTCTAAAATTTTTGGAGGGAAGGAAAGGATTTTGGGGAGCTATTTCTAGGGTTTCTTCATGGGTTATGAATGGCTTTGAGGGAGGTTCCCTCTTTACTTATAGGGTCGGACACACCTAGGGTTTTAGGGTGGCTATACATAAGTTCCTCAATGCCCCTATGGTTAGTCATGAAGAGTCATTTAATGGATGAGGTTTTAATCCTAAGTAAGGGGCTAAGTAGATTATAATTAAAAGAATAGGGATTATTCTAGTTGGTTTATTATCTAGTCTAATGCAAGGTCCATGGTCATATCAAGTCTAGTCCACTAACCCATGTCATTAATGAATATAATATAATATATATTATATATCATACAACTATTATCATAATATATATAAATATAGCAAATGACAATAAAGTTCTTACTCTAGAAATATGGTAGTGACAAGTCTACCCTCTTAAGAAAAAAATCGTCCTCAAAATTGAATTAAACTAGCACAAGAGAACAATAAGAACTATACCTCAAGGCTCGAAGAGATACGGCTACTGCTCGCATATTTTGTCCTCCCTCTCCCATGTTGACTCACCTGGAGAGTGATGCCTCCATGCCACACGAACCAAAGGAATAGTCTGGTTCTGTAATACCTTCTCCCTGTGATCCAAAATCTCTACGGGCTGCTTAGGATAGCTGAGGGTCGGACCAACCACGATCTCCGAGTAATCTAGTATGTGACTATGATCCGCCACTTACCATCTCAGCTGTGACACATGGAATACGTCGTGTACTCCCTCTAGTGCAGGCGGCAAGTCTAGTCTGTAGGCCACTATACCGACCCTCGCAAGAATACCGAAAGGTCCGATGTATCGTGGACTAAGCTCCCCGCCTCCACCAAAGCGAATCATACCCCGTATCGGAGAAATCCATAAGAACACCAAATCGCCAACCTAGAACAAAAATAGCCTTAACACGCAATCTAAAACAAAATAATCACAAGCAATTATAACAAAACCTATACCTCAAACTCCAAGGGTCTACGGTGGCTGTCGACCCAATGCCGCTGTCTGTCCTGCGCCACTCGAAGTCTGTCTCTGATGATTTTCACCTTTTTCGATGCATCCACGACCATCTATGGTCCTAACAAGGCTCTCTCTCAAACATCATCCAAAGATAACGGTGTGCGACATCTCCGTCCATATAGAGCCTCGAATGGTGACATCTTAATACTGGCCTGGTAGCTGTTGTTATAAGCAAACTCTACCAGGTATAGGTGACCCTCCCAATAACCTCCGAGATCTATAACATAAGTGCATAGCATATCCTTGAGAGTCTAAATAGTCCTTTCAGACTGCCCGTTTGTTTAGGGTGATATGCGGTACTGAACTTGAGCTGAGTGCCCAAGCTAGGCTGCAAACTCCTCTAGAAGTGGAAAGTAAAACGACTATCCTGATCCGAGATGATGCTCACAGGAACCCTATGTAATCTGAGAATCTATCGCATATACATCTCTGCTAGCTTCTCCGTCGACGTACCCACTTTGAATGATAAGAAGTAGGCTGATTTGGTCAACCTATCCATGACAACCCAAATTGAGTCCTTTCCTCCTGGAGAACGCAGAAGCCCTGAAATGAAATCTATAGTCACGTGCTCCCACTTCCACTCTAGGATGGGTAAAGGCTGAAGTGATCCACCTGGCCTCTGTCTATCCGTATTTACCTGCTGGCACACTAAACCTCGGGAATACAAAGCGTATTATCTTGCGCTTCATACCATACCACCATACGTGCTCCCTCAGGTCTCGATACATCTTATTGGCACCTGGATGCATCGAGTACTGAGAGCGATGTGCCTCCTACAAAATCTTCTCGCGTAGCTCCCCGCTCGGCACACATATCCTAGTACCGTGCCGTAATGACCCAACATCAGCAATAGTAAAGTCTTCTGATAATCCTGTCTGAACCTATGCCCTGATACTCCTCAGAGCCTCATCATCATACTACGTAGCTCTGATTCTGTCCATCGTCTTAGACTGTATTTGCAATCCCCACATTTGAATCTCAATACTGGGAACTAATACCTCAATTTCCAATCTCTCAAGATCGGCCAACAAGTGTCTGTCTGTCGTCAAGTACATAGCCATCGGATACCTGCTCAAGGCATCGACGACTACCTTGGCATTTTCTAGGTGGTATTATAATGAAATATCGAAGTCTTTCAACAACTCCAACCACCTCCTTTGCCTTATGTTCAGCTCTTTTTGGGTAAATATGTACTTCAAGCTCTTGTGGTCTGTGAAGATCTCTACACACTCTCCGTATAGATAGTATTTCCACAGCTTTAGAGCAAAGATAACAACTGCCAACTCTAAATCGTGGGTGGATAATTCTTTTTATGAGGACGTAATTGCCTGGAAACATAGGCAATCACCTTCTCGTGCTGTTGAAGAACGCAACCCAAACCCTTTCCTGAAGCATCACTGTAGATAGTGAATCCACCTGTCTTCGATGGCAACATAAATACTAAATCTGTCATCAATCTCTTCTTCAGCTTATCAAAAAAGGCCTGACAATCCTCCGTCCAGACAAAATCTACATCCTTCCTGGTCAGCCTAGTCATCGGCTCTGCAATCCTGGAGAAGTCTTGTACAAACCTTCTGTAGTAACTTGCTAGTCCGAGAAAACTCCTGATCTCAGCTACTGAACTCGGAGTAGCCTATGACTCCACTGCCTCGATCTTCTTCGGGTTTACTGAGATCTCGTCACCACGTATCCAAGGAATTCAACCTTGTCAAGGAAGAACTCACACTTCAAAAGCTTCCCGTAAAGCTCATCTTTCCTGAGAGTCTCCAAAACCATCCTCAGGTGCTTCTCATGCTCCTCTGGGGTCTTCAAATACCCAAGGATGTCATCGATGAACACCACCACGAACTTGTTAAGGTACTGGTGGAACACCTTGTTCATCAGGTTCATGAATACTGTCGGTGCATTTGTCAATCCAAACGGCATTACCATAAACTCAAACTAGGCATAACGGGTCCAAAAAGCTATCTTCGGAATGTCTTCTCTCTTCACTTTCACCTGGTGGTTGCCTGACCTCAAGTCTATCTTTGAGAATACCTTCGCTCTGCTCAATTGATCGAAGAGATCATCTATCCTCGACAGCAGGTATTTGTTCTTGATAGTGAGGTTGTTCAGAGCTCTATAGTCGGTACACATGCATACCGACCCATCCTTCTTCGATACGAACAATACCAGAGCTCCCCATGGTGATGAACTGGATTTGATGAAGCCCTTGTTCTGCAACTTCTTAACTTGCTTCTTCAGTTCTGCCAGTTCACTATTGTTGACCCTATATACGTGTTGTGATATGGGCTCCGCACCTGGCACCAAATATATAGAGAACTCAACATCTCTGTCAGGCAGCAAATCTAAAAACTCCTCTGGAAAGACATCCAGGAACTCTATTATCAAAGAATGTGGCAACTCCTCTTCCTTTATCCTGACTCCACAAAAAGTGCCTATGCCCTGCTCTGCTGCTCCTTTGGCGACCTCGAACTCTAGCACTCCTAGCGGTCAAAATATCACTCTGCCTCCACGATAATCTATAGTAGCATGGTGCCTACTCAACCATTCCATTTCAAGTATAATATCGTATCCCGAAAGTGGCATTACGAGTAAGCATACACTCAATTCTCGACCTCCTAATGATACTCTTCGGTCCTTGCAAAAATTACTGACTAGAATAATGCCTCTGCCAGTCATGATCTTGCAAGTCCCATCTAAGGGTTCTGCCTCTAAACGATGCTTAAGGGCATACAATACAGACACGAAACTGTGGGAAGCGCCAGAATTGAATAATGCAAGTGCTGGAATAGAATCGAGAAGAACTGAACCTGATATCACGTCTTCTGCTGGCTAGGCCTCCTCGATCGTCATGGCATACGCTCGTCCCTGGGGCGCACCTCTCTGTTGTTGCTGGTGCTAGGCAAACCTCTGTTGCTGTGGCGGAAGTGGAGGTCCCCTCTGCTGGCCTCCTGGTACAGTAGGTACTCTGGCAGGTCCCCTCTGAGCGGCTGCTCTACCCTGACCTGGACGAGTCTGAATAGATGGACAGTCTCTTAACTGGTGTGCTGATGATCCAAAAGACAAATATGTACCCAGCCTCTTCCTGCAGATGTCTCTCGTGTGTCCCATCTTTTCGCAGTACGTACACTGGACAGCGGACTGGGTCTGGCTCTGAGGCTGCTGCTGCTGGGTGTATCCTCGAGCTGGTGCCTGGTGCTGCTGGTGCTGATACGACCTCTGTTGCTGCTAAAAGTGGGGATGCTTGGTCGGTCCCACGCTACCATTCGCTCTTCTAGAAATATCACGTCCTCTCTTGAGCCTGAGGTCCAAATTATCCTCAGCAATCTGGGCATCCATCAGAATGCCCTTAAAGGTAGCAGTGCGACGTACAGAAGTGCGAGACTTGATCTCTCTCATCAGCCCCTTCCTGAACTTTTGGGCTGGGTCTCCTGGGTCCCGAATTATCGACGGTGCAAAATGATTAAAGCGGTAAAACTCTGTAGCATACTCGTCGACCGACATGTTCCTTTGGACCAAGTCATGGAACTGACTCTCCAAGGCTCCCAGGGCCACGTTGGGAAAGAACTTCTCCTTGAAAACCTCCCAAGTAAGTCCTCTAATAATAAGTCTCGGCTCCGTACGATACCAAGTCAGCACGATATCGAACATCTGGCTGCCGGTGGCCTCGATCTGCAGACTCTCCGGAATCTGCGCCAAGCTCAAGTTTCTCTTTATGTCCTCTAGCCAGTCGTCGGTGTAAAGTATCCCCTCAACGCCCTTGAACTCCAGAGGCATCATCCTCTTGAAGTCCACTATAGTGCCTGGCCTTTGTTGCTGCTGCTGCTGCTGGCCAGGATGCTGCTGTGCGGCTCTATCCACGCCCTGAAGAGCCACCTGATGAGCATTCTCCATTCTCTCCCTCATCAGCTCAGTTTGTGCTTGGTGCACCTCTACCTGCACCCTCTGTACCTCATCCAGAACTCGCTGAGCCTCCATCAACATCCTCTGAGTATCTACCATATCCTGGATCAAAGCGAACATTTGTGCCCCGTCAACGGGCACACCTCCGGGAAACAGAATCGGTGGTGGTGGAAGATGTTCCGTAACAGCCGGGACAACCCTCTGAACAGGTGGGGGAGGAGGACCCCTGAAAACTATGGAAACTCCCACATGAACAGGTGAACTGGGAGGAGCAACTCCAGCTATCTGGGTGTCACGTCGAGAGGTGGCAGACCTCTCGGAAGCTGTGGATCCCAATCTCAGCGACCTAGTCTTAGGTGGCATCCTGAAGACAGACCCGAAAAGAATCAATTAAGGCAACTGATACAATTTCATCAAAGAAGGACAGTAGAATTTAAAGGAAGCAAATATTCAGAATAGCAATATAAAATTAGAAATTTCTTACTTGTGATTGAGCATACTCTTATCTATACCATATGTCATGCTCGTAATAGTACTATAAGTCTGAGCACTACCACGATATAGTATCTAGTTGCGACCTAATATTACTCTAGACTAGACCTGCATGGACCACCACTAAAACGTGTTATGACTCGCACCCAAAATTTAGGCATGAGCCAAAGGTACGTCCAGCCTACGCCGCAGCATAGGCGGTAGAGCACTGTCTAGGTCTCAATACTACGAATCGTAACTAACAATATAACCTGTCAATGATCTTAACTCCATAAGGACGATAATGAATAATGCATAATAATCAATTCATAAGATACTCAATCATACTAACTATAGGAAAGCAAATGGCACGATAAGATGTAAAAGATAAGAAAATTTTGACATAAGTCTAGCACACAACCCAAATACAATAATAATCTAGAGTCTAGCTATCCCAGCATAAATAGCCTCAACATAATACAATCCAAGTCTCAAGTTTAGAATAATTTAATACATAGATAACTAGACCAAGAAGTTGTCTAAACGACTGTGGGTGGTGTCACCTCTAAGGAGAGTGACTACTCTTGAATCTCTGGAATATAGTCTCCCTCTACTCCTGGACCATAGTGAGTAGGACAGAAATCCTCAAGATCCTCTAAAAATATTATCCATTCAAGATTAGAGTAAAGCACAAACAGTAAACAGCAGTTTTAATTATATTAACAAAACTATAAGATAGTGTAAGAAAATACATGATGAAGAAATACTGGAAAATAAGGAATACTAGAGAGACATGTAATCAGCATATGGAACAACTAGCAATGAACAGATATATGTAAATGCTAGAATGAGTGAACTGGAATAAGAATAAAAATTCTAGCTAAGTATTGTGAAATATCAGTTTGCTATATGATCAGCTTGGGACTAGATCAGGCTTGTAATATATGATTGGCTATGATACATGTGAGGTCAGGCTAACTATCTAGTTATCTATGATGTGAGCAATAGTCAGGCTAATCATATATAACAGGCTATGAGGCATGTAAATGGTCAGGCTACACCCTACGTGATATGTGGGGTGAGCAATGATGAATATAAAGTGGGATATGATCACATAATCTTGTTAATATTTTCCCGTCCCCAGCTAGTACGATGGATTCCAATCACGACTCCTTATGACAGGTATCTATGATACTAGCCCGTGTATCCGCTGTGTCAGAATCAAGTATATACTATAACTAGAATCATAGTAATAATCAACATAATAAAAACTGTCAGAGAATGTACTCGCCAGATATTCGAAGTGAGAAACAACTAGTAGTGCTCACACCGGGGCCAAGAGTCCTAAAGATGGAATATAAGTGTTAAAGAGTGAAGTGGAGACATAAACATGATTATTGAGCTAAAGTAATGTTCCTAGGCCACTTCTAGGTCCAAACTAGGGTATACTAGTTAATACTAGGTTAACTAGCTCAATTAGTTAAATACCTTGCTAAACTAGGTTGTGGTAGTCTATGCTAGCTAGCACTAAGGTATTTTAGGTCATACTAGACTTAAGTAATCATTGGTTATACATACTAATTTACTCTAACATATACTAGTTATTACCTTAACTATATTTATACTTACCTTGGTATATACTGGTACTTACTAATCTGCCCTTACTAATCCTAACAGACATTCAACATAACTGAAACTTTCCTGTATCAGTTTATACTGATATATTAAAGTTTCTCACCCCTAAAAACTGATAACTTAACTAATCAACCATCCTAATACTCGCTAGTGCTAATTAGCTTCCTTATTCAGGTACATACACCAATTTAGACACCAAACTGAGCATATTTACATTAATTAAACATACCTATACTAATCAGACACAGCTTCACCCATTTGTACCCATGGTACCTCGTGTACACAAGTACACAGACTTACTGATACAGTCAGGCTTGCCCCTTCATGCTTTATACTGCCAAAACATATTACCTTATATAACACTTAGTTGCTACTAGCCAATCCTTCATTAACTAGTACTTCGCATTGGCCATCTCATACAACCATTATTACTCAATTCAAGATTTGAATCATTGAACAAAGCACTTATCCAGATACTTGTACTCCTTAAATCAGCACACACTAGTGTGTTTGCTTGCCATAGGCATTACACAAATAAGAACCCCCCTGATACTATAGTCTCTGATTTGCTCTAATACTCCAACACTCCCAAGATCTCACCTAAACTAATATTCACCTGGGTCACTCAGTACATAGTTGTGTAGGTTAGGCACTGCCTGCATATGCCAAGTCTCAGTGCATATCCCCTCAATTCAGTTGGACTGAAATAAATACCCCTCACATTGGATCACTGCTTCCCAGATTGTACTAAATTTATATGTTAACATGGTCCAACTACTATTTATCTGTAAACCGTAGCTGTTCACTGATGCAAGTATACCAAGATATACTCTCCTTGTTACTCTCCTAACTTCATTTGAATGCTCATCTCCAAACCTTCTAAACATCATATACCCTGGTTTCACTGAAACCATAAGCCTTTGGTACTTCTGGCTACTCGAGTATTTCCCCCTTCACTTGCAGACCTAAGCAATTATGCATAGGTTGCACTCCACACTGCCACTCCTACACTCAAGTCAGGTATCATGCCCACTGAACACACTGACACTGATCCCTCCTATAACAGGTATCTAATATCACCCAATAGCCTCAGTGATGCATACCTGAACCACATTACACCCAAACATTGAAGAACAAAATCTGATGACCACCCTTGTCTTATTTATGTAGAGATACACACAAAACACAGGATATTAAGTGATCAGACACCCAATTTATATCCGTTCAAATGCCAAACACAACATTAATCTATTTGTTGCACAAATACAGTCTATCCAGGAACCCTTACCCGATACTCTTGACACTCTTTAGAGTATCACACACACACTAGAACACACATTCATATACATACCTTAAATAATATATATACATTAATGTATATACATATATACGTATTCAATAATATATGAATTCAGCATTCTAAATAAGTATACCCCCTATTGGTTATTTCAACAAGCATATAGTTTGCACAAGCAATATCCTCATGATACATTCATGCCAAGATCCTTAATAACCTATTAATCATACTAATACATGTGAAATATATACCAAATATAAATATATATTTATAGTATGATTAGCTACAAAAAACAATAGAGGAAAATACATCCTTAGAACATAAAACCACAAATTACATATGACACCATGAAGAAATTATCATTAAAACCAATAGAGACTCATGCCCTCCCCTAATAGCTATTCCTAAACCATGGGTGCTCCTAATGACCAAACAAATAATAAAAATAGAATTTAAAGGACAGATTTTAGATTTTTACCTATTGAGAGATGGATTCTCAATGCAACTTCTTCTTCTCCAAGGCTCCTTGTGACCAAAGCTTCTAGGCCTTTTTAGATGAGGGAAAAATGAGCGATTTGAGGTTTAAAATTATAAAATTTGTGGAGGGAAGGAAAGAATTTTGGAGAGCTATTTATAGGATTTCTTCATGGGTTATGAATGGCTTTGAGGGATGCTCCCTCTCTACTTATAGGGCCGGCCACACCTAGGGTTTTAGTGTAACACCCCGTTCCGCTCAAGCGGACTGCCGTCTCAAACGGCAATCGTGCAGCTGTCCCGACCTGCTTTGCCTCGATCAAGAAGCAAGGATATCCAGACTTGTCCCTACAGGAATCCGGCTTGGACTTTCAGAGGCTCGCTCAGACGTATCGCTCTACCGAGGCAAATCATCGCTAAGGTGGGTGGCTATGGTGAACTTGTCTTTGCTTAGCCAGCACACATAAAAATCTAGAATGTTTATGCTAGTCGCTAGGTGATTCACCCCTGTATGCTAATGAATCCAACGCACCTAGCTAAGGGAATAATCCCAACTCATATTGCTTGCTAGAACATGGAAATGAAATACTGCTTATATTCAGATCCTCGCATGCTAATTCCCTTAACGGTTTCAACTCTCGGCTTACCTTCGAGTCCGAGCAACGTGCCTGCTTATGTTCCTTAGAAACGCATGCTTGTCTGCTTGAATGTTACCGTATTTTCATCCAAACCTTGGGAGACTACTACGTAGTCGTTCCGTGCCTGAACGAACCTGCAAGTATCCGGGACCATTAGGTCGCCAAGGCAATCCCCGAACCAGGGGCACGCATCAGGGTAACGAATACTGAAAGTGAATCCTTAACGTAACAACTGAATGATAATCACATCAAGTTTATGTCTGAACGAGAATCACGTCACGTAACGAACGAATCTCAGCTCTTGGAGCAAACGCTCGTTCAGATCACTAATCATGGATTATCATTCAAGTTGTGGATTGAACTGACCCTGATCCTGACCTGCATGTCGCGGACAACTTGGAAACAAGGTTTAACGGTTCCACGGGCGGTCACCGGGGCACTGGGACTGTTCCGATCCGGATGGAACATCACGATAGTCTCACGTGCGGACAGGATGGCGTGTAGCGCCTCACGTGCTTCGTTGCACACCATCCTTGTTCAAAGACTAAACGGTCCTTTATGGCTATGCCAGCGACTCCTGTTCATATAGATAAGTCATCCTCGCTTAGCGGCTATCCGCGTGCGAGTCACTGTATTGCATCGACTGAACACCTGAACGATCATGTTAAAATGACCCTCCTGTTTGCATATGCTTGCCTCCTGAATGCTTATACTTGCCCGTGCTTGAAATAACATGTTTTGCCTCAATGTTTGCCTTGGACAGGGAAGGAGAAATAGTAAGTTGGTAAGTCTCGCCGTGTTTCCTCAAACATCGCACGGCGCACTGCCCGACACGTTAAGCTATTCAATGTTTGCATGAAAATGATCCTAAGGCAACTAGAAAGACAACTTAATAGTTGTGCATGGAACCTGTATTACGTGTTTGGGTTTGTCGAGCGGGCGAGTAGCTTCCCCACCAGTGCATTCAATGTACTGATAATCCACCAGTTTGATATGCAGGGTGCGGGAGAACCTCGTGCGGTGCGGACGCCTCCAACGTGCGTGCTAAGGCCAGGAGTTCCTCTGAAGCCTTGCAACGGTGCGTCCGGGACTGAAGCACATATACAAGACATAAGTTGTGAACATCGCCTGACCATCGCCTGTACAATCATTCCACAGTTGTAGCCACTTGGCATGCTTTTACTGTTTCAGAGAGAGAGGCTTGAGCGACTTGTAATCTCGGCTATACGCCGCCTGTAATATATGTTTCATATCAATAAAGAGATTACTTTACTTGTTAAAAATGCTTTCGCTATGTTTGCCGACTCAGTGAACCTGTTACCGATCGCTTATGCGTTCATGACTCCGCTGCACTCGGACAATCTGTGCGACTCTGTGGCTTAGAACTCTAACCGCCAGCCAATGAACCATGGCCTTGCACGGGCGTGGCTCACGCTCGTGTGGCATCACGCCCGGATGGGTTAAGCGATCGTTCCGCGGGAGCGCTGGCGAGGGTGATTCCCGCCGAGCGGGAACGGCCGATTGCCTGCGGGAGATCGGGGCGTGACAGGTTGGTATCAGAGCCTGGCTTCTACGCCTTTGTCCTCAATTCGATATCTCTGTTTCGAAAGCTCGTTCGTGGGTTATGTGCACGCTCTCTCTCAATGCCTCGATGGGATGTTCCAACAATAAGTCTAAATACTTTCAAAATGCGTTTTGAATGTTATGCTTGCTTGTCTGGTTGTATGCTGCGAGTGGCCTTTGTGCCAACCTGTGCGAACCACTTGATAGTATCGCTAGTAGCTTGTCCGAGATTTTCACTAACTCTAAGTTTGGTTGAATGCATCTATTCGAGGGACGCCTTGAACTAGTACACCATCCAAGACTTAGGAAAAAGGTGAAACTCGAGTGCTAAGACTTCGCTATCACTGAGCTGGTTGACGTGTTCACGCTAGAGGGTACCTTCGAAAGTGCGCACGATCCAGTCTAAGCGATATGCTGATTTCGAAGCTTGTACAAGTGAATATCCAAATGAACAAGTGCAAACGACTTGTCTAGGATTGTCTCAACCCTAGATTACTGCTTGTCCTTAGTAAGTCTCGAGGACGAGACTTTTCCTAAGTTGGGTAGGATGTAACACCCCGTTCCGCTCAAGCGGACTGCCGTCTCAAACGGCAATCGTGCAGCTGTCCCGACCTGCTTTGCCTCGATCAAGAAGCAAGGATATCCAGACTTGTCCCTACAGGAATCTGGCTTGGACTTTCAGAGGCTCGCTCAGACGTATCGCTCTACCGAGGCAAATCATCGCTAAGGTGGGTGGCTACGGTGAACTTGTCTTTGCTTAGCCAGCACACATAAAAATCTGGAATGTTTATGCTAGTCGCTAGGTGATTCACCCCTGCATGCTAATGAATCCAACGCACATAGCTAAGGGAATAATCCCAACTCATATTGCTTGCTAGAACATGGAAATGAAATACTGCTTATATTCAGATCCTCGCATGCTAATTCCCTTAACGGTTTCAACTCTCGGCTTACCTTCGGGTCCGAGTAACGTGCCTGCTTATGTTCCTTAGAAATGCATGCTTGTCTGCTTGAATGTTACCGTGTTTTCATCCAAACCTCGGGAGACTACTACGTAGTCGTTCCGTGCCTGAACGAACCTGCAAGTATCCGGGACCATTAGGTCGCCAAGGCAATCCCCGAACCAGGGGCACGCATCAGGGTAACGAATACTGAACGTGAATCCTTAACGTGACAACTGAATGATAATCACATCAAGTTTATGTCTGAACGAGAATCACGTCACGTAACGAACGAATCTCAGCTCTTGGAGCAAACGCTCGTTCAGATCACGAATCATGGATTATCATTCAAGTTGTGGATTGAACTGACCCTGATCCTGACCTGCATGTCGCGGACAACTTGGAAACAAGGTTTAACGGTTCCACGGGCGGTCACCGGGGCACTGGGACCGTTCTGATCCGGATGGAACATCACGATAGTCTCACGTGCGGACAGGATGGCGTGTAGCGCCTCACGTGCTTCGTTGCACACCATCCTTGTTCAAAGACTAAACGGTCCTTTATGGCTATGCCAGCGACTCCTGTTCATATAGATAAGTCATCCTCGCTTAGCGGCTATCCGCGTGCGAGTCACTGCATTGCATCGACTGAACACCTGAACGATCATGTTAAAATGACCCTCCTGTTTGCATATGCTTGCCTCCTGAATGCTTATACTTGCCCGTGCTTGAAACAACATGTTTTGCCTCAATGTTTGCCTTGGACAGGGAAGGAGAAATGGTAAGTTGGTAAGTCTCGTCGTGTTTCCTCAAACATCGCACGGTGCACTGCCCGACACGTTAAGCTATTCAATGTTTGCATGAAACTGATCCTAAGGCAACTAGAAAGACAACTTAATAGTTGTGCACGGAACCTGTATTACGTGTTTGGGTTTGTCGAGCGGGCGAGTAGCTTCCCCACCAGTGCATTCAATGTACTGATAATCCACCAGTTTGATATGCAGGGTGCGGGAGAACCTCGTGCGGTGCGGACGCCTCCAACGTGCGTGCTAAGGCCAGGAGTTCCTCTGAAGCCTTGCAACGGTGCGTCCGGGACTGAAGCACATATACAAGACATAAGTTGTGAACATCGCCTGACCATCGCCTGTACAATCATTCCACAGTTGTAGCCACTTGGCATGCTTTTACTGTTTCAGAGAGAGAGGCTTGAGCGACTTGTAATCTCGGCTATACGCCGCCTGTAATACATGTTTCATATCAATAAAGAGATTACTTTACTTGTTAAAAATGCTTTTGCTATGTTTGCCGACTCAGTGAACCTGTTACCGATCGCTTATGCGTTCATGACTCTGCTGCACTCGGACAATCTGTGCGACTCTGTGGCTTAGAACTCTAACCGCCAGCCAATGAACCATGGCCTTGCACGGGCGTGGCTCACGCTCGTGCGGCATCACGCCCGGATGGGTTAAGCGATCGTTCCGCGGGAGCGCTGGCGAGGGTGATTCCCGCCGAGCGGGAACGGCCGATTGCCTGCGGGAGATCGGGGCATGACATTTAGGGTGGCTATGCATAAGGTCCTCAATGCCCCTACGATTAGTCATGAAGAGTCATTTAATGGATGAAGTTTTAATCCTAAGTACGGGGCCTAACTAGATTCTAATTAAAAGAATATGGATTATTCTAGTGAGTTTAATATCTAGTCTAATGCAAGTTCCATGGTCACATCAAGTTTAGTCCACTAACCCATGTCATTAATAAATATAATATAATATATATTACATATCATGCAACTATTATCACAATATATAAAAATATTACAAATGACAATAAAGTCCCTACTCTAGAAATGTGGTAGTGACAACAGCCGCAAGAAGATGGCCGCGTATGTCCAAATTAGCCACCGAAGTTTCGTCTTCGACCAAATTTCACGCAGTGTTGACTCCATGCGCCTTGCTGAAAAAAGGGAAGATGTGAACTTGGACTATTCATACTACGCACCGGTACGTGCTAGGACGAAGAAGTCTAGGGCAATATGATATTGCCAAGCTCAAGCAATTGCTCATTCTACTGACCGTCAGCAAACGCCATTTACTATGCGTGCCTCTGCCGAAAAGTTGTACAAAACCAGCCTATGCATTGAGGCCGCAGTGGCAATCGGACAAGGCCGGTCTAAAGAGTCTTCCATTGGCAACTTGGGGCAAGTTCTTGTATGAACCCCAGGTCAGAAAGAAAAATCAACACATGTGCACCCGTGTGCTCGATCTACCAGGGCTCATAAGAACGATGCAAAGGTGAATCAACCCTCGCTTGACTTGCGCAACGTAATCAATCACAAGCACAAGGTGAAGGAAACAACTACGGCATACGAAATATCCTCCCCAGGGCATCACTGTTCCAATATTATCATCAACTGTTGTTGTTGTAGAAGCATAAAAAATACGCCAGATGGCTATACGCAGCATATTGGTACAGAGCAGCGTAAGCAGAGGCCTTCAAAGCCACCAAGCGTGCAACAGAGCTTTTTCTGCTAAACCTAGCGTGAAATATTAAAAGCTCGAAAGGCCACCCGTGTAAGGCAGTACGTCCAAGCCACTTCAGCGTAAACGGGGTGCTTCATCGCCTCCAGGGCATAAAACTCATCCTCTTTTAGACGCAGCATTGAGGTGTACAAGAGATGCTTCGTATTCTCCGAAGTAAACCTGTCAGACCCTGCAATGAAGATCCTATAATGAACCTGACGTCTGGACTTCTGACAAAGGGATACGGCTCGACTACCCAGACGACGGCTATAATGATGGCACAGCACTGCGACCCAGGCTGTCAAATACCGCCATCCCCTTTGCTTAAACTGCTTTTATAAGCACGAAGGGATAAACTGCCTTATTTTACACAGGCAGACATGAGATGTTTACGTACTACAGTAGACAAACCGCTTGCCACATCAAAAGCTGCACTCCGTACGGGGTCGAGGCATGTCTCTACGTCTAATGCACAGAGCGGTGACAGTTTCTTAAGGCACGTCTCTGCGACTGATGCGCAGAAGAGGTTGCAGACCTTCAAAGACACGCCTCCACATTTAATGCACAGGATGGTGGTAAATCTCGGTATTTAATGCAAGAGATTTGATTATATCTTCAAAAGCCGTAATTCCGGCTAAGATGTCCCCATCAGCACTCTGGCACGGTACGCAGCGACTTCTACGTCCATCCAGCTCCTACGCCTACTCGGTCCTGTGCTCACTCGGTCTCAATGACCACTCGGCTTCTTCGCCTGCTCAGCTTCAACGCCCATTCGGCTTTTACGCCTGCTAAGCCTCTATGACCACTCGGCTTCTACGCCTATTCGGCTTCTACGCCTATTCGGCTTCTATGTCGGTTTGATAACTATTTGGCTTCTATGCCATGGTGACAGACATTTGGCTTCTATGCCAACCTCTTCTACACAATGGATACCTACCTACGTGGCTTCTAGCTGTGATCTTCGTAGCGATTATACGCATTTTGTCCCTTAGTTGGACCCGTGTCACACGCTCATTCAAAGGATCATCTATATGCAGGCATTGGTTACTTTAACCGTTGTGTAAAAGGGTGCTGTACTTTCCATTCCTCGGTTTCTACACCGACGGAATGGTCATTGTCACTAAAACTCTATAAATAGAGACCTCTATCAATAAGGAACAAGGTCGACAAATTGGAAGGTCAGAAAATTGGTCAAGAAACCAATATCAGATCCAAGGTCAAGAGAGAGAGAGAGAGAGAATCCGGAGCTCAGGCAGAGAGTAGGAATCGACGACTTTGGCATCGTGCATCCACCATCTTTTGCAACCTTCGAAGCTACTTCCTGTCTTCTATGGCACTTCTTCAACATCGTGTGGTCCAAGGGCTAAAGTGATCGACTGCAGATCAGACATCTATAGCAATATTTACCCAGATTAAATAAATTGTACTCCCATATCCTCGTATAGGATCAAATTGTACAAGTTTGTTTGTAAACTAAAGAAGGCAGGTTTCGTATAAACCCCATCCTGAATACATTTTTTATTCTTTCGTTTAATACCACAAACAAGATGGCGACTCTGCTGGGGATGTCTTTCTCTTCTGATGAGGAAGTAATTGCTCAACATGATGCAGTATCTGTAGGAACCATGAAGAAGACACTGGTCGTCCAATTCGACTAGTCTGCCTATGAAGATATGCTTCGAACCGGGGGTAGCTCTCACCCTCTCTCCGTCCAAGACAACAGGAAGCTGCGCAAGGTCTGGATGCCCAAGACATCCTCTACCATTCCTGTGGACTCTCCGATCTCTCCGACCAATGAGGTTGTAGCACTGCTCCCTCCGTGCCCTGCACGTAAAATTCAGTCTCCCGCTACGCGCGGTACAGACAAAACTTCGGACAAATTCTCAACGCTAACCCAGAAGTATCCACTGCGCTCTACGCATAGGAACCAGTCTCCTGCTACGCGCGGTACAGATAAAACTTCGGGCAAAGCCTCAGCGCTAACCCAGAAGTATCCACTGCGCTCTACGCGTAGGAACCAGTCTCCAGCTACGCGCGGTACAGACAAAACTTCGGGCAAAGCCTCAGCGCTAACCCAGAAGTATCCACTGTGCTATACGCGTAGAAACCAGTCTCCCGCTACGTGCGGTACAGACCAAACTTCTGATGATGCCTCAGCGCCAAATCGGAAGTACAAATCACTCTCCATGCGCAAGACAATATCTGACCTCTACGGGGAACCAGATGAGCGCTATGATTTCCGTAAGGGGAAGCAAGCGGCAGAGTACTCAACTTCTCGGCCGTTACGCCAGCAAAAAAGTAATCTGCCTACCCTCCGGATTACGCGGGAAGCCGACGGCCGACTGAGGACCTCTTCAGCTTTACGTCAGTCTGAGCAAATCGCCGAATTACGCCAGGCGAAGTCCCACGGCGCAAAGCAAGCTCAGGTTGTAGAAAAACACCCTCCCCGAGGATTATCCGCCACCCAGATGGCTAATCTGTTGTACACAGGTGGCATAGGAAAAACCATGGTGCCCAATCTTCGCATGCCCACTGATGGGAACAGAAGGAACAAGCCGTCGTCTTCTTCCTCTACTCCTCCTGACTTGCGCGAATATCTAATCCAGAAGTGTAAGGAGAGGGGACCTTCCAACATGTCTATTACGCCCCCTAGCGAGCAATATTGTAATAGTCATAAAATTATGATTGACTGCTGCTGTTCTAAAGCAAAACGGTCGGTTTTCGACCGATTGAGCTACTCTCAGTCTTTCCAGGAAAAAGAGCCCGCGCATGCATCCGTGAACATGACTTCACACATACCTAGAGGAGGGTCGAGCTCAAGGCTTCATCCCTCTAGGCCTCCGAGCCGAAGGAGATTCGAAGACCTCCTCAGGAACACTGAAGCTGGGGTGTTCCAAAACACCCGTGCAAGGTTACAGCAACCAGCTTCGTACTCGTCTGATTCCGACGCTGGGGGTCACCAATCTCCCAGATCAGATGCTGAGAGTATAGAGTCGACTTCTGCAGCGACCTATACTAATCCTTCGATGACGCCCAGGGAAATGGGAGTTTACACCGTTGAAGATGAACACGAGGAAGCTTCACCGTCAGGAAACGCGGAACAACGCATCACTGTGCTGGAGACATCTCTGAAACAAATACAATCCATGATGGAGAACATGCACCAGATGATGCTAACTCAGCACGCAGCTGCCATGGCTCAAGCGTCGGTCCCGCCAACTCAGATACGTTTGGCGGTGGACTTACCACCATCCAACCGGATCTAAGAGCCTGCTCTAGATCAAGAGTCAGCGGTTCCTCCGCTTCCTCACTCGGAGAATATATTACCTTCCGTTGGAGTCATGATACAACTAACTCCGCGCTACACCGTAGTCCCGCTTCCAACTAAAAATCTGATACAGGCAGTACGGGAGTTGAAAGCCCAGTTCGACGCCTTGAAGTACAAAGATCAGCTCAAGAAACTGGGAATTAACCAGCCTTACCCAGCTATCTGAGAAGAAGTCCCTTTCCCTCCGAGGTATAAACCTCAGACTATGGCTCTGTTCGAGGGAAAAACATCACCAAGTCAGTACATGAACTATTTTAGTATGATGACGGTGTTGCTACAAGGGAACGACGCCCTCCTCACTCGGGTGTTCAAAGGCTGCCTCTCAAGAGTAGCCTATCAGTGGTACCGTAGCTTGGCGGACAACTGCATTACTTTCTTCGAGGACTTCAAAGCTTTATTCTTCACGCGATTCTATGAGGGTGGAATGGACATGTCTATGTCCTCTCTCATCGAAGTCAAGCAGAGGGAAAAGGAGGACGTTCGCACCTTCGTCGAACGTTTTTGTCAGGCCACCTTACAGATGCCTCCAGGAGTTCCAGACGCTGCGTTAGTAGACATTTGCAGGAAGAACCTCCTTCCCGTAGTCTCAGTGTTTACAGGACCATATCAGTTCCATGATTGGCCCTCGTTCATCGTCTCGGCAGTGGCCGTCGAAGACAACAGTCGCAAGGCGCGCGACAATGGCATTATGATCTCCGCCTCTGATAGAGGCAAGAGGTCATCTCCCAGCAGCGACCATCCTCGCAGCTCCAAGGGAAAAGAAGCTCTGACGGTCAATACGTCCAGACAAAAGACTGTGGCGACCACGCAAACGAGAACCGGGACTTCCAGGCCCATCGAAGTCTACTCTTTTGACGACGACGATATCCCAAGTATATTCGAGTGTCTCGTCAAGAGTGGCAAGATCACCCTTCCGAAGCTAAGGTGGCCCCAAGAAGTCGGAAGTACTGACGACCCCAAATACTGCATCTTCCACAGATACGTACACCACCTAACAAAGGCGTGTTACATACTGAAAAGGAAGATCCAGGGGTTAATCGATGCTAAGGCCATCACTCTGCACAACACCGAGAAGACGGTCACGGCCAATATGATCTCTCTGCGGTTTGGCAATCTACCTTCCCAAAAGGTCTCGGACGGTGTCATACCCATTTCCCGGACCATGATGAACATCATCAACCTACCTCCAGCTAGGGGTCAAAATCATGACCTGGTTCCCCTAACCACCCGGCAAGGCGAGATTATGTGGGTTCATCCGGATTTGGTGTCAGAGCTCGAGGAGGAGACTAAAGCTACTAAGGCTACGTCTAGAAAGAGCTCCAAATACAAACCATGCCATATGGTCACAACTTCTTCGCCATCAGACGAAGACGAGGTATTTGCTGCAACCCGTTCAGGGAAAGCCTACCTCAACGACTACGGAGCAAGTCAGAAAGATGCACCGGTGGGTGCTTCAGCTGCCAAGCCTTCAGGACCAGACCCCGTCGTACCAGATGCCGGTCCTTCAAAACCAACTCCGACGGACAAGGGGAAACAAAAAGAAGTGCGCTTTGATAAACCTGTGAAAAATATTCCAAACAAAGGTTTAGAGAAGCCATACAACTTCGACATACTGGCCCAACTGGCTAATACACCAGCCAGACTGTCCATCTTCGAGCTACTCAGGCTCTTCCAAGACACTCGTCTAGACCTGAGTGAAGCACTGATACAGGTGGAGGTATGCTTGACCCAGCTCAAGTCCCCCGACGAAGAACCAGTGGCATGTCCTCAATGCCATAGTGTAATAAAAGTGGTCCCCAATATCACTTTCACTCAAGACGACATACTGTTAAAACATAACAGGCATGACAGGCCCCTCTATTACACCAGGTACGTCGGTTCCATGGAGGTCGATCGGATTCACATAGATCCGAGATCGTCGATCAGCATCATCCCTCACAGTTGTTTGTGGTATTAAACGAAAGAATAAAAGTGTATTTCAATGACAGGGTTTATACGAGACCCGTGCCCTTTGGTTTACAAACAAACTTGTACAATTCGATCCTATACAAGGATACGGGAGTACAATTTATTTAATATGGGTATAAATTTCTATAGGTGTCTGATCTGTGGTCGATCACTTTAGCCCTTGGACTACACGATGTTGAAGAAGTGCCGTGGAAGACAGGATGCAGCTTCGGAGGTTGCGAAGGGGGGTGGATGCACGATGCTGAAGGTCGTCGCTCCCTATTCCTTGCCTGAGCTCTGTATTCTTCTCTCTCTCTCTCTGTCTCTCCCTCTTGATCTCCGGTTCGGTGACCTTGTTCGATCCTTCTTTCAAAGTTTCGAGCTTTGATCTGATATTGGTATTCTTGGCCAAATTTTCCGACCTTGTTCCCCATTGACAGGGGCCTCTATTTATAGAGTCTTTGGTGACAGTGACCACTCCGTTGGTATAGCAACCGAGGAGTGGACAGTAGAGCACCCTTTTACACAACGGTTAAAGTAACCAATGCCTGCGTAATAATGACCTTTTGAGTGAGCAAGTGACGCGCGTCCAACTAAGGGGACGAAACGCGTATATCTGCTGCAGAGATCATGGCGTAGAAGCCACGTAGGTAGGTATCCCTTGTGTAGAAGAGGTTGGCGTAGAAGCCAAACGTCTGTCACCTTGGCGTAGAAGCCAAATAGGCATAGAAGCCGAGTAGGCGTGGAAGCCGAGTAGTCGTAGAGACTGAGGGGGCGTGGAAGCCGAGAAGGCATAGAAGCCGAACAGGCATAGAAGACGAGTAGGCGTGGAAGCTGAGCAGGCATAGAAGCCGAACAGGCATAGAAGCAGAGTAGGCGTGGAAGCCGAGCAGTCGTAGAGACTGAGGGGGCGTGGAAGCCGTAGGAGCACAGATCCTGAATGGGCGTAGAAGCCGCTGCGTACCGTGCCAGGGTGCTGATGTGGACGTCTTTAGCCAGAATTACGGCTTTTGGAGATCAAATCTTTGGCAGAGATTTGCCATCATCCTGTGCATTAAATGCGGAGACGTGCCTTGAGGGGAAACTGTCACCGCTCTGTGCGTTTTGACGGAGGGACGTGCCTTGAGGGGACACTGTCACCGCTCTGTGCGTTTTGACGGAGGGACGTGCCTTGAGGGGACACTGTCACCGCTCTGTGCGTTTTGACGGAGGGACGTGCCTTGAGGGGACACTGTCATCGCTCTGTGTGTTTTGGCGGAGGGACGTGCCTTGAGGGGACACTGTCACCGCTCTGTGTGCTTTGGCGGAGAGACGTGCCTCGAGCCCTGTACGAAGCGCAGCTTTTGATGTGGCAGGCGGTTTGTCTTCTGCGGAGCGTAAAACAGCCCATGTTTGCCTGTGTAAAACAAGGCAGCGTGTTCTCTTTGCACGCGAAAGAGCGGTTTTACGCCGGGGGATTTTTGTAAGCGCCGGTTTGGTGATATTTTAACCAAATCCTCTGCATTAAATGCTGAGATCCGCCATCATACTATGGAGCGCGTCCCGAGGGGTCTGCCCCCGTTCCCAGCCGTCGTTTGGGTAGCTGTGCAGCACTTTTTGTCAGGAGTCAGAGGTCAGGTTTACTGCGTGACTGGACAGTTTCTTTTCGGGAATAAGAAGCGTTCCTCGTACGCTTTAACGCTGCTTTGAGAGCAGCTGGGTTTTACGCCATGGAGGCGATGAAGAACCATGTTTTACGCTGGATGGCTCTGAAGGCCTCTGCTTACGCTGCTCTGTATCAAGACGCTGCGTAGATCTTCCAAGCATTTTTTTCATGCTTCTACAAGACCCCCTTCAAAGCTTTTAAATTCCTCAAAATTTGAAACGCTTTGAATGAAGCATGAACGGCCCCTCGTAACTCGAAACATTTCTGAATGGAGCGTTGAAACGGTCGATGCTGACTTTATGGCGGATTTATTGGGGACCGCTGTGATCTCTTTTGCCTATAAAAGGCTGGGGGGGTGAACCTATCTTCACCACATTCCCATTGTCATGCAGAGATGATCGTCGGAGTTCGTCGGATCGATCTGAGGAAGAAGGAGATCATGTTCTTCCAGCATGTAGGGAGCCATAAAAGACGGCGTCTTCGAGCAAGTGTCCACTGCAACGATGGATCATGGAAGGACATCTTAGCCTCCCTTGCTCGGGATAATCAGCAACTTTGTATGGCGTTGCCCCAGGAGAGAGGAAGGGTCGTATTGGCCCACACAGTTTATAGACTGTTTATTTCTTCCTGAGGCCCCCGCGGACGAGAGTCAAAAAGACTCATCCTGTCCTGGCTTGAGCGGCGCACGGAGCATGGGATCTGCAAAATCTATGCAGGCCCAGTTCTGTATCCTTCCGCCGTTTGACCAATATGTCATTCAGTTTTCGGTAAACCAACTGACTGCCGGAGAAGATGGATGAAGAATTGAGGCCCAGCGAGAGCCTGCCAGAACAACTTCTGGGTGATCTTCAGACGACGAGGGGGTATCTCCTTTGTAGACGGAGTTTCCCTCAGATGTAATCATGAGAAATAGAGAAAAAACCTTGTAGATTGGATTTCCCTCATATGTAATCATGATTTTAATCTTTAATAAAATCGTCTTCTTCTCCATATGATCGTCTTGCCATACGTTGCTTGTGAAGTCTGAATATGTGCAGCTTCGACACGTCTGAATCTTTACGCTGACTCTG
This sequence comes from Iris macrosiphon, assembly GCA_036927795.1. Taxonomy (NCBI): domain Eukaryota; kingdom Viridiplantae; phylum Streptophyta; class Magnoliopsida; order Asparagales; family Iridaceae; genus Iris; species Iris macrosiphon. The sequence continues at coordinate 134,101,425 of JAYESA010000019.1, read as the reverse complement.
ATAGAAAGAGTATTAGGCCCTGTCCTTTATGCATAGCGGATAGTCCATAGAACGCTGCTGAGTACTTTGAACATTTAGAACTGTCCTGTTGCTAGGACTGAGGGACTGCGTAGAATTTCTGAACTGTTGCCTCTCTGATGAGCGGAATTTCATTTTGTTCAGAATTCATCTTCAAGATTGATCTCTCGAAACTCCCTTGGAACAGGGTCGAGGTTTTTGGCTGTCAAACTGAGTTGCCACTTTGATAGACGAGATGTTCAGACTGGAATCTGGATGAACCTCCAGTTTTCTGGACCCGAGAGGAGTAATTTCTCAATGTTTGAACTCTGCATACTTCGGGTACTTGGGGATGCTTTGGGTCAAGAACGAGTATCTTCTGTGTGAACTCTTTGCACTTGACCGCCTTGGGGACTGTTTGGATATGCGGAAAGTCGTGGAGCGGAAAATCATGTCTGTAGCCTCTTGAGCGTAAAACACCATCGAGCGTAAAATCGTAAACTTGTGGTTCCTGAGCGTGAAGTCGTAGGTTTGTTGCCTCTCGAGCATAGAATGCTACCGAGCACAAAGGCATCCGGGCAAGAAAAACCATAGACTTGTAGCTGTCGAACGTAAAGCCGTTAGATTCGTAACTGTCGAGCGTAGAAAAGCTCCTTTAGCGTAGGACTGTAGATCTGTAGCCTGTGAGCGTAGAACACCATCGAGCGTGAAATCGTAGACCTGTGGTTCCTGAGCATGAAGTCGTAGGTTTGTTGCCTCTCGAGCATAGAATGCTACCGAGCACAAAGGCATCCGGGCAAGAAAAACCATAGACTTGTAGCTGTCGGACGTAAAGCCGTTAGATTTGTTGCTGTCGAGCGTAGAAAGCTCCTTTAGCGTAGAACTGTTTGATTTGTAGCTCCTGAAAAAAAAATTTCTTCGAGCGTGAGGTTTGCGAATCTGTTGCTGCTGAGCGTAAACTGAGCGCCACCGAGCGTGAGATCGTCAATTTAGTATCTGCTGAGCATAAAGTCGTGCGTTTGTGGCCTCTCAAGCATAAAAGCTACCGAGCACAAAGGCATCCGGGCGAAAAACCATAGACTTGTAGCTTGCGAGCGTAAAACCGTAGATCCGTTGCTGTCGAGCGTAGAAAGCTCATTTAGCGTAGAACCCGCTGAACCGTCTTGCACGAAAAAACCTTTCGAATTCGCTGACTGTCCATCTTCCAAGGGTAGTGGGCTGACGTAGCATCCAACCATAATCAACTATTAATTGCGAGATTTGGTTAGGGTCTCGAGGGGTTCGTCCGAGGATTCGAGGAGTCGACCCGGACTGTATATATATCCCCAGCTTCTGGAAAGAAAAACTTTTATCTGTCTTTTGCGAAAGAGAGCTTTCGACTGTTCGAGTTTTTCTTCGTTCTTTCTCCGAGCACTTCGAGTCTTTCGGAAATGGCGCCGAAACAAACCCCCTCCGCTAAGGAAAAGAGCATAGGTTCTTCTTCTCATTCTTCTGTCCCGGCGAGGGAATCTCCGGTCGGGCAAGGTGAACTTCCCTCTGAGGGGAGCATCACGCCGACGACTAGCGCTCCCGGCTTTAGAGGTAGAACTTTTTGGGATGACACAAACGACGAAAAATCCTTCGCACACGTTGAACGTGACTGCGCTAGATCGTCTTCTATGCTGATAGCCTCTTTTGAGGAAGATGACGCACGGAGGCGTTTTTATCTTTTATGCCCATATTTCTAATGTGTCAGCGTAAATACTCCGTATTTTCGTAGCTCTGGGCGTAAATAGCTCGGGCTACCGAAAATTGGCGTATTTCGTAAAATTTGAATTTTACGTTTGTGGAGGAGACTTCCGGCATAAGGTGACCAAATTTGTACAATCTTGGCGTAAAGCACAGACTGTCGTTTCCTTGGTCCGTGTGTTTGTGCCAGACTTGTAATGACATATCTTCTTTGCATTATCTTGCAGTTGATCTGGGTGAGTCCCCATTGGCTGAGGTGATGGGCTCCGCTGCGGGGATGCTGCACTCGAACTATCTGGAGGATCTGTCCCATGTGGCATTTCCCATCTCTGGACCCCAGTATCCTGAGGGAAGGGAGCTCCTGATATCGGCCCAGGGTGAGCGAATGCTGTTGAGTATGATCAACGGCGAACCCTTGGTACGTGTAGATGGGGAGCAGTACATAAAGCCGGCTTTCCTTTTTGGGGACATGATTGATAAACAGTCCCAGACGAAGCCCAAGAGGGAGCCTTGGGTTTTCCCTGCCGGGGATTTGGTCTTGTACCTGCCGACGATGCCGAGGGATTATCCCATCTCAGCCTTCTCCCATGCGACGCATCCCAGGAAGATGTCTTGGAAGCTGACTCCTGAACTTCATGGGAAGCCGGGGAAGATCTTTTATCTGAAAGGCGCTGACCAGGGGTCGTTTGTTAGTCGCCCTTCTGGCGTTGTGACGCTGTTCCGAGGACTGTGCCCGGGCAGTGTTCCAAGTGAAGATAGCTCGGTGATCTAGCCGGTCCAATTGCCGACCTTCTGCAACGACTTCATGGGTCGAGGTGGGGTATATCCCAAGGAGAATCCTCGGTGCAATGGGTGGATCGCCCCAACGAACTCCCGATGGAGATGCCTAGTTGACTGGGCCTTAAAGCACTTCCAGAGAGAGTTGGAGGGCATTAGACTATATGCCGCTGTGAGTGCAACGAGCGTCGGGCTGCCTCCGAACCCTAATTTGTTCCTGACACTGATGGAGCGGTACATTCCGCTCACCGGGACCTTCGCCACTCCACTAGGGGAGTTGGGGTTGGCCCTTCATGAGATGGCAGTTGTCTCGAGACTGCCGATGGGGGATACCCCATATGAAGAGTACGTTCCCACCAACCGGGAGTTAGGGGATTTGGACCCTCGGGTGGCGGAAGTATATCAGGAGCTGATGTGTCAGTACTTCGCGTGCACCGCTTTTTATAACGAGCCTTCTGATTTGGCTCACACCACCAAGTGGATGTCTTACCTCTTCTTCCACCGAGCCAGGGCCGCCAGGTCGGAGAAAGCCTCGGGTGGTAAGAAAGAGCCCGTGAACTGCTTGGGCGTCCTCAGTGCCCAGGTTGTGGAGACTCTTATGGAGGAGGCTGAAGCTCCGGATCAGATTCTTGTAGAGGGGGTAGGAAAGTACCCGGAAGGCACTAAGGCCTGTAGTTACTTGAGGCATTGCCGCAGGACGTTGTCTAAGGAGGCCCAGCTGGCTGGTTTCCTCTCCATATGGCTGCGTCAAGTAGTGGTGCCGGGCACCGCGTCCGCGGACCGCATTCACCGCAACATCCTGTGGCCGGCAGTGCGCCTGGTGTTTGGGGCAAGACTGGGCTTGCTTCCTGCCATGGTGTGCCGTATACAGGCTGGCCTGAGGGCCATGACAGATGGGTTGCTCGTTGATGAAGCTCGGCGGGAGAGCTTCCCTAGGGTGGAATTACCATACTTGTACTTGATAGGATGGTTAATTCTCCACAATTCCTGGGTTATGTCACCCGGTTCCGGTAGCAGCTCAGGGGGTATATTCCTATTGAATTACAGGGATTCCTCCTGGAATATGAATACAGTTTTAGACTGTCGGCTGGTTTTGAACCTCAGCCATGGCTGGGAAGATCCTTTGTACTCCCCCTCCTGTGCATCACAACCAGTCAGGGCTGTGGCTCGAGGATTCAGGTCGAGGGAAGACCGTTCTTTCTCCGGAGGCGTTTAATTGGTTGGTTTGTATTAGACCTTCCCATTTGCTGTATAGGAGCGAAGACCATTGCTTCTTCGAGCCCTACCTGCCTAGTCGGTTCGCCAGGCAGTTCGGGTACGACCAGTTGCATGTGGGCAACGCCGTCACCAGCTTCAGGTCCAGGGGTGGACTCATTGATGGAGCTAGAGGGTGGCAATATTTTATCATGGGTTGTACGGGGGCAATTTTTATCGTGCCGGTCGTTACAACCTCCACGGAGCTACGCATCCTTCACTCCTACGCCCAGTTTTATGTGGTGGTTAACACTTTCCACCGTGATTTCGACAGGCGTGGGAGCTTCAGGGTACCTTCTGCCAAGCCTGGGGGAAGGGTCGAAGTCCCCTCGGTTTCTTCTGACGAGGGGGAGGAATCTGGTACTCCGGATGAGCCTCTGGTGTCGTTGCCGAGGTGTGTAGTGCCTCTGCCGGCGGGGGCTTTGGTAGTCTCTTCCGGGAAGCGACGGGCTTCTGCTCCGAAGGAAGCTTCCCTTCGTAAGAGAAGGAAGGAGACGGTTGCTCGTCCTCTCCGTATTCCTGGTGTTGAGGTTCCCGGGAATGAGCCTGCATCTCCCTGTATCAGGGATGATTCTTTGGCCGGAGGTTCCTCGCCTTTCAGAGGGGGACCTTCTACAGTTCTGGCTGGCGGCGCCGGAGAGTCCTCGCTAGAGGCTGCTGTCGCTGCGGCTGCTCCAAGCAGCAGAGCGGGATTGCCTGCGTGGCCCCAACAGATGGAAGAATCTTCCTTGAGGTCAGTAGCGGGCGGAGTTACTCCTACGTTAGCAAGCGCGCTTAGCGAGACTCCGGCTGATGAACCTCGACCGCGTCTCGGGGAAGGCTTGATCGAACTCTTGGCGATATCGGTCGGCCCACCTCCTTCTCCAGGTATGACAGTTCGTATCGCGTCATTAAGGCGTGGCTTAGCTACATCTGCTGCAGATGCGTCGTATATGCCGTTGGCTCCGGGTAAATGTCGTTTCGATGTCTCCTCCTAGGAGGATTACCACTGTGTTTGACATTTTGCTTTCTTGTCCTCTTTTCAGGGGATGACGTCCACGGGGAGCATGGCATTGACGCGCCTTCCGGCTTTGTTCTGGCTCCTGGCGGTGACGTGGAGGCGCCGGATTTTGAGACAGGAGTGTCTTCGGGGGCTAGCTCGCCCGGGGAGGTTTCGTCGTCTCAAGGGGAGGACGAACCTGTCATCGTGACCTCGCCTGTTGCGAGTATGCCGATGACTTCGATTGTCGCCATCGCACCTTCTTCGGGCGTGCCACCTGTTGAGGCGGCGGTGGCTACCTCGTCTGCAATTGTGGCCGCTCCGGGCGCTCAGTCGGGTTTAGTCGCGTTGATCGAGCAGCATTCCAGCCTCGTCTACACTGGCTTAAAAACGATGATACCGATGGTGTTGGCGAAGAACCTTGACTTCGAGCTCCTGAAGAAGACTTCTCAGCTTTCGATCGAGGTTGTCAGGGGGCTTGGCAATCCCGGAGTGGCTGACGCTCGGGAGGCGGTGGTTAATGGTTTAGAGCAACCCATTAACGAATACTTGCAGCGGACTGAGGGCATCCTTGATGCTGATGTCCAGGCTCGGTACGACCTCATGTCTGAGCGGTTCGCTACAAAGCTTGAAAGCCTAGACAACTCTATCCAGACGCATAAGCTGGAGATGGATAGGAGAAGAGCTGTTGTGGAAGAAGCCCTTGCCGTTGAGATGCAGTGTCGATCCGAGCATGAAGGGAATGCGACGAGGGCCTCCAAGCTGCGGGAAAAACTTGCTCGGGCAGTGGAGTGGGCTTCCCAGTCGTTGGCAGGTTTGGAGGTAGCGACTGGTCGACTGAGCGAAGCGCGACGGGATCTGGACCGTGCGGAAGCTGCCCGTACGGGCTGTCTTCGGGCAAGGGCTAATCTGACCCTTACGTATACTCCGGAGGCACGGCTGGAGCAGGCTCGCGCCGATGCTTTGGCCCTTAGGAATGAGAGGATAGCTGCACTGGAGCGGCAGATTCATGGCCTGATTACTCCGCCATCTTGATGTACCCCTTCCTATGTAATTCTGCCTTCTTCGGGAATGAATAACAGCGACTCTTTTCTGACTGTTGTGGACCCATCATTTCGGAATATAAATGACAGGTTAGGTGAGAGTGATATTAGAGGTAGTATGGACGTGATAAACTCTCGATAAAATTCTTAGTGGGACATATCTATTCAGAGGTCATACGGACATGATAGAGTGTAACCCAACTAATTATGTTTTTGGAAGTAGTTTTGTTAGAATCGAGGTCCTTGCTATTTTCCTCTTTGATCAGGAGAGATTAGGCATAGTACCTTTTCAGGAATTTGCCGTTGATATGAGCCATTAACAGATCTCCGTTGGGCTGGGCTATCCTGTAGGCGCCGTTTGAGAACGTTGTCTCGATCACATAAGGGCCTTCCCATTTGGGCTGGAATTTGCCTTTACTTCTGTGAGTTAGAATCATCGGCCTTCTCACGGCTAGAACTAGCTCGCCGACTTTGAACACTCTTTCCTTTACTTTATGATTGAAAGCTTTGGAAATGCGTGCTTGGTAGAGCGCGATGCGCTGCTGAGCTTGGAGGCGTTTCTCGTCTAATCCTTCTAGCTCTTGGAGCCTCAACAGGTCATTCTTTTCTCGAGTCAGCTCACTAGTCACGGCTATTCGGAGCGACAGGATCTGGATTTTGATAGGAAGGACCGCCTCGCTTCCGTAGACTAGTGAAAAGGGGGTACAACCTGTTGGTGTCCGTACCGTTGTGCGGTATGCCCAAAGACATTCGCCCAGCTTCTCGTTCCAGTCTCTTTTGTTTGAAGAAACGAACTTCTTCAGGAGTTTGACAATAGTTTTGTTGAAGGCTTCCGCCAAACCATTAGCAGCTGGATAATATGCCGTAGAGGCAATGTTGTGTATCCGGTTTTTATCGCAAAACCGATGAAACGCTTGGCTGATGAACTGAGGTCCATTGTCGTGGATTATCCTTCGGGGAATCCCAAAACGATAAATGACATGGTGCTTGATGAAGCTGATTATGTCAGACGCCTTTACTTCAGCCAGAGGGATTGCTTCGGCCCATTTGGAAAAGTAATCTGTGATGGCCAGTATAAACCGGTGGCCTCTGGAGGAAGACGGGTGAATGGGCCCAACGATATCCATACCCCAGGCTTCGAAGGGCCAGGATGCAATCGTAGGATGTAGATATTCAGACGGTTGATGTATGAAGTCTGCATGGACCTGGCAGGCCCTGCATCGTTTTGCATAGCTGATCGCGTCTGTAATCATAGTAGGCCAGTAATAGCCCATTCTCCTGATGCGGTCCTGCAGCTTAGGACCGGACTGATGCGCTCTGCATACGCCGTCGTGAGCTTCACGGATAATCTGCTGTGCCTCGGCGCCAGCGAGACATCTTAACAGCAGTCCGTCGTAAGTCCGACGATACAGGTATTGTGAAGATGCATCGAAGTAGAAGCGTAACGATCGTCTCTTGACAGATACTGCTTCTTTGGGGTCCTCTGGCAAGATTCTATATGCCACGAAATCTATGAAGGGACTCGTCCAATCTCTTGTAGGAGGATCGGCGTTTACAGCGTAGCTGCGTTCTAGGTGACAGCTGTTCTTCACACAGAATAAATCTCTGTTAAGAAGGATTACCGAATCCTGCCTTCTTATAGGGTGGCTAAGTCCGCAGCTAGGCTGGCCAGGGCATCAGCTTCCAGATTCTGAGATCGAGGTACATGCTCTAGGAAGAACCCTTTGAACGTCATGGCTATCTCGACCGTTGCTTGGTGATAGGGGATGAGGTCTGGATTCTGGACTTCGTATATCCCCCTGACTTGGTTGACGATGAGCAGAGAATCGCCGAAAGCTTCCAGGGATTCCACCCCCAGCTCTTTAGCGACTTGGAGCCCGATTAGCAGGGTGTTGTATTCTGCCACATTGTTGGAGCAGGGCTCGCTAAGAGAATATGCTCGGTAGATGACGAGCTGATTTGGAGTAACTAGGACGACTCCTACTCCTGAAATGACGTTTCCCTTAGGACCGACTCTGGAGGCGCCATCGAAGAATAGTTGCCATACGTCACTTTCTCTTACAAAATTACATTCCGCAACTTCATCGGGGATGTCTTCGTATAGTTTGGAGGTCTCCGGGATTGGATGAGCTGCTAGGAAGTCGGCCAGTGCTTGGCCTTTGATGGACTTCTGTGGGACGTAGACCATGTCATATGGCGTCAGTAGCATTGCCCAAGTTGTGAGTCGGGAGTTAAGGGCACTTGGCTTGCTCATCAGCACCCGGAGAGGGTTGATCCTGGAGATGATATGAATAGTCTGGCCGGCGACATAGTGTCGCGTCTTCTGGACAGCGAACATCAGAGCCAAGCATTCCTTCTCCACTGGGTTGTACCAGTGTTTGGCCCCGACCATCATCCTGCTGAGGTAGTAGATAACCTGTTCATGACCCGCATCGTTCTTCTGTGCAAGGAGAGCTCCTAGCGAATGATCCATTGCCCGAACATACAGCAAGAAGGGTTTTCCCATGACGGGAGGCACCAGAACTGGTGGACTGGTTAGGTAGCGCTTGATATCCCCAAACGCTTGCTGGCAGGTTTCGTCCCATATGAAGGACACACCTTTCTTCATGAGGTGAGAGAAGGGCTGACATCTCCCCGAGAGGTTGGATATGAATCGTCGGATGTAAGCCAGACGTCCTTGGAACCCCCTGAGTTCCCTCAGATTACGGGGTGGTCGCATTGCTACGATCGCCTGGACTTTGTCAGGGTCTACTTTGATGCCTCTGACGGTAATGACAAATCCCAGGAATTTGCCACTGGATACCCCCAGAAAGGACTTTGTAGGGTTCATCTTGAGTTGATGCTGGCGTATTAACTCGAATACCGCCCTCAGGTCTCGAACGTGATCACCTTTGAGGTGGCTTTTGACAGCTATGTCGTCCACGTAATATTCTACTGTCTTGCGTAACTGCTCACGGAATATGTTACTCATAGCTCGTTGGTATGTAGCCCCGGCGTTCTTTAATCCGAAGGGCATGACCGTATAGCAATATACCCCCAGTGGTGTCCGGAAGGCAGTGTGCTTTTCGTCTTCCGGATGCATCTTGATCTGATTGTATCCCGAGAACCCGTCCATAAAAGACATGCGCTCGAAGCCGCAGGTGTTGTCGATCATGATGTCCGTGATGGGAAGGGGGAATTCATCTTTGGGGCAGGCCGCATTCAGATCTCGGTAGTCGATGCAGATACGTACCTTCCTATTTTTCTTCATGACTGGGACAACGTTGGCGACCCAGTCGGGATGTTGTTCTTCCCGGATGAAACCGCAGGTTATCAACTTCTTGACTTCGTCCTCGATGGCGTCCATCATATCCGGGCGAAACCGACGTTGGTGTTGTTTCACTGGCTTCGAATCGGTCGAAATATTGAGCTTATGAGTAGCTACCCTCGGGTCTAGGCCTGGCATGTCCTCATAACCCCATGCAAAGACGTCGACATATTCCTTTATCAGCTGTATGATCTCTTCCTTTTCAACTGGGGGAAGATTGTTACTGACAAATATTGGCTTTGGTGAGAGCTCACCCCCAACATTGACTTGGATAACTTCGTCCTTGGTGGGAGGTTCTCTCTGCTCGAAGCGGAATTCCCACTGTGTATCCATTTGTTGAGCCCAGGGGTCATTCTCGAACGGCTCCGTATCCTGTTCCTCGATTTCTGAGGGGCTTGTCATCACCATATTCACTGATAGTGTTAGTTTGAGAGCATCAGGTGAGTCGGAGGACGACGAGCTGCTCTGGGAAGATGGAAAGGGGTCCTCATCTGGCTTGGAAGTTGCGAGGGAGGTGGCATACCCCAACCCGAGATGAGTCTGTCGATAGCGGGGGTCACCGTGCGGCGGCGTCCGTCTGCCTCTTCCGTAGTTGAGGCCTGGCTTCCGCTTCAAGTCGTAGCACATATTTTGCATGATCCTTTGCGCTTGTGGGCTGTATTGGCGAACCTGCACTTTCCCGGTATCGTCATCGAAAGGATCTTCCTGGACAGTCGGTTGATTCCACATGCGACCAAAGATTATTGAATGCTGACTGCTGCAGGTAGGCGGGACAATGAAGATAGAATCCTCATGTGGCCCATATGCTGTGACGACGTCGGATGGTGACGTTACTTCCCAGACATACGGGCGGTAGGAGTTTATAGCTTCTAAGAACTTTTGAGCCATTGGTTCTACCTCGTCATGTGGAGTGGGTTAATGTTTTGGAATCTGAGTACCGACGTACCGGAAAAGAGGATGTTTATTATCATCTGGAACTCCGTTCCTGGTGGCATTTACATCAGTCGACTGCTGGTTGCGCCGAAGGTTGATGACTATGGGTGGAGGCTTCCGGTTCAAAGTGATTACTAGAGGATCACCCCCTTCTTCTGACTTGGTCTTTCTCAGGTGGACAGTCGTAGGTTCTATGGCTTTTGGACGAGCGGTTCGTCCTTTCACTCTGATTGACAGTGGTAGTGTGATAGAGGGCTCTTCGGGCTCCCGGTGGGATTCCTTCTTCGCCACTCCTGGCACTTCTTCCGTGTGGTCATGGGAATACAACACGGCATCGGAATAGTAGGATTCTACTCCTTTAAACGGGTTTAGGTCAGCCACCTCCGTTTGTACGGTTCCTTGTGTGTCTACATATTTAAGGCATTGATGTAGGGTTGAAGGAACGATGTTGTGGTCGTGGATCCATGGTCTTCCCAGCAAAATATTGTAGGATACCTCTGAATCGATGACGTAACATGTGGCCACTGATCTAAGGTTGCCGATCTGGACTTTCAAGAAAATCTTCCCTAATGGTTTACTCCTTCCGGCGTTGAAACCCACGATTGTAGTGGTAGTGTAAGCCATCTCGCTGGTAGGAATTCTCAGTGGCCCGAGCAGACTGTGAGGGATGATGCTGATCGACGATCCCGGATCTATGTGAATCCAGTCGACCTCCATGGAACCGACGTACCCGGTGTAATAGAGGGGCCTGTCATGTCTATTATGTTTTAATAGCATGTCGTCTTGAGTGAAAGTGATATTCGGGACCACCTCCATCACGCTGTGGCATTGAGGACATGCCACTGGTTCCTCGTCGGGGTACTTGAGCTGGATCAAGTATACTTCCGCCTGCATTAGTGCTTCACTCAGGGCTAGACGAGCGTCGGGGGAGAGCCTGAGTAGCTCGAAGATGGACAACCTGGCTGGCGTATTGGCCAGTTGGGCCAGGATGTCAAATTTGTACGACTTCTCTAAACCTTTGCTCGGAATGTTTTTCACAGGTTTGTCGAAGCGTACTTCTTTCTGTTTTGCCTTTTCCGCCGGAGTAGGTTTCGCAGAGCTGATGCTTGGCACGACGGGATCTTGCTCTGACGGTTTGGTAGCTGGAGCGTCAGCCGGCGCACCTTCCTGATTTGCTCCGTCGTTGTCGAGGTAGGCCCTCCCTGAACGGGTTGCGACAAGTACCTCGTCTCCGTCTGATATAGAAGTTGTGACCATGTAGCATGATCTGTATTTGGGATTCTTCTTGGGGGTAGCCCTGGTTGCCTTGGTCTCTTCCTCGAGATCCGACACCAAATCTTGGTGAACCCACATAATCTCGCCTCGCCGGATAGTTAGGGGCACCAGGTTGTGACCTTGATCCCTAGTAGGGGGAAGGTTAACGAGGCTCATCGTTGCCCGGGAGATAGGTGTAACACCATCAGGGACCTTTTGGGGAGGCAAATTGCCAAACTGCAGAGAGATCATGTTGGCCGTGACCGTTTTCTCGGTGTTGTGCAGAGTGATGGCCTTAGCATCGATCAACCCCTGGATCTTCCTTTTTAGTACATAGCACGCCTTTGTCGGGTGGTGTACGTATCTGTGGAAGATGCAGTATTTTGGGTCGTCAGTATTGCCGACCTCCTGGGGCCGCCTTAGTCCTGGGAGGGTGATCTTGCCACTTTTGACGAGACATTCGAAGATACTTGGGATATCGTCGTCGTCGAAAGAGTAGACTTCGACGGGCCTCGGAGCCCCCGATTTCGCTTGGGCGGTCGCCGCAATCTTTGGCCTGGCCGTGTTGATTGCCAGTGCTTCCTTCCCTTTGGGACCACGATGATGGTCGCTGCTAGGGGATGACCTCTTGCTTCTATCAGAGGCGGAGATCATGATGCCATTGTCGCGCGCCTTGTGACTGTTGTCTTCGGCGGCTACCGCCGAGAGGATGAACGAGGGCCAATCATGGAACTGATATGGTCCTGTGAATACTGAGACCACGGGAAGGAGGTTCTTCCTGCAAATGTCCACCAATGCTGAGTCTGGAACTCCTTGAGGCATCTGTAAGGTGGCCTGACGAAAGCGTTCGATGAAGATGCGAACGTCTTCCTTTTCCTTCTGCTTGACTTCGATGAGAGAGGACATAGACATGTCCATTCCTCCCTCGTAGAATCGTGTGAAGAATAGAGCTTTGAAATCCTCGAAGGAAGTAATGCAGTTGTCCGCCAAGCTACTGTACCACTGATAGGCTACTCCTGAGAGGCAGCCTTTGAACACCCGAGTGAGGAGGGCATCGTTCCCTTGTAGCAGCACCGTCATCATACTGAAATAGTTCATGTATTGGCTTGGTGATATTTTTCCCTCGAACAGAGCCATCGCCTGAGGTTTGTATTTTGGAGGGAAAGGGACCTCTTCCCAGATAGCTGGGTACGGCTGGTTGATTCCCAGTTTCTTGAGCTGATCTTTGTGCTTCAAGGCATCGAACTGGGCTTTCAACTCCCGGACCGCCTGCATCGGATTTTCCGTTGGAAGCGGAGGAACTGCTGACTCTTGATCTAGAGCAGGTTCTTGGCTTGGGCTGGATGGTGGCAAGTCCACCCCCACATGTATCTAAGTTGGCAGAACCGATGCTTGAGCCATGGCAGTTGCGTGCTGAGTTAGCATCATCTGGTGCATATTCTCTATTACGGATTGCATTTGTTTCAGCGACGTCTCCAGGTCAGTGATGCGTTGTTCTGCGTCTCCTGATGGCGACGCTCCCTCGCATTCGTCTTCGATGGCATAAGCTCCCATTTCTCTGGGCGTCGTCGAAGGGTAAGTATAGGTCGCTGCAGAAGTCGACTCTATACTCTCGGCATCTGATCTGGGAGATCGGCGACCCCCAGCGTCGGAATCAGACGAGTACGGAGCAGGTAGCTGTGACCTTGCACGGGTGTTTTGGAATACCCCAGCTTCAGCGTTCCTGAGGAGGTCTTCGAATTTTCTCTGGCTCGGAGGTCCAGAGGGAAGACGCTTTGAGCTCGACCCTCTTCTAGGTATGCGTGAAGCCATGTTCACGGACGCATACGCGTGCTCCTCTTTCGGGAAAGATTGAGAGTAGTTCAATCGGTCGAAGATCGATCGTTTTGCTTTAGAACAGTAGCAGTCAATCACAATCTTATGACTATTACAACATTGTTCCCTAGGGGGCGTAATAGACATGTTGGAAGGTCCCCTCTCCTTACGCTTCTGGATTAGGCATTCGCGTAGGTCAGAAGTAGCAATTTGAGCTTGTTTTGTGCCGTAGGACTTACCCAGGCGTGATTTGGAGATTCGCTCAGACAGGCGTAAAGCTGAAGAGGTGTTCAGTCGACCGTCGTCTTCCCGCGTAATCCGGAGGATAGGCAGATTGCTTCTTCGCTGGTGTAACGGCCGAGGAGTTGAGTACTCGCCTGCTTGCTTCCTCTTGCGGAGATCACGGCGCTCATCTGGTTCGTCGTAGAGGTCAGATGTCGTCTTGCGCGTGGAGCGTGATCTGTTCTTCCGATTTGGCGTTGAGGCACCGTCGGAAGTTTTGTCTGTACCGCACGTAGCGGAAGACAGGTTCCTACGCGTGGAGCGCAGAGGATACTTCTGGGTCAGCGCTGAGGCTTTGCCCAAAGTTTTGTCTGTACCGCACGTAGCGGGAGACTAATTTCTGCGCGTATAGCGCAGTGGATACTCCTGGGTTAGCGCTGAGGCTTTACCAGAAGTTTTGTCTGTACCGCGCGTAGCGGGAGACTGATTTTTGCGCGTATAGCGCAGTGGATACTCCTGGGTTAGCGCTGAGGCTTTACCAGAAGTTTTGTCTGTACCGCGCGTAGCGGGAGACTGAATTTTACGTGCGGGGCACGGAGGGAGCGATGCTACCACCTCATTGGTCGGAGAGATCGGAGAGTCCACAGGAACGGCGGAGGATGTCTTGGGCATCCACACTTTGCGTAGCTTCCTGTTGTCTTGGACGGAGAGAGAGTGAGAGCTACCCCCAGTCCGAAGCATGTCTTCGTAGGCAGACTGGTCGAAATGAACGACCAGTGTCTTCTTCACGGTTCCTACAGATACCGCATCGTGTTGAGCAATTACTTCCTCGTCAGAAGAGAAAGACGTCCCCAGCAGAGTCGCCATCTTGTTTGTGGTATTAAACGAAAGAATAAAAGTGTATTTCAATGACAGGGTTTATACGAGACCCGTGCCCTTTGGTTTACAAACAAACTTGTACAATTCGATCCTATACGAGGATACCGGAGTACAATTTATTTAATCTGGGTATAAATTGTTATAGGTGTCTGATCTGCGGTCGATCACTTTAGCCCTTGGACTACACGATGTTGAAGAAGTGCCGTGGAAGACAGGATGCAGCTTCGGAGGTTGCGAAGGGGGATGGATGCGCGATGCTGAAGGTCGTCGCTCCCTATTCCTTGCATGAGCTCTGTATTCTTCTCTCTCTCTCTGTCTCTCCCTCTTGATCTCCGGTTCGGTGACCTTGTTCGATCCTTCTTTCAAAGTTTCGAGCTTTGATCTGATATTGGTATTCTTGGCCAAATTTTCCGACCTTGTTCCCTATTGACAGGGGCCTCTATTTATAGAGTCTTTGGTGACAGTGACCACTCCGTTGGTATAGCAACCGAGGAGTGGACAGTAAAGCACCCTTTTACACAACGGTTAAAGTAACCAATGCCTGCGTAATAATGACCTTTTGAGTGAGCAAGAGTCGCGCGTCCAACTAAGGGGACGAAATGCGTATATCTGCTGCGGAGATCACGGCGTAGAAGCCACGTAGGTAGGTATCCCTTGTGTAGAAGAGGTTGGCGTAGAAGCCAAACGTCTGTCACCTTGGCATAGAAGCCAAATAGGCATAGAAGCCGAGTAGGCGTGGAAGCCGAGTAGTCGTAGAGACTGAGGGGGCGTGGAAGCCGAGCAGGCATAGAAGCCGAACAGGCATAGAAGTCGAGTAGGCGTGGAAGCCGAGCAGGCATAGAAGCCGAACAGGCATAGAAGCCGAGTAGGCGTGGAAGCCGAGCAGTCGTAGAGACTGAGGGGGCATGGAAGCCGTAGGAGCACAGATCATGAATGGGCGTAGAAGCCGCTGCGTACCGTGCCAGGGTGCTGATGTGGACGTCTTTAGCCGAAATTACGGCTTTTGGAGATCAAATCTTTGGCAGAGATTTGCCATCATCCTGTGCATTAAATGCGGAGACGTGCCTTGAGGGGAAACTGTCACCGCTCTGTGCATTATGACGGAGGGACGTGCCTTGAGGGGACACCGTCACCGCTCTGTGCATTTTGATGGAGGGACGTGCCTTGAGGGGACACTGTCACCGCTCTGTGCGTTTTGACGGAGGGACGTGCCTTGAGGGGACACTGTCACCGCTCTGTGTGTTTTGGCGGAGGGACGTGCCTTGAGGGGACACTGTCACCGCTCTGTGTGCTTTGGCGGAGAGACGTGCCTCGAGCCCTGTACGAAGCGCAGCTTTTGACGTGGCAGGCGGTTTGTCTTCTGCGGAGCGTAAAACAGCCCATGTTTGCCTGTGTAAAACAAGGCAGCGTGTTCTCTTTGCACGCGAAAGAGCGGTTTTACGCCGGGGGATTTTAGTAAGCACCGGTTTGGTGATATTTTAACCAAATCCTCTGCATTAAATGCTGAGATCCGCCATCATACTATGGAGCGCGTCCCGAGGGGTCTGCCCCTGTTCCCAACCGTCGTTTGGGTAGCTGTGCAGCACTTTTTGTCAGGAGTCAGAGGTCAGGTTTACTGCGTGACTGGACAGTTTCTTTTCGGGAATACGAAGCGTTCCTCGTACGCTTTAACGCTGTTTTGAGAGCGGCTGGGTTTTACGCCATGGAGGCAATGAAGAACCCTGTTTTACGCTGGATGGCTCTGAAGGCCTCTGCTTACGCTGCTCTGTATCAAGACGCTGCGTAGATCTTCCAAGCATTTTTTTCATGCTTCTACAACAGTCTGCTCAGGCCGCTGAGGACTCCTACCAGCGAATTGGCTTACACCTCCACTACGATCGTGGGTTTCAACGCCGGAAGAAGTAAGCCGTTGGGGAAAATTCGCCTGAGGATCTAGATTGGCAACCTCAGATCGGTGGCCACGTGTTACATCATCGATTTAGAGGTGTCCTACAATATTTTGCTGGGAAGACCGTGGATCCACGACCACAACATCGTCCCCTCAACTCTACATCAATGCCTCAAATATGTAGACCCCCAAGGAACGGTACAAACGAAGGTTGCTGACCTAAACTCGTTTAAAGGAGTAGAATCCTACTATTCTGATGCCGTGTTGTACTCTCAAGATCACACGGAAGAAGTGTCAGGCGAGGCAGGGAAGGAATCCTACCGGGAGCCAGGAGAACCCTCTGCCGCACTACCGCTGTCAATCAGAGTGAAAGGACGAACCGCTCATCCAAAAGCCAGGGAGCCTATGGCTATTCACCTGAACAAAACCAGGTCAGGAAAAGGGAGTGATCCTCCAGTGGTCACTTTGAACCAGAAGCCTCCACCTTTGGTCATCAACCTCCGGCGCAACGGGCAGCCGACCGATGTAAATGCGACCAGGAACGGAGTTCCAGATGATAATAAACATCCTCTTTTCCAGTACGTTAACGCTCAGATTCCAAATCAGGAGTCCACTTCCCATGACGAGGTATAACCCATAGCACAAAAATTCTTGGAAGCCATGAACTCCTACCGTCCGTATGTCTGGGAAGTAGCGTCATCATCCAACGTCGTCACAACATATGGACCATATGAGGATTCTATCTTCGTTGTCCCACCTACCTGCAGCAGTCAGCATTCAATAGTCTTCGGCCGCATGCGCAATCAATCGACTGTCCAGGAAGATCCTTTCGATGACGATGCTGGAAAAATGAAAGTTCACCGATACAGCCCGCAAGCTTTGAGGATCATGAAAAATATGGGCTACGACTTGGAGCGGAAGCCAGGCCTCAACAACGGAAGAGGCAGACGAACGCCGCCACGCGGCGACCCCCGTTATCAACAAACTTGTTTCGGGTTAGGGTATGCCACCTCCCTTACGACTTCCAATTCAGACGAGGATATTTTTTCCTCTTCTCAGAACAGCTCGTCGCCCTCCGACCCACCTAACGCTCTCCAGCAAGCATTATCAGCAAACATGGTGGTGGCAGATCCCTTTGAAGCAGACGAACAAGATTCTGAGTCGTTTGAGAATGACCCTTGGGCTCAACAAATGGATACACAGTGGGAATTCCGCTTCGAGCAGAAGGAACCTCCCACCAAAGACGAAGTTATCTAGGTTGATGTTGGGGGTGAACTTTCGCCAAAGCCGATATTCATCAGTAACAATCTTTCCCCAGTCGAAAGGGAAGAAGTTATCCAGCTGATAAAAGAATATATCGACGTCTTTGCGTGGAATTATGAAGACAAGCCGGGCCTTGACCCGAAGGTGGCTACTCATAAACTCAATATATTGACCGACTCGAAGCCTATGAAGCAGCACCAACGCCGGTTCCACCCGGATATGATGGACGCCATCGAAGCTGAAGTCAAGAAGTTGATAGCCTGTGGTTTCATCCGGGAAGAACAACATCCCGACTGGGTCGCCAACGTTGTCCCAGTCATGAAAAAAAATAGGAAAATACGTATCTGCATCGATTACCGAGATCTGAATGCAGCCTGCCCCAAGGATGAGTTCCCTCTTCCCATCACGGACATCATGATCGACAACACCTGCGGTTTTGAACGCATGTCTTTTATGGACGGATTCTCAGGATACAATCAGATCAAGATGCATCCCGAAGACGAGAAACACACTGCCTTCCGGACACCGTTGGGAGTATATTGCTATACGGTTATGCCCTTCGGATTGAAGAACGCCGGGGCTACATACCAACGGGCTATGAGTAACATATTCCATGAGCATTTACGCAAAACAGTAGAATGTTACGTGGACGACATAGCCGTCAAGAGCCGCCTTAAAGATGATCACATTCAAGACTTGAGGACGGTATTCGAGTTAATGTGCCAACATCAACTCAAGATGAACCCTACGAAGTCCTTTCTGGGTGTATCTAGTGTCAAATTCCTGGGATTTGTCATCACCGCCAAAAGCATCCAAGTGGACCCTGATAAAGTCCAGGCCATCATAGAAATACGACCGCCCCGTAATCTGAGGGAACTCCGGGGATTTCAAGGCCGTCTGGATTATATCCGGAGGTTCATATCCAACCTCTCAGGAAGATGCCAGCCCTTTTCGCATCTCATGAAGAAAGGTGTATCCTTCGTATGGGACGAAACCTGTCAACAAGCGTTCGGAGATATCAAGCGCTATCTCACCAGTCCGCTAGTTCTGGTGCCTTCCGTCATGGGAAGACCATTCTTGCTGTACGTTCGAGCAATGGATCATTCGCTAGGAGCTCTTCTCGCACAGAAGAACGATATGGGTCATGAACAGGCTATCTACTACCTCAGCAGGATGATGGTCGGAGCCGAACACCGGTACAACCCAGTGGAGAAAGAATGCTTGGCTCTGATGTTCGCTATCCAGAAGACGCGGCACTATGTCACCAGCCAGACTATCCATATCATCTCCTGGATCAACCCTCTTCGAGTACTGATGAGCAAGCCAAGTGCTCTTAATTCTCGAATCACGACTTGGGCGATGCTGTTAACACCATATGACATGGTATACGTCCCGCAGAAGTCCATCAAAGGCCAAGCGCTGGCTGACTTCCTAGCAGCTCATCCGATCCCGGAGGCCTCCAAATTATACGAGGACATTCCCGACGAAGTTGCAGAATGTAATTCCACAATGAAAAGTGACGCATGGCAACTGTTCTTCGACGGCGCCTCCAGGACTGGTCCCCAGGAAAATGTGGTTTTCGGGGTAGGAATTATCCTGGTCACTCCTGATAAACTCATCATCTACCGAGCATATTCTCTTAGCGATCCATGCTCCAACAATGTGGCAGAGTACAACGCTCTGCTAATCGGGCTCCAAGTCGCCAAAGAGCTGGGGGTCGTCTCCCTGGAAGCTTTCGGTGATTCTCTGCTTATCGTCAATCAAGTCAGAGGAATATATGAAGTCCAGAATCCAGACCTCATCCCCTATCACCAATCAACGGTCGAGATAGCCATGACATTTAAAGGGTTCTTCCTAGAGCATGTACCTCGATCTCAGAATCTGGAAGCTGATGCCCTAGCCAGTCTAGCTGCGGATTTACCCACTCCTATAAGAAGGCAGGATTCGGTAATCCTTCTTAACAGAGATTTATTCTGTGTGAAGAATAACTTTCACATAGAACGCAACTACGCTGTGAACACAGACCCCCCTAGAAGAGACTGGAGAAGTCCCTTCATAGATTTCGTCGCATACGGAATCTTGCCAGAGGACCCCAAAGAAGCAGTATCCGTCAAAAGACGATCATTACGCTTCTACTTCGATGCATCTTCACAATGCCTATATCGCCGGACCTACGACGGACTGCTATTAAGATGTCTCTCTGACGCCGAAGCACAGCAGATTATCCGGGAAGCTCACGACGGCGTATGCGGAGCGCATCAGCCCGGTCCTAAGCTACAGGAGCGTATCAGGAGAATGGGCTATTACTGGCCCACTATGATCACAAACGCGATCAACTATACAAGACAATGCAGAGCCTGTCAGGTTCATGCAGACTTCATACATCAAACGTCTGAATATCTACATCCTACGGTTGTATCCTGGCCTTTTGAAGCATGGGGTATGGATATCATTGGTCCTATTCACCCGTCTTCTTCCAGAGGTCACCGGTTCATACTGGCCATCACGGATTACTTCTCCAAATGGGTAGAGGCGATCCCTCTTGCTGAGGTAAAGGCATCTAATGTAATCAGCTTCGTCAAGCATCACGTTATTTATCGCTTTGGGATTCTTCGAAGGATAATCCATGACAATGGACCTCAGTTCATCAGCCAAGCGTTTTATCGATTTTGCGATAAAAATCGGATACATAATATTGCCTCTATGGTATATTATTCAGCTGCTAATGGTTTGGCGGAAGCTTTCAACCAAACCATTATCAAGCTCTTGAAGAAGTTTGTCTCTTCAAACAAAAGAGATTGGGATGAGAAGTTGGGCGAATATCTCTGGGTGTACCGCACAACGGTACGAACACCAACAGGTTGTACCCCATTTTCACTGGTCTACGGGAGCGAAGCAGTTCTCCCCATTGAAGTCCAGATCCCGTCACTCAGGATAGCCATGACTAATGAGCTGACTCAAGAAAAGAATGACTTGTTAAGGCTGCAAGAGCTAGAGGGATTAGACGAGAAATGCCTCTAAGCTCAACAGCGCATCGCGCTCTACCAAGCACGCATTTCCGGAGATTTCAATCATAAAGTAAAGGAAAGAGTGTTCAAAGTCGGCGAGCTAGTTTTAGCCGTAAGAAGGCCGATGATTCTTACTCACAGGAGTAAAGGAAAATTTTAGCCCAAGTGGGAAGGCCCTTATGTGATCGAGACAACGTTCTCGAACAGCGCTTACAGGTTAGCCCAGCCTAATGGAGACATGTTCATGGCTCCTATCAACGGTAAATTCCTGAAGAGGTACTATGCTTAAACCTCCTCTACTCAAGTAGAATATAGCGAGAATCTCAATTCTGACAAAACTACTTCCGAAACGAAACTAGTTAGGTCATATTCTATCATGTCCGTATGACCTCTGAATAGATATGTCCTGCTAAAAGTTTATCGAGAGTCTATCACGTCCATACTACCTCTGATATCACTCTCGCCCAAACCTGTCATTTACATTCCGAAATAATGGGTCCACAAAGTCAGAAAAGATTCGCTTTATTTATTCCCGAAAAGATCAGAATTACATTAGGGAAGCAAAAAAAAAAAAGAAAGGGTACATCATTGTGGGGGAGCGGTCAGATCGCGAATCAGCTTCGCCAGTGCAGCTACCCTCTCGTCCCTGGAAACCAAGGCATCAGCGCGGGCCTGTTCCAGCCGTGCCTCGGGATTGTTCGTAAAGGACAATTCGGCCCTTGCCCGAAGAGAGCCAGCTCGGGCAGCTTAAGCACGCTCCAGGTCCCGTCGTGCTGTGCTCAGTCGAACAGTCGCTACATCTAGACCTGCCAACGACTGAGAAGCCCACTCCTCTGCCTGAGTGAGTTTTTCCTTCAACTTGCGGGCCCTCGCTACGTTCCCTTCATGCTCGGATTGGCACTTCGTCTGAAGAGCAAGAGCCTCCTCCACGACAGCTTTTCTTTTATCCATCTCCAGCTTATGTGCTTTGATGGAGTTATCTAGGCTCTCCAGCTGTCTGGTAAGCCGCGCAGTCATGAGGTAGTATCTGGCCTGGACCTCAGCTTCAAAATTGCCCCGAGTCAGCTGCAAGTATTCGTTAATGGGTTGCTCCAACCCATTAACCATCGCCTCCAGGGCATCAGCTACCACAGAATCGCCGAACTCCCTGACCGCCCCAATCGAAAACTGGAAAGCCTTCTTCAGACGCTCAAAATCTAAATTCTTCGCCAACACCATTAATATCAGCATTTTCAAACTGGTGTAAAAGAGGCTGGTATACAGCTCGGTCAGTGCAACCAGATCTGGTTGAATGCCAGAAGTGGCCGCGATATTGGCAAGTTCCCCTCCCGGAATGATTGTGGACGAGGTGGCCACAGCCGCCGCCTCGACGGGTAGTACGACCGAAGAAGGTACGACAACGACGGTCGAAGTCATCGGCATACTCGCAAGAGGCAAGGTCACGATAACGGGTTCGTCCTCCTCTGGAGGTGATAAAACTACTCCGGGCGAGCTGGCCCCCGAAGGTATTTCCTCCTTGAAGTCGAACGCCTCCGTATCATCGTCAGGAGCCCGAGCAGAGCCAGAAGGCGCTTCAGCTCTATACTTCCCGTGGACGCCATCCCCTGAGAAGAAAACAAGAAAGTTGATATCAATATGATAGTAATCTTTCTAAGAGGAGACATAAAGATGACCTTTACCCGTAGCCAAAGGTATATATGTCGCGTCTGCAGCCGATGTAGCTATATCACGCCTTAATGACGCAATACGGACTGTCATACCAAGAGAAGGAGGTGGGCCAACCGACATCGCCAGAAGCTCTACCAAGCCTTCACCAAGACGCAGTCGAGGTTCGTCAGCTGGAATCTCGCTAGTCATGCTCACGGATGCGGCAGGAGTTTCATCCGTTACTGGTCTAGGGAAAGATTCTCCCATTTGCCTCGGCCACGCAGGCGATTTCATTCCACTACCGGAGGCAGTGGCAACAACGGCAGCCTCAAGCAGGAGTTCTCCGGCACCGCCAGCCGAAACTGAGGGTCCCTCTCCGAAAGGCAGGGAACCTCCAATCAAAGAGACATCCCCAACAGGAGAGACAGCAGGTTCCTCTCTAGGAGCCTTGATGCCAGGAATCTGGAGAGAACGAGCAACCGTCTTCTTCTTCCTCTTGCGAGGGGAAGTCTGCTTCGGGGCAGGAGCCCTTCGCTTCCCAGAGACCGCCAAAGCCCCCGCAGGCGGAGGCACTTCACACCTCGGCACCGACACCAGAGGCTCATCCGGAGTGACGGACTCCTCACCCTCGTCAGATAAAACCGAGGGGACTTCGACTCTTCCCCCAGACTTGGGAGAAGGCACCCTAAAGCTTCCACGCATGTCAAAATCGCGATGGAAGGTGTTGATCGCCACGTAGAACTGGGCATACGAATGGAGGATACGTAGCTCCGTGGAGAGTGTGACGACCGGCATGATAAAGGTTCCTCCCGTGCAGCCCATGATAAAATACCGCCATCCTCTGGCTCCATCAATGAGTCCGCCCATGGACCTGAAGCTGGTGACGGCATTGCCCACGTGCAGCTGATCGTACCCAAACTGCCTGGCGAACCGACTGGGCAAGTAAGGCTCGAAGAAGCAATGATCTTCACTTCTGTACAGCAAATGGGAGGGTCTGATGCAGACCAACCAATTAAAAGGTTTCGGAGAAAGATTGGTCTTCTCTTCACCTAAATCCTCAAGCCTAATCCCCGACTGATTACGATGCACAGAGGGGACAGTGCAGAGGAGCTTCCAGCAATGACCGAGGCTCAGCACTAGCCGACAGTCTAAGACTGTGTTCACGTTCCAGAGGGAGTCCTTGTAGTTCAGCAAGAATCTACCCCCTGAACTACTGCCAGGGCCGGTAGACATCACCCGGGGGTTGTGGAGAATTAACCATCCTATCAAGTACAGGTATGGAAACTCTACCAGGGGAAAGCTATCACGCCGAGCTTCATCAACGAGCAGTACGTCAGTCATGGCCCTCAGACCAGCCTGTATACGGCACACCATGGCAGGGAGCAAGCCCAGTCTTGCCCTGAACACCAGACGAACAGCGGGCCACAGGATGTTCCGGTGGATGCGGTCCGCAGACGCGATGTCGGGCACCACTACTCGATGCAGCCATAGGGAGAGAAAGCCCGCCAGCCGGGCTTCCTCAGACAAAGGCCTGCGACAGCGCCTCAAGTAACTATAGGCCTTGGTGCATTCAGGGTACTTTCCTACCCCGTCATTGAGAATCTGATCTGGAGCTTTAGCCTCCTCCATAAGATCCTCGACGACCTGGGCACTGAGCATGCCCAAACAGTTCACAGGCTCATTCTTGCCCCCCAAAACTTTCTCCGACTTGACGGCCCTGGCCCGGTGAAAGAAGAGGTAGGACATCCACTTAGTGGTGTGAGCCAAATCAGAAGGCTCATTATAAAAAGCAGTGCACGCGAAGTAGTAGCACATCAGCTCCTGATACACCTCCACAACCCGAGGGTCCGAGTCCTCTAACTACCTGTTGGTGGGAACATACTCTTCATATGGGGTGTCCCCCATCGACAGTCTCGAGATCACTGTCATTTCGTGGAGGGCCAACCCCAACTCCCCCAGTGGAGTGGCGAAGGTCCCGGTGAGCGAAATGTATCGCTCCATCAGTGCCAGAAACAGGTTAGGGTTGGGAGGCAACCCAACACTCGTCGCGCTCACGGCAGCATACAGTCCTATGACCTCCAGCTCTCTCCGAAAATGTTTCAAAGCCCAGTTAACTAGGCAAGTCCATCGGAGGTTTGCTGGGGTTATCCACCCATTGCACCGAGGATTCTCCTTGGGGTATACCCCCCTCGCACCATGAAGTCGTTGCAGAAAGTCGACAATTGGACCGGCTGGATCACTGAACTGTCTTCACTCGGGACGCTGCCCGGGCACAGTCCCCTGAACAACGTCATGACGCCAGAAGGGCGACTGACAAACGACCCCTGGTCAACTCCTTTCAGACGAAAGATCTTTCCCGGCTTGCCGTGAAGATCGGGAGTCAGCGTCCACGACATCCTCCTGGAATGTGTGGCATGGAAGAAAGCCGAGATGGGATAATCTCTCGGCATCGTGGGCAGATACAAGACCACACTCTCGGCGGGGAAAACCCAGCGTTCTCTCTTGGGCTTCGTCTGGGACTGTTTGTCAATCATGTCCCCAAAGAGAAAGGCCGGCTTGATGTACTGGTTCCCGTCTATGTACGTCAGGGGCTCTCCGTTAATCATGTTCAGCAATGTCCGCTCGCCCTGAGCCGATATCAAGATCCCCCTTCCTTCAGGATACTGGGGTCCGGAGATAGGAAATGTCACGTGCGACAGATCCTCCAGATAGTTCGAGTGCAGCATCCCGGCAGCGGAACCCATCACCTCGGCCAGTGGAGACTCATGCAAGTTAACTACGAAAGTATAAGAAAAATACGTCATTACAACTCTTGCAACATAAAGACCAAGAGACGACAGTCTGTGCTTTACGCCAAGACTATACAAAATTTGGTCATTTTACGCCGGAAGTCACATCCTGAAGCGTAATTGGCGGTATACAGTCTGTGCTTTACGCCAGACTGCCAAAATTCTAGTTATTACGCCGGAGGTCCCATCCAAAGCGTAAAACTAAAATTTTATAGTATACACCAAGTTTTCGGCAGTCAGAGCTTTTACGCTCAAAACTGCAAAAACTTAGAGTTTTTACGCTGGCACATTAGAAATGTGGGCGTAAAAGATGAAAACGTCTCCGTGCGTCATATTCCTCAAAGAGGCTATCAGCACAGAAGACGACCTAGCGCGGTCACGTTCAACGTGTGCGAAGGATTTTTTTTCGTCGTTCTTTGTCATCCCAAAGGCTATACCTCTAAGGCCGGGTGCGCTACTCGTCGGCGGAATACTTCGCTCAGAAGAAAGTTTACCTTGCCCGACCGAAGACTCTCTCGCTGGGGCAGAAGAACGAGAAGAAGAACCTATACTCTTTCCCTTAGTGGAAGGGATTTGTTTCGGCGCTATTTTTGAAAACTCAGAGTGCTCGGAGAAAGAACGAGGGGAAAAACTCAAACAGTCGAAGGCTCTCTTTCGCAGAAGTCGGATAAAAAGTTTTTTCTCTCAAAAGTTTGGGATATATAGAGTTCGGGCCAACTCCTCGAACCCTCGGACGGGCTCCTCGAAACCCCAACCAAATCTCACAAATTAAATATTTGGTTATGATTAGGTACTACGTCAGCCCACTACTCTCAAAAGACGGACAGTCAGCAAATTCGAAGAGTTTTTCGTACAAAAGTAGGTCAGCGGTTCCTATGCTAAGGAGCTTTCTACGCTCGACAGCAACAGATCTACTATTTTACGCTCGCAAGCTATAAGTCTATGGTTTTATGCCCGGATGCCTTTGTGCTCGGTAGCTTTTATGCTCAAGAGGCTACAAACCTACGACTTTACGCTCAGCAGATACCAAATCAATGATCTCACGCTCGGTGGCATTTAGTTTACGCTCGGAGGCAACAGATCCGCAACCTTTACGCTCGGAAGATTTCTTTTATTCACAGGCTACAAATCTACAGTTCTACGCTAAGGAGCATTCTACGCTCGACAGCAACAGATCTACGGTTTTACGCTCGCAAGCTATCAGTCTATGGTTTTATGCCCAGATGCCTTTGTGCTCAGTAGCTTTTATGCTCGAGAGGCTACAAACCTACGACTTTACGCTCAGCAGCTACGAATCTACGATCTCATGCTCGGTGGCTTTCTTCGCTCAATAGACTACGAACTCAGGATTTTCAGCTCATCTACACTATGGATCTCTGACTTTCTACATGTCCGAACAGTTCTTAAGACGGTCGATTACATGAGTTCACACAGAAGATACTTCTTCTTGACCTCAAAATAGCCCAAGTACCCAAAGCATACAGAGTTCAAACATTAAGAAATTACTCTTCTCTGGTCAATTAGAGATTCACCCAGGCTCCAGTCTGAATATCTCGTTTATCAAAATGGCAAACTCAGCTCGACAGCCATTCCTCGACCCTGTTCCAAGGGATTTTTCGAGAAGCCATTCTTGAAGACGAAGTCTGAACAAAAATTCTGTTCATCAGAAGTAAAAACTCTACGCGGTTCCTCAGTCTTAGCAGCAGAACAGTTCTTCTAAATGTTCAAAATGCTCAACAGCGTTTTATGGACTATTCACTATGCATAAAGGACAGGACCTAGCACTCTTTCTAACAGAGTCGGCGTAAAGAATCAGACGTGTCGAAGCTACACATATTCAGACTTCACAGCAACGTATGGCAAAACGATCATATGCAGAGAAGAAAGACGATTTTTATTAAAGATTAAAGTCATGATTACATATGAGGGAAATCCTGTCTACAAAGGGTTTCTTCTTCATTTTCATGATTACATATGAGGGAAATCCCGTCTACAAAGGGCTTCCTCATCATTGTCGTCGGAAGATCGCACCCAGAATCTGTTCTACGAGGTTCTCGCATCGGTGCAGGTCTTCCTCTTCTTCCATGGCAGTTCATCGACCACCACAGTCATGAACAAGAAGATCGATGGCGGGAGGATACAGAACTGGGCCTGCATAAATGATGCAGATCCTACGTTTCGTATGCCATGACCGATCCAGTTGAGGCTTCTTTAAGACCCAACTCGATCGAGGACAGCAGTTACAGTTTGTCTGCTCTTGTCCGCAGAGGTCTCTGGAGAAAATATACAGCTTGCAAGCCGTGTGGTCAAATACGACCCTTCCCCTCTCTCGAAGAACAGCCATATAAAGTTGTTGATTATCCCGAGCAAGGGAGGCTAAGATATCCTTCCATGATCCATCGTTGCAGTGGACACTTGCTCGAAGACGCCGTCTTTTTCGGCTCCTTACACGCTGGAAGAATATGATCTCCTTCTTCCTCAGATCGACCCGACGAACTCCGGCGATCATCTCTGCGTGGTGATGGAAATATGGGGAGAACAGGTTGACTCCCCCAGCCTTTTTATAGGCGAAAGAGGTCACACCGGTCCCCAATAAATCCGTCATAAAGTCAGCATCGACCGTTTCAATGCTCCATTCAGAAATGTTTCGAGTCACGAGGAGCGGTTCATACTTCATTCAAAGCGTTCCAAATTCCGAAGAATTTGAAAGCTTTGAAGGGGGTCTTGTAGAAGCATGAAAAATACGCCGGATGGCTATACGCAGCATATTGGTGCAGAGCAGCGTAAGCAGAGGCCTTCAAAGCCACCAAGCGTGCAACAGAGCTTTTTCTGCTAAACCCAACGTGAAATATTAAAAGCTCAAAAGGCCACCCGCGTAAGGTAGTACGTCCAAGCCACTTCAGCATAAATGGGGTGCTTTATCGCCTCCAGGGCGTAAAACTCATCCTCTTTTAGACGTAGCATTGAGGTGTACAAGAGACGCTTCGTATTCTCCGAAGTGAACCTGTCAGACCCTGCAATGATCCTACAATGAACCTGACGTCTGGACTTCTGACAAAGGGATACGGCTCGACTACCCAGACGACGGCTATAATGATGGCACAGTACTGCGACCCAGGCTGTCAAATACTGCCATCTCCTTTGCGTAAACTGCTTTTACAAGCACAAAGGGATACACTGCCTTGTTTTACACAGGCAGACACGAGCTATTTACGTTCTGCAGTAGACAAACCGCCTGCCACATCAAAAGTTGTACTCCGTATGGGGTCGAGGTACGTCTCTACGTCTAATGCACAGAGCGATGACAGTTTCTCAAGGCACGTCTCTGCGACTGATGTGCAGAAGGGGTTGCAGACCTTCAAAGACATGCCTCCACATTTAATGCATAGGATGGTGGCAAATCTCGACATTTAATGCAAGAGATTTGATTATATCTTCAAAAGCCGTAATTCCGGCTAAGGCGTCCCCATCAGCACTCTGGCACGGTACGCAGCGGCTTCTACGCCCATCCAGCTCCTATGCCTACTTGGTCCTGTACTCACTCGGTCTTTATGACCACTCGGTTTCTACGCCTGCTCGGCTTCAACGCCCATTCGGCTTCTACGCCTGCTCGGCCTCTATGACCACTCGGCTTCTACGCCTATTCGGCTTCTACGCCTATTCGGCTTCTATGCCTGTTTGATAACTATTTGGCTTCTATGCCATGGTGACAGACATTTGGCTTCTATGCCAACCTCTTCTACACAATGGATACCTACCTACGTGGCTTCTACGCCGTGATCTTCGTAGCGATTATACGCATTTTGTCCCTTAGTTGGACCTGCATCACACGCTCATTCAAAGGATCATCTATACGCAGGCATTGGTTACTTTAACCGTTGTGTAAAAGGGTGCTGTACTTTCCATTCCTCGGTTTCTATACCGACGGAATGGTCACTGTCACTAAAACTCTATAAATAGAGACCTCTATCAATGAGGAACAAGGTCGACAAATTGGAAGGTCAGAAAATTGGTCAAGAAACCAATATCAGATCCAAGGTCAAGAAAGAGAGAGAGAGAATCCGGAGCTCAGGCAGAGAGTAGGGATCGACGACTTTGGCATCGTGCATCCACCCTCTTTTGCAACCTTCGAAGCAGTTTCCTGTCTTCTACGGCACTTCTTCAACATCGTGTGATCCAAGGGCTAAAGTGATCGACTGCAGATCAGACACCTTTAGTAATATTTACCCAGATTAAATAAATTGTACTCCCATATCCTCGTATAGGATCAAATTGTACAAGTTTGTTTGTAAACCAAAGAAGGCGGGTTTCGTATAAACCCCATCCTGAATACATTTTTCATTCTTTCGTTTAATACCACAAACAGTTGTAACAAAGTAGCAGTTCCTACAAATAGGAAGTTGATATTCCAACGATTGTAACCAAAGGCACTCACCCGGCTGTAACCCGGAGAACAGGTGAAAGTACCAGAGGAAGAGGAGCTGCCCTTTGCCTCGTGCTATTCTGCTCGGAAGGCCCCCTCGATGAGGGAAGGTCAGAAGTCATGCACCTATAGTTCGTCGCTCTCGGCCAGTGAATCAAGAAGACGTATCCAATGTCAGGTCCCGCACCCGGTATAGGGGAATGACTACGTGGGTACGTCCATCCTACGCTGTAGCATCGGTGGTAGAACGATGTTTAGGTCAATAATAATATCTAAACATCTCATACAATATATAATGATACATGACAATAATATCTCAACTCCAATTGGAGGATAATATAATGGTTCAATTATAATCGATACTCATTCATAATTTAAGCTAGAGGAAAATAAAGGCACGATATAGAATAGAAGAAAGAGTCAAAAAAGTCATAATACAATAAATCAAAGACTAATAGTCTAGCTACAACTCAAT
Organism: Iris macrosiphon; assembly: GCA_036927795.1. Classification (NCBI taxonomy): domain Eukaryota; kingdom Viridiplantae; phylum Streptophyta; class Magnoliopsida; order Asparagales; family Iridaceae; genus Iris; species Iris macrosiphon. The sequence continues at coordinate 134,071,744 of JAYESA010000019.1, read as the reverse complement.
CCCAAATAATATAATGCCACTGTCTAAAACTGAAATATATATAATATGCTAAAAAAATCTAAGTTGCCTCAGTAGCCGGTACTAATCCTCAGTCGGCTCACCCTCTTGTGGTCCATAAAAGGTGGGACACATATCCTCTAACCAATCATCTAAAAAAAAATATTCAGTCAGGATTGGAGCAAAGTACAACCCAATTGGAGTTCCAAATTAATTGATAATAACTATAAACAGAAATAGAGAACGTAATACAAGACGAAAAATAATAAAACAATACCAAACTATGAAAGAAAAGAGACAGATAATCTAGAGAAATATGGTAAATACTGATATCAATGCAATGGAATCAAGACAAGGAACTAGAATATAATAAAATTATAACTATACTAAGTGTTTAAAATACTAGTTTGATATGTGATCGAGGTATTTTAATGTTAATACGATTAGCCGATGTCTACAATATTTGCCAATGTCTACAATGTTTGCCAATGTCTACAATATTTGCCAATGTCTACGATATTTTCCAATGTCTACAATATTACAAATGTCTTTATCACATATCTAGCTAGCACTTCCCCCGCCCCCGACTAGTACAATGGATCCATATCACGACACATCACGATACGATAATCACTATGCAAGGTCTATAATACAAGCATGATAATCACGGTCTATATAATCACGAGAAATATTACGGTAATCACTAAGTAATCACTGTTACTCCTATTTCTTGCACTGTCAAGTGCAAGCCACACTTCTCAAAAAAAATTCTATGATACTAAACTCCCAATACACCACTATATATATACATATACATATACGTAGGCATATACATATACATATACATATACATAGATATAATAGCAATATATATATATATATATATATATATATATATATATATATATATATATATATATATATATATATATATATATATAAGCAATACATCAAACACATGGTGTGCACTGGTGTGATATGCTAGGATATGCTCAACATACTCTACGACACATACTCCAATGGGATACCAAAATACCCAAATCTCCACTTATACCAATAATACCTATCAATTACATACATAAGTAACTAATGCAACTTCCTACACTAAGAATTAAAGAGAAAATATATAAGTCACCCAAAAATGAGCCTCGTATCACACCGTATCATAAAATACAATGATATGCTCTACTCGTGTCCAATTGTGAACACGTACTTAATTAGTTCCACAACCCCGATCTAAGTCTAATTAGATCTAATTGGTCTCATGACACACACTTGATATGTAAATATCATAATTTTACCTAATTGGACATAAATCACCATGTAACTTTTATAATACAAGTCATATGGACCTAATTCTTGATCATATGGGTAGTCCTAAGCCAAGGAATGATTCATAATGGTTAAATGCATGAATTAGAGTCTAAATTAAGGGTTTGATTCGTAATTATCTATTAGGAGATGGATTCCCAATAAAAAGCTCAATGGACACAATTAGAAATTGTTACTACCATATTTTCTATGAAAGGGTATTTAAGTAATTTCTTATTTAATTAAATATTGTGCTTGATAAATAGTTATTTGTTGTATTATTTAATTATTGTTAGATGTTAGTTATTTAATTTGGACTTGTGTTAGTGGACCTAACTAGTTTAGTTTAGACCCATGAATCAATATGAATTAATTGGTTAGAACTTAGCCCATTTAGAAAGCCCATTGTTAAGGAGATGGATTAAATTAATTAAATCAATATACTAGAAGCTTCCTTCCTTAATTATTTCTTTATGAGAGGCCCCAAGGGGTATAATGGACATTACATGATAACTTGAGGGATAGAAAAGGGGCCGGCCTATTTAAAAAGAGGGGGAAATTTCTCTCTCTACTTTTTATTCCAAATCTAGATCTAGAATTTCCCACTACCAAATTTTCTTCATTCCCATTTTATTTCTCTACCAAATTCCATTCCAATTTCTTCCCAAATCACCATTAGACACTTGAGAAGCAAGGATCTAGAAGGAGGAAGCAAGGATCTACAAAGAGGAGCAAGGATCTACAAGTTGGAGGCAATTTTATCTCAATTGGAGGTTTCATTGGGAATCCATCTCCCAATCGGTACAATTTAGTTTTTTCCCTTAAATTATGTTCTAAATCTGAGTTTTAACCATAGAAAATTAACCCATATGCATAAGCTACCCATAGGATTTGGTTTTGTGTTCATAGGAGGCCTATGGAGAAAGTTATGGTGCTTTTTGTGTCATTTTTTGGGGAATTCCGAGATTGACAATTGTTGTGTGTGTCAATTAATCCCATAGATCAATTTGACATGTGTTTGTGTGTTTGGGGCTAGTATCATATCCACAATTGGGTACGTGTAGGTCATATCCCAACAATTTGGTGATACGTGTTGTTTTGGGGGGTTTTTCCTCCGACACGGGACTTTGTACATGTCATATTTTGACACGGACACGTAGATCTATATTTGACACTTCATATTGTTCATAAATAATATATGTAACTTGTTTGTGTCCTTCGGGGTACAATTGGATGTGTGGTAGACTCGTGTCACATGCGTATCCTAGATCTAGTGGGATACGGTGTGATACTCTTCATATGTTGTGTATTTATATGTAGATCTAATTATTGTACTCTTAATTCATGTAGATTATATATATATATATATATATATATATATATATATATATATATATATATATATATATATATATATTATATATATTATATTATATATAATTATGTTCTTGTATCATAGATCTTTGTATTATATATATGTACTAAGAGAACATATATATTATGTAGCATTTCTTCTATATGCATTAATATATATGTTATAGTAATTAGTATGGGTATATATGTATATGTTGTTATAAAATTTGTATGTATGTTTAATTGGGTAATTATGTTATATATGGTTGTTATATGATTATTTATATATATGTATAGATGTATAAATATATTGTATTATGTATGTGTGGGTTTGTGGCTATGTCATATTATGTACATGATAATAGGGGGGGTATAAATTATAGTTTATTGGTAATTATATATATAGATATATTTATTTATTTATTATAAGTTTTCATATATATATATATATATATATATATATATATATATATATATATATATATATATATATATATATTTACAGTGTTTTACCGACGGGTGGTTAATGACAGCTACTGTCATTAATAACAGCGAGAAAAACAGCAGCAGCCGCTGCAGCATGGCGGCAGAATTAATGACAGCAGTCGCTGTCATTAATTAGCAGCAGCAGCAGCGGGAAAAAATGACAGCAGCGACAGTTAAATCGGTGATGGTTGCAAACCGTCACCAAAGCAGCAGCAGCAGTGCAGGAAACCAACAGCAGCAGCGACGACGGTTTCAGTGACAGACAAAACTGTCACTAAAAAGCCAGCGTATCAGAATATATGTTTTCAGCACAGTTTTTAGCGACAATAGACAGTTTATATATTTATATACTTATATATATATATATATATATATATATATATATATATATATATATATATATATATATATATATATAGTATTAATAATAATGTAATGTATTCTAATTTCTTTATATGTATAATATTTAGTATCTGTATTATATCTATAAGGGTAATTAATATAACAAGGTTTTGGGAATTACCTTGAGGAAACCAAGGTAATTGGGGATACCCAAGGTATTGGGTTTCGGTGTCAAGTTTGTGGTTATTGTTGAGGTACCAAGTTGGTTCAAAACTATGGTACCTATTTGATATTGTAATTGTGATTCTATATATTTAATAATTAATTGTTTGGTATATATGTTTTACCTTGGGAATTAAGTATCTGGAGATACGGTATCCTAACTTTTAAATAAGGTTTCTATGGCTTAGACTCTAGTATCTTGACCCATATTTTTGTGATAGACTTGTGCAACCTAAAAATACTTAGTTCACCATAGTTTACCATAGTTTGACCTTAGTTGACTTAGAGTTGACCATAGTTGACTTTTGACTTAGAATTGACTTTTTTGTCCTAGAAGTTGACTAGTTTAACTTATTCTCTTTTCGGAACCTTGTATTGATGTTGTATTCCATATCTAGGTCTTAGAGGTACCGTATCAGACATCTGTGAGACTATTCTTTGGACTTCTAGCGAGTACATTCTCTGATAGTTTCTCATTTATGATATCCTCTATGTTCATTGTATCTAGTGTAGATATCCATATTCTCTTCACACTATGGTTACACAGATTGGTATATCCGGATCTCGTCATGAGATGTTATTCCTTGGTATATGGTGTATATGGTACAAGTATTGTTTCATTGGTTATCTTGTACATGTACAGACACTGATTCTCGGGAAGACTAGCTATCTTCTTGGGAAATCTCATGCCATAGCATACCGTGGTTGGATCTATTATACCAGTCGAGGGTAGGGAGTATTAGTATAGATATGTGATTAATACCCCTATTGTATCAAGTACTGATTACTGAATAGTGTTGATCATACACCGCACGTATGATTAGCCAGGCCACATTGCATCTTGCCCAAGCCGATCATATGTTAAGCTAGTACTCACACACTTAGTCATTAGTATTCTTGTTCATTGGCATATTGTTCCTTATTATATTTATTCCAATATTTTCTTATTATATGTTTCTCTTATATCTATTGTGCATTTTGTATATTCACATCTATTTACTGCTATATAGTTTTTATATTTATTAGAACTGTTGTTAGAGATATACTCTGCTTCTTTCCTGACTGGATATATTTTTCCAGATGACACTGAGGAGTGGTACCCTACCTATTATGGACCTCAGGATGTTGTGGGTTTAGAGTCTGAGACCCTGGCTCAGGAGGGACTTATCCCAACTGAGACAGTTGACCCGGGTGTAGTAGCTTCTTAGTATTCTTTGTACTGGATTTGTCTCCAGCTTATTTTGTTATTTCTTTCAGACTCATTGATGTATTATTTTAGACTCATTAGTTGTATTGTGACTAATCTATTCTTTATCTGATTCTTGTTTATTTCCATCTTAGTTCTGTGATTGAGTATATTATCATTATTGGTGGTTCATTATATTGTTAGATAGATTACCCAGACAGCGTTCTACCGCCGATTCTGTGGCATAGGCTGGGCGTTGTTTCCGACTTGTACCCTTACACCGGGTGTGGGTCGTGACATATTTTTAGTGGTGGCCCATGCAGGTCTAGCTTGACAAAGAATGTGATGTCGTGGTAGTGCGACAATTTGTTGTACTACTGCGAGCCTGCGATAGGATATAGGATATAGGCTGAGATACTCAATCACATCTAGGAAAATTCTTTTGATTCAACTAGTCTCCTTTGATATTGCTACTTGATCTCTTAATCTGTCTTTTCCTTGAATGTCTTATATCTTGTGCCATATTGATTATTTCTTTCGCTTTGTCTCAGGATGCCGCCTAAGACTAGATCGCAGCAGGGGAAAGCAGCTTCTGAGAGGTCTGCGATATCCCGAGGGCCTGCACCAGTCACTTCTCCGGTAATTGGAGTGTCAGCTGCTTTCGGAGGTCCACCATCTACTTAGAAGACTGTGCCAGCTGTATCTGAGGGGCTTCCACCTCCACCTCTTGTGCCAACAGTGGCGTCACAGATGTTTACACTATTTTGTAAAATGCTCGAGGCATAGAGGGCTCAGTCAGAGGCACATCAGAGGCAGACCGATATTCTACGGCAGGGTATCGAGAGTGCTCGTCAGCTTGCTCGTGCTGTAGTCGAGAGAGGAGTTCCGATCCAGCAGCAGGATGTTCCTCAAGTTGCTCAGCTTTGGTCAGGCAACATTCAGGACTTTAAGAAACTGGAGCCTAAGGTTTCAAGGGGACGGAGGGCATCGTCTATGCTGATGATTGGCTCGAGGACATTGAGCGTCTTATGAGGGTGTCCCGTCTTTCTGAGGACCTGAAGGTTGAGGCGGTAGGACTTTAACTGTTCGACGTCGCTCACACTTGGTTCAGGAATGAGCCGGTTCTGGTTGACGCAGGACAATCTTGGGAGGTATTCAAGGACCTTTTTAAGAAAAAGTTTTTTGCCCTGGCAGACAGGCTAGACTTGGGGAGACAGTTTGAGAGTCTCATTCAGGGGAGCATGTCTGTGGAGGAGTATGTTGTGGAGTTCGGTAGGTTGAGCCAATTTGTAGAGTATCTGGTGAGGGAGCCACAGGTTTGAGCTATTCGTTTTCGTGAGGGTCTAAACTTGGAAGTGAAGATTCTTATTCCGTCTTTTTATAAGACATACTCAAAGATACTTGTGGAGGCACGCAAGGTTGAGTGGGAGTTGGGTTTGAAGCCCAAGAGAGACCATAATTCTTTTCTGGGGGCCAACAGCAGTGTAGTATCTGCCAAATGTACTCATTTCCAGTCCATACCTTTCCAGTAGCCACCGCAGAACCAGACTCCAGCTAGAGCATCTTTTCACTAGGCACCTCAGCATCAGAGATAGTTACAGCAAGCTCCATGCAACTACTGCAAGAAGCCCAGCCATATCTGAGAAAATTATAGAAGGAGGTTGGGAGTTCGTTTGTATTATGGTACTGAAGGGCATCAATCGAGGGAGTGTCCTCGTCGTGCAGTTTAGGGAGCAGCTTTAGCTCCGAGGGCACAGACGAGACCACCTACAGCACAGTCGAGGGGACCTCTTCCGACACAGTAGCAGCATTTTGTCTAGCATCAGCAGCAAGGAGGTTTACGTTAGGGACGAGCGTTTGTTATGACCGTCGAGGAGGACGAACCCACCGGAGATATCATCGCAGGTTCTATTCTTCTTGATTCTATTCCAGCTTTAGCTTTATTTGATAGTGGTGCTTCCCATAGTTTTGTATCTGTTTCTTTTGCTCTAAAGCATGGTTTGGTAGCTGGGTCTTTGCTTAGGACTTGCAAGATCATGACCGAGGGAGGCATTATCCTGGTTAATGTTATTTGCAAGGATCAGAGAGTTACTCTGGGAGGCCAGGCGTTGAGTGCGTGTCTACTTGTAATGCTACTTCCGAGCTACGACATTGTACTCAGGATGGATTGGTTGAGTAGGCACCGTGCTAGCATAGATTGTAGAGTTTTGATTGGTCCGCCAGGAGAGCCAGGGTTTGAGTTTGCTAGAGGAGCTGTAGAGCAGGGAGAAGGCATTATTTATGGAGCTATGGTGGAAGACAAGGAGTTGTCACATCCGTTGATAGCAGAGTTCTTGGATGTATTTCCTGAGGAATTGTCAGGATTGCCGCCAGATCGAGAGGTTAAATTTTCTATAGACTTGGTGCCAGGTGCATAACCAATTTTGCAACATGTCTATAGAGTAAACAACAGCGAACTGGTCGAGTTAAAGAAGTAGGTGGATGAATTACAGGATAAGGGATTTATCAGATCGAGTTCTTCACCATAGGGAGCCCCGGTATTGTTTGTACCGAAGAAGGATGGATCAGTGCGCATGTACATTGATTACAGGGCTTTGAATAATCTCACTATCAAGAATAAGTATCATTTGCCACGGATTGCTGATCTGTTTTATCAGTTGAGTGGTGCGAAGGTGTTTTCTAAGATAGATTTGAGATCAGGCTACCATCAGGTGAAGGTGAAGCCGGAGGACATACCGAAGACTGCTTTTAGAACTCGGTATGGTCAGTACGAGTTTATGGTGATGCCGTTTGGTTTGACTAATGCACCGGCGGTATTTATGAAATTGATGAACAAGGTGTTCCACTAGTACCTAGACTAAGTTCTTAAGGTGGTGTTTTGTTGTAGGTGGGTGGTTTGGTGTTTCTGAGGATTTCTCCGACACGAGGCATGATTTATTTCGGGGGAGGCGTAAAGCTTAGTCCGCGATTCATCGGACCTTTCACTATTCTAGAGAGGGTCGGTGCAGTTGCTTATATACTAGACTTGCCACCTGCATTGGAGGTAGTGCACAACGTGTTTCCTGTTTCCCAGTTGAGACGATACGTGGCAGATCCTAGTCATGTATTGGATCACTCGGAGATAAAGGTGGGCCCTACTCTTAGCTATCCAGAGCATCCAGTTGAGATTCTGGATCGGAGAGAGAAGGTGCTGAGGAACCAAACTATTCCTTTGCTGCGCGTCGCATGGAGGCATCACTCTCCAGGAGAGTCTACCTGGGAGAGAGAGGATGAAATGTGGGAGCGTTATCCATATTTGTTTGTGCCTTGAGGTATGTTATTTTCTAGTTATGTTATGTTCATTATTATGTTCTGTCATAGTTAGTTATGATTCTTTAGTTCTGTTTTGTTATTTTTCTAGGGGTAGTAGGACGAATTTTTTTTAAGGAGGGTAGAGTTGTCACTACCACATTTTCTAGGAAAGAATATTTTAGTAATTTCCTATTTAATTAAATATTATGCTTGATAAATAATTATTTGTTGTATTATTTAATTATTATTAGATGTTAGTTATTTAATTTGGACTTGTGTTAGTGGACCTAACTATTTTAGTTTAGACCCATAGACCAACATAAATTAATTGGTTAGAACTTAGCCCATTTAGAAATCTCATTGTTAAGAAAATAGATTAAATTAATTAAATCATTAGACTACAAGCTTCCTTCCTTAATTATTTCTTCATGAGAGGCCCCAAGGGGTATAATGGATATTACATGATAACTTGAGGGAGAGGAAAGGGGCCGGCCTATTTAAAAAGAGGGAGAATTTTCTCTCTCCTCTTTTCATTCCAAATCTAGATCTAGAATTTTCCACTACCAAATTTTCTTCATTCCCATTTCATTTATCTACCAAATTTCATTCCAATTTCTTCCCAAATCATCATTAGAGACTTGAGAAGAAAAGATCTAGAAGGAGGAAGTAAGGATCTACAAAGAGGAGCAAGGATCTACAAGTTGGAGGCAATTTTATCTCAATTGGAGGTTTTATTGGGAATCCATCTCCCAATAGGTACAATTTAGTTTTTCCACTTAAATTAAGTTCTAAATCTGAGTTTTAACCATAGAAAATAACCCATATGCATAGGCTACCCATAGGATTTGGTTTTGTGTTCATATAAGGCCTATGGAGAAAGTTATGGTACTTTTGTGTCAATTTTGGGGAATTCTGAGATTGACAATTGTTGTGTGTGTCAATTGATCCTATAGATTAATTTGGCATGTGTTTGTGTGTTTGGGACTAGTGTCGTATCCACAATTGGGTATGTGTAGGTCATATTCCAACAATTTGGTGATACGTATTGTTTTGGGGGGTTTTCCTCTAATACGTGACTTTGTACATGTCATATTTTGACACGGACATGTAGATCTATATTTGACACTTCGTATTGTTCATAAATAATATATGTGACTTGTTTGTGTCCTTCGGGGTGCAATTGGATGTGTGGTGGACTCGTGTCATATGGTATCCTAGATCTAGTGGGATACGGTGTGATACTCTCCATATGTTATGTATTTATATGTAGATCTAATTATTGTGCTCTTAATTCATGTAGATTATATTTATGTTTATATATATAGATATTATATATATTATAGTATATATAATTGTGTTCTTGAATCATAGATCTATGTATTATATATATGTACTAAGAGAATATATATATTATGTAGCCTTTCTTCTACATGCATTAATATATATGTTATAGTATATAGTATGGGTGTATATGTATATGTTGTTATAAAATATATATGTATGTTTAGTTAGGTAATTATATTATATATAGTTGTTATATGATTATTTACATATATGTATAGATGTATAAATATAATGTATTATGTATGTGTGGGTTTGTGGCTATGTCATATTATGTACATGATAATAGGGGGGTATAAATTATAGTTTATTGGTAATTATATGTATATATATATATATATATATATACTGTGTTTTACCGACAGGTGGTTAATGACAGCTACTGTTATTAATAACAGCGGGAAAAGCAGCAACAGCCGCTGTAGCATGGCGGCCGAATTAATGACAGCAGCCGCTGTCATTAATTAGCAGCAGCGGCGGCGGGAAAAAGCAACAAAAGCGACAGTTAAATCGGAGACAGTTGCAAACCGTCACCAAAGTAGCAGCAGCAGCAGCAGCAGTGCAGGAAACCAACCGCAGCAGCGATGGCGGTTTCAGTGACAGACAAAACTGTCACTAAAAAGCCAGCGTATCAGAATATCTGTTTTCAGCACAGTTTTTAGCGACAATAGGCAGTTTATATATATATATATATATATATATATATATATATATATTTATATATATATATTTACTAGTATATACGCACGTGCGTTGCATGTATTTCATATTACTTGAAAAAAATAATAGTTTATTAAAAGAGCAAACGACAATTTCTTAATTTTATTATAGGTGAAAATATAATAGGCAGGAGCATAAAAGTTGGGAGAAATTAAATGACGAAAATATGAAAGGTTTCTCTTATCTCTTAGGTTCATGTGCCTACTTTGCATGCATGCTTTATTAACTTTTGTTTTATTCTCCAAACTACCTACTTTGCATGCATGCATATCTTTGTTTTATTAACTATCATTCCCCAAGTTACCTCATGCATGCATACATACATTTAATACGTATTTAATTATTATTTTTAATTACTTAGATATCCTTATCAATGTTTTTATATATTTAAATGTAATGAAGGGTATTTTTGGAACAAAAACCTTTTCCGGTGAAGCCTAGTTTTGGCATTATATAGTAGAATAGATATATATATATATATATATATATATATATATATATATATATATATATATATATATATATATATATATATATATATATATATATATAATGTATGCTAATTTCTTTATATGTATAATATTTAGTATATGTATTATATATATAAGGGTAATTAATATAACAAGGTATTGGGAATTACCTTGAGGAAACCAAGGTAATTGGGGATATCCAAGGTATTGGGTTTGGGTGTCAAGTTTGTGGTTATTGTTGAGGTACCAAGTTGGTTCAAAACCACGGTACCTATTTGATGTTGTAATTATGGTTCTATATATTTAATAATTAATTGTTTGGTATATATGTTTTACCTTGGGAATTACGTATCCGGAGATACGGTATCCTAACTTTTAGATGAGGTTTCTATGGCTTAGACTCTAGTATCTTGACCTATATTTTTGTGATATACTTGTGCAACCTAGAAATACTTAGTTCACCATAGTTTACCATAGTTTGACCTTAGTTGACTTAGAGTTGACCATAGTTGACTTTTAACATAGAATTAACTTTTTTGGCCTAGAAGTTGACTAGTTTAACTTATTCTCTTTTCGAAACCTTGTATTGATGTTGTATTCCATATATAGGTCTTCAAGGCACCATGTCAGACATCTGTGAGACTATTCTTTGGACTTCTGGCGAGTACATTCTCTGATAGTTTCTCATTTATGATATCCTCTATGTTCATTGTATCTAGTGTAGATATCCATGTTCTCTTGACACTATGGTTACACGGATTGGAATATCCAGATCTCGTCATGAGATGTTATTCCTTGGTATATGGTGTATATGGTGCAAGTATTGTTTCATTGGTTATCTTGTACATGTACAGATACTGATTCTCGGGAAGACTAGCTATCTTCTTGGGGAATCTCGTGCCATAGCATACCGTGGTTGGATCTATTATACCAGTCGAGGGTGGGGAGTATTAGTATAGATATGTAATCAATACCCCTATTGTATCAAGTACTGATTACTGAATAGTATTGATCATACACCGCATGTATGATTAGCCAGGCCGCATTGCAGCTTGCCCAAACCGATCACATGTTAAGCTAGTACTCACGCACTTAGTCATTAGTATTCTTGTACATTGGAATATTATTCCTTATTATATTTATTCTTGTATTTCCTTATTATATGTATTTCTCGTATCTATTGTGCATCTTGTATATTCACATCTATTTACTGCTACATAATTTTTATCATTGATTAGAACTGCTGTTAGAGATGTACTTTGCTCCTTTCCTGACTGGATATATTTTTCCAAATGACACTGAGGAGTGGTACCTACCTATTATGGACCTCAGGATGTTGTGGGTTTAGAGTCTGAGACCCTGGCTTAGGAGAGACTTATCCCAACTGAGACAGTTGACCCGGGTGTAGTAGCTTCTTAGTATTCTTTGTACTAGATTTGTCTCCAGCTTATTTTGTTATTTCTTTCAGACTCATTGATGTATTATTTTAGACTCATGAGTTGTATTATGACTATTCTATTATTTAACTTATTCGTGTTCATTTCCATCTTAGTTCTGTGATTGAGTATATTATCATTATTGGTAGTTTATTATATTGTTAAATAGATTACCCAGACAGCTATCTACCGCCGATTCTGCGGCGTAGGCTGGGCGTTGTTTCCGACTTGTATCCTTACACCGGGTGGGGGTCTTGACAGGACACGATCTCCTTGTCAATTTCTCTTTTTCAAGTGCTCCTTGCAAATTCAAGCTCTAATGCTTCTTAGATAATGAATATAAGAGGGAATGGTATAAATTGAGTTAAATTTGGTGGAGGGATGAGTCAATTTGGGGATGAACTAAATTGGGGATCTAGAATTGAAATAAAATAAAGTGGAGAGAAAGAGAGAACCTCCCTCATATAGTGGCCGGCCTCCTTTCCTCCTCCTCAAGCAACACACAATGCCAAGTACACCCCTACTAATTAGTCATGAGGTTTTAATTAAGGAGGGCTAAATTAGGATCCTTTAAACTAATACAAATTAAACTAATCTCCTTAATTTTCTATGAAAGAGGGTCTAATGGGCCTTGTTCAATGTTGATCCCAAAGTTGCCATGACAAGTCTAATTTTAGTCCACTAGTGTCAAGTCTAAATAACTAGACTAGTCCACTAACTAAAATAAATAAATAGCTCAAGTACAAATATTAATTATTAGGACAATGAATAAATATTAATCACTAAAAATAATATGCAAAATAACAAAAATACCCTCATCTAGAAATGTGGGGGTAGCATCCAGAGAGGACAGGCAACAAAACCTGCAGAAGGTATTTACCTGGGCACTCGCTCAAAGAAGAAGCTGTCAGCCACTGGGGGTAATTCTTTCTCAATACCTCACATATCTACGCAAGCTGGGGGTTTAAGAATCTGGCGTCCCGAGAAGATGATGACTCCCAAGGAACAGATGCCGAAATCCTTGGGGGTAGCCACCCTCGTCAAGAGGATGCAGCTTCCTATGTTGGGGGTAGGGTTCCCTCCGAGTCTGAAAAGGATACAGCCCTATCGACTTTTCCCTATGGCTATTCACGAAAAGAGTCTAAGGCAAAAAGTGTGACATCCACCATTCCATCCATCTCTTCCAACGTAAAAACAACATACATGGCAGGGGACGATCACGACGGCCCTAATGATGCATAACATAAGTGCATCGATGCAAGCCTGGATCGAGAAAATGCCAAAAAATAAAGCAAATCTGGCCCCAAAACCAGCAAGAGCCTCTGGCCAAGCAAGCCTGGACCTAGGGACCAATAGGGATTCAAATACGACCGCTCCACCAGCTAGCGGTAAACATTCCCTACCTGGATCGTCTGCTCCTTCCGCAGTAGATGAAGCTAGGAAAGCAAAGCTGGAGGCACGAGAACTCCGGGACCACCTGACTCAATGGGCAATCGGGACTCATTACGCAAACTCAGGATTCGACAACTGTATCCCCTCGAGTGGAGAGACGTACCGTATCCGCCCAAGTACAAGCCCTTCAACTTGACTCCGTTTGATGGGAAGACATCTCCCCGTCAATTTATGGGTTACTTTAATATGGTAACGGGGCATCTGCCTCACAAAGATGCCCTTTTAACCAAGTTTTTTGTCGAGACGTTGTCTGGAATAGCCTTCGATTAGTTCTGCAGCTTTTAGGACAACTGTATTTCGTCGTTCGACGACCTCAAAGGTCTTTTTCTTGCTCGGTTCTACGACGAGGGAAATGACATGACAATTTCTCCTTTAATGGACATAACACAAAGGAAGAAATAGTTTGTACGGGAATACATCAAGCGATACAAGCAATCAGTGCTGAAGTTACCCCCCAGTAACCCTGAGTCCCCGCTGATGGTCACCTGCCGGAGGAATCTTCTTCTCATAGTCAGGCTCTAGATGGACGACTCTCACTTTAAAGATTGGATGGCGTTCATCATAAATGTTGTCGGTGCCAAGAAGAAAGTAAAGGATGCCTGCTACTTGGGAATACAGATCCATGTCACCGATGGTAGGCAAAAGCGCCCTTACAACAGCAACAGTAATAGCGATAATAACACCCTGTTGAGGCAGGATCCGGTGGCCAATATAGCCAAGAAGCCAGAATAAAAGCCCGTAGAGGCTCCAAAATCGAAAGAAATCTATTCCTTTGAAGATGATGATGTCATGGCAATCTTTGACATGCTAATAAAAGGAAACAAGCTTCGACTCTCCGACGTCAAGCGCCCTGTTGAGGCAGCCTAAGTGAATAATTCGAAGTATTATTATTACCATCATTATGTCCATCATGCGATACGGGACTGCTATACACTGAAGCGGTACATCCAGCATTTGGTCGACACCAAGGCCCTCACTCTAGACTTTGATGATAAAATAATTACTGTGAATATGGTATCTCTCCAGTTCGGCAACTTTCCAGCGATGGAAGCCCAAGACGGAGTAATCCTGATCCCCGGGCAACAATGGAGGTTGTCAATCTCCTATCAGCTCATAACCAAACAGCCGGACTGATATCTCTCACCACATCACGAGGGGAGGTCATGTGGATTCATCCGGACCTTGCTGCAGACTTGATACAGCATGTAATACCCTCCGCCCCAAGTCCAAGGGCAAAAAATCTAAGTCCTGCTACACGGTTTCTATCCCTTCAGAAGATGCTATAGCAGGAACAATATGGTCTGGCCTGGCGTACCAACGAAAGTACGATATTCTTGATGATGGTACGCTCTTAATCGCTGTATTTGATCTGGGTCCATCACAGCCGCCAATAACGGACAAGTCCAAGCAGAAATAAACTCGCTTCGATAAACCGCTGTGCAAAAATACTGCTCATGGGCTGAAGAAGCCCTAAAACTTTGATATCTTAGCACAAATGGCCAATACTCCAGCGAAGTTGTCACTATTCGAGCTTCTTCGACTCTCCAAAGATACTCAACTTTGATATCTTAGCAGGTCAAGCCGCCAGCTGAGGATCCTGTCGCATGCCCCTATTGTAATAATATGATGGAGATGATACCCAATATCATATTCTCGCAATAAGTTATATTTGTTGAAGAACAATCGGCATGATTGCCCTCTGTATTACACAGGGTACATCGGTGCCACAAAGGTGGACCGGATGCACATCCACCTAGTTCGTCAATCAGCATCATCCCGCGGAGTCAACTTCAGACCTTGGGCATCCCGATGCATCGCCTGGCAGCAACCAATACCGCCATCAGTGGCTTCAACGTTGGGAGGAGCTACCCTCTGGGCAAGATTTGCTTGAAGTATCAGATCAGCGACTTGAAAATAGAGGTAACCTGCTACGTCATAGACATAGATGTATCCTACAATATCCTATTGGGATATCCATGGATACATCAGTATATGATCGTGCCATCAACCTTGCACCAGTTATTGACGTACGTGAACGATCACGACATCATCAAGGTAGAATTTGTCGACGTTGATCCATTCAAAGGAGTCAAGGCCTATTACTCTGACTCGATCCTCTACAAGCAAGTCCTCCAAGATAAAGGTGGCAATGATGCCAACAAAGAGGCAGAGACAGGGACAACATTGGACGAGCCCTTGAGAGTCTATATCAAAGCAAGCGCTGACACAGCCCCTCCCTCATGGTGAAACTTTACAGTAAAGCACCTGAACCTCTGGTCGTTCGTCTTCGTAGACCGAATCGACTGTTGAAGGAAGATCCAGCACCTACTATGACTTTCGAACCTCTAGTGGTAAAGATGCGCAGGAGACTTCTAAAGTCGTAGCTCGCATTGGGGTAGATCTCAGGAAGGATAGACTGGAGGAGTATGTAGCTGCTTATGCTAACGTGCCTTCTCTCGACGATGTAATTCCGAAAAATGAGATACCTTATTTTATCAATAAAGGGCTATATTTGAACTACTCGGATGTTGCACATCTCAATACGCTATATCCCTTGAGCACGGTTTGGGCCTGCACCTGCATACACTGGTGACTACCACCTATGCAGTCAACCGGATTCTCTCCAATCAAAACTCAGTTCTATCAAGGAAGAGTGTCACCCTCACATTTCTACATGAGGGTAATTTAGTCAATTTGTATATAATTATTTATAGAGATTACTATTTATTTATATTGTGCTAATAATTAATAATTATGGTTGTGCTATTTATTTATTAGTTAGTGGACTAGCCTATTAGTTAGACTTGACACTTGTGAACCTAATTAGACTTTTCATGACAACTTGTGAGCCCAACATGGACTAGGCCCAATAGATCAATTCCCACAATTAATTAAGAGGATTAGCCTAATTTGCATTGGTGAGAAGGCTTTTCAATCAAGCCCTTCCCTAATACTCTTCATATTAATTAAGTAGGGGCTCATTGGTAATTAATTATTTCTTGGAGAGGGGAAAAGCTAGGGGTCAGCCATATAGCCTCTTCTCTCTCTCTCAATTTCTCTCTCTCTCTCTCTCTCTCTCCTCTTCATTTGCACTCTCAATTTTAGTCACCAAATTTTTAGATCCCAAATTCTTTCATCCCTCTCAATCTCTCATAATTTATTTGCATTTTTACCCCTCAAGGAGCCTTGGTGCTTGGAGAAGCATGGAGCACAAGGAGGAGGATCTTTGGTGAAGAAATTGTGTCCAGATCATGTCCATTAAGCATTTTATTAAGAATCCATCTCCCAATTGGTAAATTTTAAATTTATCTTTATTCTATCTCCAAAATTATGTATTTGACCATTAAGAACGATCCCATGGCATAGGGCTACCAATAGGAACAAGTCCTAGGCCAATTGGTTGTGTATAGAGAATTCTACATAGGTTTTTATATGTATTTTGGGGAAATTACTAGATTAACACATCAAGCGTGTGTCATGATGCTAATTTAGTTATATTAGATTTAGATCGGGGTTGTGATACTAGATATGTGTCCATAATTAGATACAAGTAGGCCGTATTATGATATGGTGTGATATCGTGTTATACGGAGCTATATTTTGTGTGATTTGTGCAATTCCTCTTTAATTTCTATTGTAGCAAGTTGTATTAGCTATATTAGTGTGTAATTGGTATGTGGGAATGGCATTCATGAAGAATTGGAAGTTTTGGTATTATAATTGAATATGTATCATGGTGTATTATATATTGCACACCTAGTGTTTGACTTAATGACTAATGTGTGATATATATATATATATATATGTGTGTGTGTGTGTGTGTGTGTGTGTGTGTGTGTGTGTGTGTGTGTGTGTGTGTAGGTATTTTATATAACTATATATATAGATGTATATGTATGTAAATACATATAAGTGTGTATGTTAATAAGTGACTGTGTAGTGCACCGATGGAGGATCAATAGCAGCAGTACGTATCGGGTCTTGTTGCACTGATGAATCAGTCTGCAAAGGGAGCAACTGTCGGGTTGCAGCAATGAGCAGCATCAGCAGTAGCATGGTGTTGTTGTTGTGGATGTGTTATTGTTGGTTAGAGGTTGTTGTTGTTGGTATTGTTGTTGTTGTATTCAATTGGTGTTATGGTATAGTATAGAACTAGGCTAAGATGTATCAGTTATATTATGTTAGTTCAGTTTTAGTTACTTAGAGGCTTTGGTAATTTAGTTAGATGATTAGTCTACCCGTCATCGTTAGTAAGGTGTTATATTATTGTATGATTAGCTATTTGGTATATAGCAGTGTTTTACATCTCAATTTGGCTCAAGCATGGTAGGACTTGGGTTTGAGCATGGTACTTAGTATATCAGGTGTTAGAGGATTACCTGAACCTGGGGGTGTATCCAGGCCGGCACAGTTGATGTGTACCTGGAAGTTGATCTTAAGCTACAACAGTAGCTGTATGTTAGTGTGGGGTTGGTGTTAAAGTGATTTTAGTTCATCAATTCTAAGTTGAGTAGGTTAGTTCAGATGTGGTTAGTTAGTACATTAGTAGTGAGCGTAGTTAGTTGTCAGTGAGTGTACTAGGTTAGTGTTATGTTAGTATTTGTGTTATAGACTTCATAGTGTATCAGTAGGCTAATAGTTAGAGCATTCATAGCAGTTAGCATGTCTCTCAGTAGAGTATCAGGCAGTGTATTAGTCTATATTACAGTGACTGGTGTTTATTTAGGCAATTATGTAGTTCATTGTACCAGTAATCATTTTGAATAAATATCAGTGATACACACAGGCATGTGTATCAGGCAATATACCTTGATATGTATTGTGTGGCACCCATGTTCAGTTAGTAGCAGTTTTATTTGGTTCCTTAGACAACTAGTTACCTGGATGATCAACTGGGATCAATAGTAGTTAGTGTCAGTCTGTAGGTTTCAGACATGGTTAAAGAGCTCGGTATTAGATTAAGTTTAGTCTAGATATTGTTAGCAAGATAGTATCAGTTAGTACTAATAACAGTTAGTATATATATATATATATATATATATATATATATATATATATATATATATATATATATATATATATAGTTAAGGTAGTTATTAGTTAGTATTATTATTAGCTAACTAGAATAGTTAGTATTGGCTTGTATTAGCTTAGAACCTAATCCAAGACCTAGTATGACTTAGTAAACACTAGTGTGGCTATATAATAAACTTATAAGACAGGTGATAATCTAGTATTGGCCTAGAGAGCATAATTAATGCATCTTAGTTCATTATTACTCTGTTATACCATGTTGACATGCTATTCATATATAGTTGTGTGTGACACCAGCTCGGACACCGAGTGACATTATTTGCTCCTGCCAAGAGGCGAGTACGTTCTCTGATAGTTTCCTTATTTGACAGCCTCTATGTTTTATGTATTTAGTATTAAGATTTTTGATTCCTGACATAATGGTCACACGGATTGGTATACATGGATCCTTGTCATGAGATATTATTATCGTGATAACTCAATAATTACCGTATCATGTTTCGTGATTACTTAGCGATTACGTGATATCTCCGTGATTATATAGACCGTGATCATAGTACATGATATTATAGACCGTGCATCGTGGTAGACGTGTTATAACATGTCATAATTTGGATCCGTGTACTAGTCGGGGATGGGAGAAGTATTAGTGAATATGTGATCATACCTTATAGCACGTGATTTAGTGTAGCCTATGATAGTTAGCAGATCATGTAACTCACACTGATCATGCTAGCTCACCTCTTATATATAGTCCGTGCTAGGCCCAAGCCAATCATATTATCTTACTAGTATTTTATGGCATATTTTATATATTGTTCCTCTATTCCAGTTTATTACATAAGTATTCCTCACCATATTGTTTTCATCTCTTGCCATTATTTACCATGATGCTCTTTCTCATGATATATGCTAGTTCAGTTACTTCCATCATTTATTTTTATTGCTATTATTTTTTATAGTTTTTGTCATTTATTGGAACTGTTATTAGGTTGTACTTCGCTCCAATCTTGACTGGATATATTTTTCAGATGATTCATTAGAGGACTAGTATCCTAGCACTTCAGGCCACAGAATGGCGAGACCGTTGAGCCAGTACCCGTAGAGTTCTTTGAGATAGTACTACCAGTTGGAGAGAATTAAAATTTTTATTATGAGTTGTATTTGATTTTAGTAGACTTTATGGCATGTATGGTTATTTTGAGACTTATGTTGGATTTGGATTTGGATTTGTATTGAGACTCTTGTATTTCTTTTACTTCTAATCCATATCGTATCATTCTTCCTCTAGTTTGATATTGTGATTGTATATTGATTTATCTTTTATCACACATTATATTTTTTATCCAATTGGAGTTGAAATGACATGTCAGGTACCTTATATATATTGTGAAAGATGTGTAGATAGTTATGTTGACCCAGACAGCGTTCTATCGCCGATGCTCGGCGTAGGCTAGCCGTTGTTCCCCACTTGCGCCCTTATTCCGAGTGCGGATCATGACACATTTTTAGTGATGGCCCATGCAGGTCTTCGAGAGGTTGCAATTAATACGATATTATAGTAGTACTCTAAGTCTGAAATGCTACTACGAGCCTACTTTAGGATATAGGATATAGGCTAAAAGTATACTCAATCACAACTAGGAAACACTTCCAAATTATTTTCTTTGCTATCCTTATATATTTGAATGCTTACTTTACTTTGAATAATTATGTCATTCTTTGAGGATATCTTATCTTACTCAATATTGATTCCTTTGTTGCAATCTATCTTCAGGATGTCATCGAAGATGTGTTTCCAGCGCTCAGGTGCAGTGTCAACGAGGTCGATCACTTTGTCGCCTCTGAGGGCAGCACCAGCAGATACTGTTCCAGCAGCTTCAGTTCTGAGGTCCGCTTCACCGGTCCAGGTGGGCATTTTTGCAGCAGCTTTCGGGGGTGCTCCACGTCCGGTATAGAGAACAGTGTCGACAGTATCAGAGGAGCTTCCACCTCCACCAACCGCAGTTGACCAGACGCAGGTGTTTACGCTCTTTCAGCAGATGATAGAATCCCAGTAGAGTTAGTCAGAGGTCGTGAGACAGGGCATTGAGAATGTCCACTAGATTGTACTCGCCGTAGTCGAGAGAGTTGTCTTGGTCCAGCCACAAGTAGCTCTACCTCAGTTTATCCCGCAGAAGTCAAGGCCGGGGACTATCATAGACTTCAAGAGGATAGGGCCGAAGGACTTTAAAGGCGCTGAGGGGATTATTTATGATGATGATTGGATAGAAGACATTGAGATAAACCTGCGGCTGGCGCAGATTCCAGATAGGTTGCATGTAGAGGCCGTAGGAAGCATGATGTTTGACATCGCATTGAGTTGGTTCAGGACGAAAAATAAGATCTCGGCACTGGGACTTACTTGGGAAGCTTTTAAGGAGCTTTTCAAGGCAAAGTTCTTTCTAGACGTGGCTCTGACATCTTTAGAGAGCTAGTTTTAGTACCTCGTCCAGGGAGGTATGATAGTGGATAAATATGTAGTAGAGTACTGCAGATTGCGTCACTTCCTGGAGGGACAAAATCCCTGGAGGAAGGCCAGGAAGCTCAGAAAAGGTCTGAATAGGGAGATTAAATCTTATACTAGTAGGCACCATACCACTACATTTGAGGAGATTCTAGCAGAATGACAGCAGGCAGAGGATGATTTAGAGCTCGGATCCAAGAGAATGAGAGATCACTTTCAGCTGCAGTAGAGGCAATTTTAGCAGCAACTGAGACAGCAGTTTCAGGCACCATTCTGGGCACCGGTACAGCAGGCACATCAGACCCCGAGACCAGCACAACATGCTCCTCAGTGCACTCACTGTGGGAAGATGGGATATACACAGAAGGTCTACAGAAAGAGGCTTGGGATGTGCCTCTTTTGTGGGGAGGCAGGCCACCAGTTGCTCTATTGTGTTCTAGCTCCCGTTCGACCAGGTTTGGGCGAAGGCTAAGCACAGAGAGCATCTGTGAGACCATCAATAGGACAATAGAGGGGACCTCCGTTACCGCCACAGCAGTAGCGGTTCGCTCAGCACTAGCAGCAGAGTGGTGCCCGGTGTCAGGGGTGAGCCTTCGCCATGACGGTCGAGGAGGAGGAGCCAGTCGAAGATATCATCTCAGGTTCAGTCTATCTTAATTATTTTCTAGCTCATGCTTTATTTGATTCTGGTGCTTCACATAGTTTCGTATCTGTATCTTTTTTTTTGAAGCATCATCTTGAGACTTAACCATTGGCGAGGACTTGCAAGATCATGACCGAGGGTGGCATTATCCTGGTTAGTAATGCTTGTAAGGATTGAAGTATTTCTTTGGAAGGCCAAGAGCTGAGCGCGTGTCTACTCGTAATGCCACTTCCGAGCTACAACATAGTACTCGGAATAAATTGGTTGAGTAGACACCATGCTAGTATCGATTGTCGTGGAGGCAGAGTTTTGTTTCAGAAGCTAGAAGAGCCAGAGTTTGAGTTTGCCAAAGGAGTAGCGGAGTAGAGCGAAGGAGCCTTCTATGGAGCTTTGGTGGAAGAGCAAGATCGGCCACATCCTTTGATTTCAGAATTTATGGATGTCTTTTCGGAGGAATTGTCGGGTTTGCCGCCAGACCGAGATATTGAGTTCTTTATAGATTTGGTGCCAAGCACAGAGCCGATATCACAGCACATCTGTAGGGTTAACAAAAGCGAACTAGCGGAATTGAAGAAGCAGGTGGATGAGTTGCAGGACAAAGGATTCATCAGATACAGTTCATCACCATGGGGTGCTCTGGTATTGTTTGTAACGAAGAAGGATGTGTCGGTACATATGTGTATCGACTATTGGGCTCTCAACAACCTCACTCTCAAGAACAAATACACGTTATCGCAGATTGATGATCAGTTTGATCAGTTGAGCGGAGCAAAGGTATTCTCAAAGATAGACTTGAGGTTGGGGTACCATCAAGTAAAAGTGAAGAAGGAAGATATTCCGAAGACAGCTTTCAGGACTCAGTATGGGCAGTTTGAGTTCTTGGTGATGCCGTTTGGGTTGACTAATGTCCCGGCGATATTCATAAATCTGATGAATAAGGTATTTTATCAGTACCTTCATCAGTTTATGGTGGTATTCATTGATGATATATGTCACGCCCCAGTCCCAAAAATATATGGAACTAGGCCACGTGGCAATAGCCAGCTGACACGTCTCCGAGGATATCCTAATTTAATGGATCCACGAAGAGTGCTACGCTGTCCTATATACTAACATGTCCCATATCAGTCAATAATAGGTAATCTAATCTTATCCACACAATAAAGAGCAAGAAGCACTGAATAAACTGCTGGATAATAAATACCAGTCTCAAGATATCATAGTACAACCAATAGTGTCTGGTGGGAACAAACCCACTACTACGACGAAATAAAGTACTGAAATGAGATATAAAAGATAATGACTAGGCATCGGCTCTAGATAGTGATGCTCCCAATCTAGGCTGAAGGCCTACCAACTGGTCACGAAAACTCTGATGGCTGCACCTCTAACTCCTCCGCTGTAGCAAATCTCGTCTCCTGTCTGGGGCCATATACTGTGGGATAGAAAGCCTCGTCCAAATCTGGAAAGGTACCAGGTCCTCAGAGGGACGTAACAAAATACATAGAAGCATGCCATATATAAATATTGAATAAAGTAAATGCAATAAAGGGTGTGCTAACCAATCTACGTGAATGCAATATGAGGACAACTTTGGTACGTATGAGTAGGTGTAGGCATAACGTCCATACCGCTCCGAAGAACGAGGAATCTACAAGTATATATACGTCCATACCGCTCCGAAGAACGGGGAATCTGAATAATATAACGTCCATACCGCTCCGAAGAACGGGAAATCTGAATAAAATAACGTCCATACCGCTCCGAAGAACGGGGAATCTGAATAAAAGGGGTCATTGGATCCGTGGCTCCCCCGGATACTATGAACTCCAATGGGTGTATCCCATACGCCTACTAGTGGTCCTCCCCTCCTAATGTAAATACGCAAATCGAATACTCGACGTGCATACCACGCAGCTACATGCCAGTCTCTACTAACATAAAATATAAACCTAAATTACGTACTAACCGTGATGCATATCACACGCACCGATAGCTAGTCGAATACGCGAACCCGTATCCCAACATAAATGTTACAGTGAAGCGTGTAAAGTGTCAGGTCTCAAAAGATATCAGAGTATCCTCCCATGGGGTGAGTCTGCTAGTGACTAAGCCAAGTATACTAAATCATCGACGCATCCGTCGATAGCAACCGAATCAATCTTGGACGCGCACAGTCATATGAAATAGAACAGCAACTAACATACAACATATGCAGCATTTAATTTAAACAAAAATATGACATGGTATCTTGCCTGAGTCCTTAAACTGTGAGTGCCAGAAGCCTGTTCCTGCAGTGTCTCCCGGCTGGTCCAATGGTCCTAAACACAAAATATAATATAACAACCTAATATCAGACACTAAGAATATACATAATTAATTATGACGTTGCTCCTTGAAGTTGTTGCCGGTTTACTGTCGACCGAATACAGCATCACGTGTGCACGTAGCTAGGGTATACCCGTGTTCTGTCTTTGGTCAATGTGCGCCTTGCAACAATAAATTATCTAGTTAAGTTTTGGCAACTACTTCTACTCTGTACAGAAATATGTCCTTGATTTCCTTGCTCAACATACTGGGTTTATGCCTAGGGTCTAGGTGAAATACTGGTCCTTGACGACAGGTCTCCTGATTAAGGTAATCACTGGTTATTAGATGAGTTCTGACCCTTGCTAATCATCATGCCGATTATATATATAATTTAGGATTAATTAAGTTGTGTTCAGAATACACTCTCGACGCGACGACACGATGCTTACATACGAACACGATACAAAGAGTATAGGCATTTACCTCGCTGGCTAGACGAGGTTCTTCTCGTTGCCTGGTCGTCCTCCGGCGAATGGGAGCTCCGGCGTCGGCCGGCGAGCAGCGGCAGCGGCTGAAACAGCAAGAGCAGGGACCGCAGCAGCAGCAGCTGCTCGGGCAGTGACGTTGCTGGGTTGAGCCGCGCAGGGGTGGCCGTCAGGACGCCGGGAGCCGTCGGGCTGGGGTGTGCACCTGTCGGGTTGGGGAGCAGTCAGGCTGGGGGGTGTCTGGCGGGTTGGGGAGCAGTCGGGCAGGGGTATCCGGTGGATTGGGGAGCAGTCGGGCAGGGGTGTGTTCGGCGGGTTGGGGAGCAGTCGGGCAGGGGTGTCCGGTGGATTGGGGAGCAGTCGGGCAGGGGTGTGTCCGGCGGGTTAGGGAGCAGTCGGGCAAGGGTGTCCAATGGGTTGGAGAGCAGTCGGGCAGGGGTGTCCGGTGGGTTGGCCGGCCGGAAATAGGGGAGGGAACTCGGTTGGAGTAGGGGTCGACTAGGGTTCCGTTTAAGATGGTGGTGATAGGGATTTAGGGTTTATGTGAATGAGATGTATATTTATATGGGTGATGTGGTTCGCAGTTGGCCTCAAGGGTTGGGCCTGTCTGGCCTTGTTGGGATGGTGGTCCACTTGAAAGGGCGCATATGGGCTTGGTTCGATTCTGTTTGAGGTGCAATTGGCCTTAAGTTTAAATTAATTTAATAGTTTAACTTGGTATTTCCTAATGCGTTGAAAACATAAAAAACTAGATTTTTGGGTGGTACACAGGAGTCGTGGCATAACAGGCTTGGTGTAGACTGATACTCTAATTTGGGTACTTGGGATTTGGGTTGTGGTTGTTTCTCAAATTAAAATAATCAAATAAATCCTATATTTGATGAGGGGGTTTACAATCGACCCTCCTTAGAGCATTTCGTTCTCAAAATTAAACATACGTGTAGGTAAGAACTAAAGACTGAATTCAAATGCTACCACATACCTAGGCCTTCGAAGAGTTGGGGGTAACGCTGGCGAATATCCTCCTCACGTTCCCAGGTCGACTCGCCGGGTGCATGATGTCTCCATGCGACACGAACTAAGGGGATGGTCTGCCCTCGCAATACCTTCTCACTTCTGTCTAGAATCTCCACTGGCTCCTCTTCGTATGATAGGCTCGGGCCGATTGTGATTTTGGAATGGTCAAGCACATGACTAGGATCCGGTATGTACCTCCTCAATTGAGATACATGGAAGACGTCGTAGACTCCTTCCAAAGTCTGCGGCAAGGCTAATCTGTAAGCAACCTCTCCGACGCATTCTAACACATCGAACGGTCCGATGTACCTCGGACTCAGCTTCCCTCGGCCTCCGAATCTGATAGTCCCTCGAGTAGGTGAGATCTTTAGAAATACGTGATCTCTAACCTGAAACTCTAGGGTCGTCGATGCGCATTCGCCCAATGCTTCTGCCGGTCCTGTGCTGCTCGTAGGTGCCCTTGGATCTTCTTCACCTTCTCCACTGTACGAACAACCAACTCTGGTCCGAGAATTTGTCGCTCGCCTATATCACTCCAACATACCGGGGAACGGCATTTCCTGCCATACAATGCTTCATAAGGAGCCATTTGGATGCTCGCTTGATAGCTATTGTTGTATGAAAACTCAACCAAATACAAATAGTCCTTCCATAATCCTCCGAAATCTAGCATGCATGCTCTCAACATGTCTTCCAACGTCTGAATGGTGTGCTCTGACTGGCCATCTGTTTGTGGGTGATATGCGGTGCTAAACTTCAGGCGGGTACCGAGACTCTCTTGCATACTCCGCCAAAAGTAAGATGTAAACCTCGTATCCCTGTCAGACACGATACTAACTGGCACTCCGTACAGTCGCACAATATCTCTCATGTACATGTCTGCTAAGACCTCTGTGGATTGTCCAACTCTGAAAGGTAAAAAGTGTGCGGACTTGGTGAGTCTATCCACGATTACCCATACTTCGTTGCTACCACTAGGACTCCTCAGAAAGCCCGTAACAAAGTCCATAGTGATGTGCTTCCATTTTTACTCCGGTATAGGTAGTGGTTGAAGCAATCCTGTAGATCTCTGATGCTCAGCCTTGACTTGCTGACACACCAAGCACTTGGCCACAAAGCGTGCTATCTCCCTCTTCATTCCATGCCACCAGTAGTACTGTCTCAAGTCCCTGTACATCTTCGTGTCTCCTGGGTGAATAGAGTAGGTCGAACTGTGCGCTTCTACCATCAACTCCTGTCGAAGTTCTCCATTTGGAACATAAAGACGATCTCAGCATCTCAAAGTTCCGTCTTCATGTATCCGCAGTCCTGTCTGTAATCCAGCCTCTGTCCTCTGCCTAAGCCTCTGAAATCTGGCATCTGGCGGCAAAGCAGTCTTGATTCTTTCTACCAATATTGATTGTAACTAAAAACTCGACAACTGTCCATCTATTCCGGGCATGACAATCTATATACCCATCTGCTCTAGATCCCTTAACAGATGTTGTTGGGTAGTCAGGAAGAATGCCATAGGTCTTTTGTTCAACGCATCAGCTACGACGTTGGCCTTTCCCGGATGGTACTGTAGCTCGATCTCGAAATCTGTCATCACCTCGAGCCAATGTCTCTGTCTCTGGTTTAGATCCTTCTGGGTGTAGACGTACTTTAAGCTCTTATGGTCAGTAAATATCTCCACTCTTTCTCCATATAAATAGTGTCTCCAAAGCTTCAAGGCAAAGATTACTGTTGCAAGCTCCAAGTCGTGGGTGGGATAGTTCTTCTCACGTGTCTGTAACTGTCTAGAAGCATAAGCTACAACCTTTCCTTGCTGCATCAAGACGCATCCTAACCCTTTCCCGGATGCATCGCTGTAGATCACGAATCCTCCGGGTCCAGAGGGTATGGTCAAGATGGGTGCTGTAGTCGAACGCTTCTTCAGCTCATCGAACGCCTTCTGACACTCCTCTGTCCAGGTAAACTCCTGCTCCTTACGGGTCATCGGCTCTGCAATCTTCGCGAAGTTCTCTACGAACCTCCGGTAATATCCGGAAAGTCCTAGAAAGCTCCTCACTTCTGAGACATTGGTAGGGGTTGGCCATGTCTCTACAGACAAAATCTTCGCCTGATCTACTAAAATTCCCTCTCCTGAGATGACGTGTCCAAGAAAAGCGATACGATCTAGGAGAAACTCATACTTGCTCAGCTTGGCATAAAGCTTCTCTCTCCTCAGCGTCTCTAACACTAGTCTCAAGTGCTCTTCATGCTCCTCGTGGCTCTTTGAGTACACCAAGATGTCGTCGATGAAGACTACCACGAACTGGTCTAAGTATTGATGGAATACTCTGTTCATTAAGTTCATAAATACAGTTGGCGCATTCGTCAACCCAAATGGCATTACTAAGAACTCGTAGTGACCATAACGAGTCCGGAATATTGTCTTTTGAATGTCTTCTCTTCGCACCTTCACCTGATGATAACCCGACCTCAAGTCAATCTTGGTGAACACCACTGCTCCTATCAACTGGTCGAATAAATTGTCAATCCGCGGCAGGGGGTACTTGTTCTTGATAGTCAAAGCATTAAGGGCTCTGTAATCAATGCACATGCGTACTGTTCCATCCTTCTTGGGTACAAACAACACTGGTGCTCCCCAGGGTGATATACTAGGACGGATGAATCCCTTGCTCTGCAACTCCTCTAATTGTAGCTTTAGCTCATCTAATTCCTTCTTAGCCAATTGGTACACATTAGAGGATACCGGTGCTGCTCCGGGTACTAGCTCAATAGTGAACTCTACGTCTCTATCTGGTGGTAAACCTGGCAATTCTTCGGGAAAAATATCCTCAAATTTTGCAACTATTGGCGGGAGTGCAATCTCCATAGCCATGCAAGTTCCAGCTATCTTTCCTACTCCTTGTTCGACGGTCCCCCGCATGTACTCGAACTTCGGTTGATCTGGCGGTCTAAAAGTGACACTTCCCTTCTGGCAGTTCAGTACAGTATTATACTGGCTTAACCAGTCTATGCCTAGAACAACATCAAAGTACGGCATAGGCAACACCAAGAATCGCGCTTTCATCTCTCTACCACATACAACTACCGAGCACGTTCTGATAGTGCTGGTAACCGGCACGATACCTTCGCCGGTAAGAATCTTCCAACTCTTGGGTAAGGGGGAAGTAGCTACTCTATGTATTGCTACAAATCTACTAGATATAAATGATAATGTAGCTCCAGAATCAAATAATGCAATCGCGGGTAATGAGGCAACTAATATGGTACCTGTGATTGCTTCTCTTTCTGTTTCCTCCTCAGTTACTAATGCAAAGGCCTGTCCCTGCCTCTGTCCTTCGATCTGCTGCCGAGCTCGCTCAAACTGTGTCTGCTGTGGGGCCAAGGGTGGTCCCCTCTAAAATCCTCCGGGGGCTGGTGGACGCTGTCCTCTTGGTGGGGGTGGTATCCTCGGAACTGGTGCTGCTGACCTCTGTCCCATCTGGGGTGCTACGTCTCTGCGTTGTGGGCAGTCTCAGGCATAGTGTTGACTCGCTCCACAAATCATGCATATTCCTAGTCTCTTTCGCCAGTCCTTTTGGTAATGTCCTCTCTTACCGCAGTAGTTGCAAAAAGAAAGTTCATTCTGCTGGTATGGTGCTATCCTCTGCTGTGTCTGTACTCCGGGGCGACGTATCGGTCCTCCTGCTCCGGGCTGGGCTCTGGCTAGCGGTGTCGTGCTGGGACGTCTAGCTCCTCTGGCAATGGCCTCCAGGATTCTCGCCTCTGTAAGAACCTCCTCGTAAGAAATCCTTGCCTGTGTGGTGGTATACCTCTGTAGTTCAAAATTGAGGCCGTGATGGAATCTCTGAGCTTTCTCTAGTTCATTGGGTATCATGACGGCACCAAATCTGCTAAGACGGCTGAACTCCGCATCATATGCATCCACAGTCATATTCACTTATTCAAGATGTAGAAACTGGGAGTATAGGGCATTCCTAACTGTGGCTAGAAAATACTTCGTATTGAAGTATTCTAAGAACTGTTCCCAGGTCTGGTTCTTGCCTATACTACGCTCAATGGAATCCTACCAGTGATGGGCGTTGCCTTTTAGTTGGGCCCTCACTGCAGTCATCCATAGGTCTGGGTGTAGTTGTGACGCCTCTAGTAGCATTTCCGTATTGGTAATCCAATCGGAGATCTGTTCTGCAGTCTCATTGCCTGAGAATGAATCTGGTCCCATTTGTCAAAACCATCTAACAGTGCCACCTGTCTGGGCTGGTAGGGGTGCTGGTACGGGTGCTGGGGCAGGTGTCCTCTCTATTACTGCCATCAAACTCTGCCTCAAAGTCTCTGTCTGATGCCACTGTGCTTGCATCATAGCCTGAAGGAACTGGAGCATCTGTGGTTGTCCGTCTAGCGGTGGCATCTGCGGTGGATAAGGTGGAGGTGGTGGTAGTGGGACCTCTGGCTGTGCAGTAGGCGTCTCCTCAGATGTCGGCCTCTCAGTCTGCGGCATCGGTGTAGCTCCTAAAGTTTGGCCCCCATAATGCTGTGTGGGGATTGTCTGGGAAGTCTGTCCCTCGGGCTGTGGTATAGGTTTGCCCTGCGATGTCTCGTGCCAATGTATCATCGGTGTCTGTAGCAGGGGTTACCCTTGGGGTACCTCCTCTCTTTGAGTGGTATTGCCTGGCACCGTGGCACTGGATGCTCCTCGTCCACTATGCAAATTCATCTTGCTACAAAAGATAGGACTTTATTAGAAAGAGGACGGAATCAAACAAACAGGATGCAGATGTTTAGAAGCAGTGTGAAGGAAGTTCAAGGCACAATCAAGGTGGATGAGACCTAGAAATTTCTATCCTATTGTAGGCTCGCTGGGCACGTTACCATACCATAAGCGAATAAGTCGAAGACCTGTATGGGCCACCACTAAAACCATGTTACGCCCCATTCCCAAAAATATATGGAACTAGGCCACGTGGCAATAGCCAGCTGACACGTCTCCAAGGATATCCCAATTTAATGGATCCACGAAGATTGCTATGCTGTCCTATATACTAACATGTCCCATATCAGTCAATAATAGGTAATCTAATCTCATCCACACAATAAAGAGCAAGAAGTACTGAATAAACTGCTGGATAATAAATACTAGTCTCAAGATATCATAGTACAACCAATAGTGTCTGGTGGGAACAAACCCACTACTATGACGAAATAAAGTACTGAAATGAGATATAAAAGATAATGATTAGGCATCGGCTCTAGATAGTGTTGCTTCCAATCTAGGCTGAAGGCCTACCAACTGGTCACGGAAACTCTGATGACTGCACCTCTAACTCCTCCGATGTAGCAAATCTCGTCTCCTGTCCGGGGCCGTATACTGTAGGATAGAAAGCCTCGTCCAAATCTGGAAAGGTACCAGGTCCTCAGAGGGACATAAAAAGATACATAGAAGCATGCCATATATAAATACTGAATAAAGTAAACGCAATAAAGGGTGTGCTAACCAATCTACGTGAATACAATGTGAGGACAACTTTGGTACGTATGAGTAGGTGTAGGCATAACGTCCATACCGTTCCGAAGAACGGGGAATCTGCAAGTATATATACGTCTATACCGCTCCGAAGAACGGGGAATCAAATAGGTATAACAGGCTTGGTGTAGACTGATACTCTAATTTAGGTACTTGGGATTTGGGTTGTGGTTGTTTCTCAAATTAAAATAATCAAATAAATCCTATATTTGACGAGGGGGTTTACAATATATTGATATATTTGAAGACCCCAGAGGAAAATAAGAAGCACCTAAGGATAGTTCTGGAGACCCTTAGGAAGGAGAAGCTTTATAGAAAGCTTTCAAAGTATGAGTTCTTCCTTGATAAGGTTGAATTCCTCGGGCATATGATTACAGAAGACAGAATCTCAGTAGACCCGAAGAAGATATCAGCAGTTGAGTCATGGTCTACCTCGAGTTCAATGGCAGAGATCAGGAGCTTTTTTTGGTTCGTAGGCTATTATTGGAGGTTTGTTCAAGATTTGTTCAGGATTTGTTCAGGATTGCAGAGTCGATGAATAGGCTAACCAGGAAGGACATGGAGTTCGTCTGGACAGAGGAGTGTCAGGCCGTATTTGAGGAGTTGAAGAAGAGGTTGACTACAGCTCCAGTATTGACGTTACCATCGGGGACAGGAGGTTTTGACTAATAACCAACTTAGCATATATTAATAATTAATTAGTTGTCGGTATAAGAGGGTAGCAAGTTGATTTTTCTATATGATGAGGGCTTTGAGGAACGACTGTTTATAATGGTGAACAAAAATGGTTGACCCATTAATAGAAAGAAGGCAGAGTGGGGTATGACCCTTAGTACTTGTGTTGGGCTCCCATATACAACCAGTATGGTGGCCAATGATTTTTCTTGTATAAACCATGATAAGCAATAATGAAGGAAGAAATTTATGCTCCATGGGATTGACGTTTTGACTTTTAGTAGAGAGATGGATGTAGAAATATGGATGTTTGCTTCTCCCTGGTATGTTGGGTGTCTTCTAGAGGAGGCAACAGCAAGAAAACATTTGTGTATGTGTTGAGTTCTTACATCATATAATTGTATTAACTGGATGTGTGCAATCCAAGGTACTTTGCTCCCTTATTGTGCATGAGAAAGGAATGGTGTGGGAGTATGTGTCAAATAAATGGAAGATAGTTAGGGAAAAGATTACATTAACCATTTTAGGTTGCCTCTTAAATTCTTAATCTATCTTAGACAGAAGTGTTAGCTTTTATAAATAGTTAAGATGGCAGGATTAATTAAATCTTATATTATTGTTTATCTAGGACCTTTGGACTCAGCTACTAGACCAACTTATTCCTCCTTCCAACTTTCGCAACCAGACAAGTATACCTTGCCACTCTTGTTTACAATTCTTAAATATTGCAACTGCATTTATTTTATTTTATTTCTAATTGAACGATATTGTACGTCCAAGAATAACTTAGGTGCAAGTCGGTGTTGGACCGATTACGCGTGACTTAGTACTTAGAATCCAAATCCCTTATTTGAGAGGTGCCCCAATCTCTTTATGATCTTGACACATTTTATGACACGGAGTGGTATATGTGTAAACACAGACTTTTGTACCAGCCGTACACTGGTATAATCGAGATGCATGACAACATCATTTAGATACTTAATCTTGACTCAGGAGTAGGAGCTGGACATATCGTGGTGCACGACCGATACAACATCATTGGGTGAAGAGAACACTCACTAGACGTATGGGCTATGTTTACACTTCCTAACCCGCCGTCTCCACCGGAGTATCGGATATGATGACCATAGATTTATTATTATTGAGAGAGAGAAAGTAGGCCTCTGGTGACCACGATACTACGCTATATTTAGGTCTCTGTTTATCCCAGGGAATTATGTCGATCCCATTTAGCCTACAGCTTATGCGTCGAATGTGGTTCTCATGGCAATTACACTTAGATTGGTACACCCTTATTTTATTGAAGTACTTTTATATCATTAGTGGGATATTTCTATGTATCTTGTTATTTCCCTCTGAGGACTTGGTTCCCTTCTAGGTTTAGTTGAGCCGGAGTACGAGCAGGTTTACGAGCCGGGTTCTGACGCTATCTACGAGGTAGAGGAGGTATACCCCGACGAGTATATTTGATCTTGGTATGATACCATCCTGGTAGCGGACTTATACTTGCTTTCACCACTTTATTTCAGCATATTTATGTATTGGATTTGTCTCCACTAACTCTAGACTTATTTGGTTCTATATTGACATATTCTGATTACATGACTATTTTGTATTCAGACTAGTTTATTATTTTCTGTGGATAAGATTTAGTATTCCTGTGACTATATTATTCTTTAGGTACAGCAAAGAACGTAGTTAAGGATTTCATTAAATTGGACAAGTCCTTGATTACGTATTGGTTGGCCATTGCCACGTGGCCTAGTCCTGTGTATTTTAGAACTGGGGCTTGACACTAACATATCACATTACTACCTATTAATCATGATACACTTGGTACAGATACTCTAAGGTACCTATACCACTAATCTATAGATACACACACAAAAATAACTTACCTGAGTGTTCCCCCCTCTTGCACTGATATCCCATGATCCTAGGACACACCCTCAAGTATATATATATATATATATATATATATATATATATATATATATATATATATATATATATATATATATATATATATATATATATATATATATCACTAATAACTTAGCACCCTACACTCCCACCTCTGACACAACCTGAACAACAACACCCCTATATTACCACTATCAAACACTTGATCTCAATCACATAATGACACACACTCTCATAAACACACATATACACTCATATAGACTGATACACTATTGGAACAAATACCTATACACTAACATACAGACACACACTTGCACATATGTGCACTGATACTCACTAATACTCAAGCTCCCCCCTCTCCTTAATACCATACCACATACCCCCTAACCCGAGCCCCTCTACTACCCATACCATGGCCGGTTGTACACTGATACAACATAGCCCAGGCTTTGAACAGAGCAAGGACCACTGCAACACCACTTGTCTCCTGCACACAGGGAACCCGACCCCCAATCACTTGTGCACAGTGTGCGCAGCAAGACACAGCTCACCACACTAAGCAAACACACATACACTCTAAATGATATATATATATATATATATATATATATATATATATATATATATATATATATATATATATATATACACATACACACACACACACACACACACACACACATATATGCATTTAATAACATATAAAATTAGCACTTTAAATATGTTACACTCTCTATTAGTCATTTTAACAAACATCTTGTGCACAAGTGGTGATACTCTATGATATACCACTAACCAGCATGCCAAATTCTCCATTACTCAACCAATAGTAATTATACGTATTAAATACAATTATATATATCTATTATCCCTTACCTCCTTACCTTCCTGCTCTGGCTGTTGCTGAAGTTGCTACTGATGCTACTGAATATTGTTGCTGCTGCAGCTGCAGTTTGCTGCTACCAGCTATGTTGTTGTACTGTATGTTGCTCTATGCTGCTAGCTTGTTGTTTCTGATACATGTTGATGCTAGCTGCTGCTGTACTGCATCTTCACTGCAGTTGCTGCTCAAGCTAACTGCTATTGTGCTAGCTATGTTGTTGTGTATGCTGAAGTTGTTGGCCTGCATTGCTGCTAACTGTTTCCTTGCTTGCTATAGTACATGTTGCTACTGCTGCAGCTGCAGTTGCTGTTGCTACTGCAGTGAGCTGCTGCACCTCCTTGTTGTTGACGATGGATGCACTGCATAATGCTGCAGCTGCTGTTGCTCTATGCTTTATGCTCATTACTGCACTACATACTAATTCCCTGTTGTCTCGACCCCTCTCTCAACACACACTCACATCTAGGCACACACACACACACACAACTACACACTCTCATGTATATCTATATACATATATATATGGCATTCTCACTCACACACATAAACATATATACATACTCTCATATATAGATATCTATAAACATACATATAAACATAACATATATATACATATCTATATATATATATATATATATATATATATATACATATGCATATTTACCTCTATATAACATACACACATACATATATACCCCTCCCTATATATATATATATATATATATATATATATATATATATATATATATATGAATACATATATCACTAATACATATATATATACATAACCAAGAAATTACATATCACTAATAGCTATAAACAAATATTGAAATGCAAGAAAACAAATACGTGGAGTGCATCGCACCCGTATCACACTAGATCTATGATACGCTTGCTATACAAGTCCACCACAACACCAAACGTACCCCGAAGGACACAAGCAAGTCTAAAATAGTATTTATGAATAATACGAAGAATCAATTATACATCTACATATCCGTGTCAAAATATGACATGCACAAACCCCCGTGTCGGAAGAAAATCCCTAAATCAACCTGTATCTCCAAATTATCGGGATACGGCCTATACGTATCCAATTGTGGATACGACACTAGCCACACACAATCAAACACATATCAATTTGGTCTAATTGATCAATTGACAAACACAAAATGTGTCAATCTCGAAATTCCTCCAAAATTGACACAAAACACAACATAACTCTCTCCATAGGCCTCCTATGAACCTAATTCCAATTCCTATGGGTAGCCTAAGCATATGGAACAGTTCCTAATGATTAAAACACAGATTTAGAGTCTAAGCAAAGAGGAAAAATTGAATTGTACCTATTGGGAGATGGATTCATGATAAAACTTCCAAATTGGATAAAATGAGCCTTCAACTTATAGATTCTTGCTCTTCCTTATAGATCCTTGCTTCCTATTTGTAGATCCTTGCTTCAATAGCCTCCAATGATGATTTGAGAAGAAAATGAAAAGAAATTTGGGTAAAATTTGATGTGGGAATGAAGAAATTTTGAAGAGAAAATTCTAGGTCTAGATTTGAAATAAAAATGAGGAGAGAAATTTTCCTCCTATGAAATATAGGCTGGCCACCTTAGCCCCCTCCCCAAGCTACTATGCGATGTCTAAAATATCCCTTCCTAGAAAATATGGTAGTGACAAGAACACCGAAGGGTCCGATGTACCATGGACTAAGATTACCACCTCTACCAAAGCGAATCGTGTCCCGCGTTGGGGAAATCCTCAAAAATACCAGATCGCCAACCTAGCATGAAGCACAGCCTTAGCACTCTAACTAAAACAAGCAATCACAAGCAATGCAAAATAAAATCTATACCTCAAACTCTAATAGTCTCCGGTGGCTATCGGCCCAATGCCACTGTCTGTCTTGCGCTACCCAAAGCCTATCCCTGATGAGTTTCACATTCTCAGCTGCATCCATAACCATCTCTGGTCCCAATAAGGCTCTCTCACCAATATCATCCCATGATAATGGAGTACGGCATCTACGTCCATTCAATGCCTCAAATAGTGACATCTCTACACTGGCTTGGTAGCTGTTGTTATAAGCAAACTCTACCAGGTGAAGATGATCTTCCCAAGAGCCTCTGAAATCCAAAACGTAAGTACGTAGCATATCCTCGAGGGTTTGGATA
Source organism: Iris macrosiphon (assembly GCA_036927795.1). Lineage (NCBI taxonomy): Eukaryota > Viridiplantae > Streptophyta > Magnoliopsida > Asparagales > Iridaceae > Iris > Iris macrosiphon. Next base: position 134,034,967 of record JAYESA010000019.1, on the reverse strand, counting down.
GTCCTCTTCGACTGTCCATCTGTCTGAGGGTGATATGCGGTACTAAACTTGAGCTGAGTGCCCAAGCTAGACTCCAAACTCCTCCAGAAGTAGGATGTGAAGCGAATATCCTGATCCAAGACTATGCTCACAGGAACTCCATGTAATCTGACTATCTGACGCACATACATCTCGGCAAGCTTCTCTGTAGACGTACCCACTTTGAATGGCAGAAAGTTGGCTGATTTGGTCAACCTGTCTACGATGACCCAAATCGCGTTATTCCTTCCTGGAGAACGCAGAATCCCCGATACAAAGTCCATCGTCACATGATCCCACTTCCACTCTAGAATGGCTAAAGGCTGAAGCAATCCACTAGCCTCTGTCTCTCTGCCTTTACCTGCTGGCATACCAAGCATACGGATACTAAGCTAGCCACTTTCTGCTTCATACCATACCACCAAACATGCCCTCTCATGTACCTATACATCTTGTTGGCACCTGGATGCATAGAGAACTAAGACTAATGCGCCTCTTGAAGAACCTCCTCGTGCAACTCTCCACTCGGCACACACAATCTGGTACCGTACCGTAATGATCCATCTTCTGCAATACTGAAGTCCTCTGCCAATCCCATCCGGACCTGTGCTCTGATGCTCCTCAGAGACTCATCCTCGAACTATGTGGCTCTGATCCGGTCCATCAACTCTGACTGTACCTGAAGTCCCCATACCTGTATTGCAACTCTAGGAACTAACACCACAATACCCAAGCTATCAAGATCGGCCAATAAGTGCATGTCCCTCGTCAAGTACATAGCCACTGGATACCTGCTCAAGTCATCCGTGACTAGTTGGCCTTCCCTGGATGATACTGCAAGAAAATATTGAAGTCCTTCATCAACTCCAACCATCGTCGCTGCCTCATATTAAGCTCTTTTTATGTGAACACATATTTTAAGCTCTTGTGATCTGTAAAGATCTCTACCCGCTCTCCATATAAGTAGTGCTTTCACAGCTTAAGAGCAAAAATAACTACTGCCAACTCCAATTCATGGTTAGGGTAATTATTCTCATGCGGGCATAATCATGGAAGCATAGGCAATCACCTTCTCGTTCTGTTGCAACACACATCCCAAGCCCTTACCCGAAGCATCACTATATATAAAAAATTCTCATGTCCCTGATGGCAATATCAACACTGGAGCTATAGTCAACCTCTTTTTTACCTCCTCGAAAAAAGATTGACAATGTCATACCCCAGTCCCAAAATACATAGGACCAGGAATACGTGACACGCCAGCTACGCATTCGACCAGACTCTGGTCTGACTCGAATACGTATAAGATGTATAATATAAAGGGCACTATCTAAATATCCCATAAATGTAAACCTCTATGTCTCAATCCACAATGAACAAAAATATACAAGAAGGAGCTACATGTGCTAAAGTCGGCCGCCCAATAACACACAAACTCGAATAGACTCGAGAAGAGATGAGTCTACAAAAACTAGGCTACAACAGCAGATGAATAATCAATATGAATAAAGTAACCGTAATGCCGGTAGAAATAATATGAGTACCTGGTACAGTGCCCGCAAGACATGCAACTCCATCAGCAACTCCAAATGCTCCGTAATCGTCTATGCTGCAAATCTGGCAGGAGACCAGGTCCTCAGAGGAACGTAACAAGGTACAAAAATATAGCATGCCAAGTATAACAGAAAGTACAAGTGCAACGACGGGGTAATCTAGCATAACCAACTAAGTGTGACACAGTTTAAAGACAATGTTTGACGCATGGGATTTCCAAAATAAAATCGTAGCTCCGAACACAGAGACACACAGGGCATACCGTAGCTTCGAGCACAGAGTCACACGGGTGATACTACTACTCCGGATACAGGAACACTACATCAACAGGACATACATATATAAAGCGTGTGCAGAGGAGCCCAAACGTCTAGTAACTGTCTTCCCCATCGCAAGCGGTCAACGATGGTGCGCTGAACCTGAACCTCTATCTAACAGTCTCGTCACACAGAAATAACTCAACAGACGTGACCCTAAGGTCGTCCCAGTCTCCGGTCATAATGTCAGTATCAGGATACAGGAAATCTGGCACGATAACAGTGTATGAATGTGTCCTGGGGTGACGATATACTCAGGTACATACATCGAGGTGTTACGAACATCTAACATTCGTTACAAGACATTACGACGAACGTCTGCACTCGGTTGTGATCCGGACGCGAAGTAACGATCTTAAACAAACACGCGCACAATGTAAATAATAAAAGAATAAATATATGGTAACTGAAATACAGGATGGCAAGGTACACTTGCTTGCGTCCGACTGCTGATGACGGGGATCCTGTACCACGTCCAAGTCCGCAGGTTCCGTAGTACCTAGAGAAGAGGTACAAGCTAAATCAATAACTATCATGAGACTAAAATAAGATGTGACACAGGTCTAATCATATGCTCAAACCTAGCTACAACTCACTTGGACACGACGCTAGAGGGTTGTCCAAGGTTGACTAAGGGTATGTTACATCTAATCTAATTAATTACCTGTATAAAATCATTAGACAAAATCCTCAATCTTACTATATTCATCACAATGTTCAGTAGTTCAAGTATGTTTAATCCTCCGATTTTTCCTTGGTCTTCACAGACGTTATCCCGAATATTTTAAACATCATCCTCGAATAAATTATATACTATTTATGTCACTACCATATTCCAAAAATAGGGGTATTTTTGACTTTTATATATTATTAATATTGTGGTAGTTATATTAAATGATTTTATGATATGTGTATTTAAATTTAAGTAATTGTATGAGATGTGTATTTAAATATATTATATTATATACAGTGTTCATTAATGTTTGAGCTGGTAGACTTGTCCTAGAGGCCCACTAGATGAACACTGACCGAATTATAGGATTATGTATTAATTTGTATTAACTAGAATTTAATTAATTGGGATTGTGATTAATTACTGTAATTTTATTTAATTATTGTGCCTTACCGTTGTTTCGATATTTGGAGCGATACCCTAGCTTTTGTCTTCCAACAAATTTCACAACCTTGCCCTAAACGTGCCCGTCTTCTATTTTGACCTTTTGTAATTCATAATTATGCTCTATTGTGCTTCATTTTAGCTGCACAATATTCGTCGCGGACGTTTATTTAATTTCTAAATAAATTCCAACTTTGTATCGTTGTGCTTTCCAATCGAAATTGGAGGCAATCTCGACACATTTTTTGTACAACCCAAATTAGGGTAATATTCTGATATGAGTCTTCTTCACTAATGATATTTGTGACCCAACCTAATTTTGGCCCATGTACTCCTAATTAATATTAGAACACCGCTTGCATTTATTTCTAATTAAATTGGGGATACCATTTTGACTAATCCTATTTAATCCTAATTTAATCCAAGTGCCCCACTAATTAAGCCCATACCAAACACACAACACCCCCTCACCCTACAAAACACCAAACACCAAATCGCCCACCATTTTTTTATTATTTCATGTGTCTGTGCAAATACCCAAATTTAAGGGGGCTAATTTACAAATATTGTATTAGGTGTCAACACCCCCATTGGTTCAAACCAATGAAGAAGCCCTAATATTTGACTAGTCAACAACCCTCATCCTTGCATGAGTAAATCTCTCATATCAAATCCTGACCACCCATTCAAAATGGGAGCATCAACACCAATCATTCCCACTCACCATCTTATTTAATGTCTCTTCACACACTCTTCCCAAGCAATCCCTAATCCCCAAACCTGGGGAAGCCCCCACCTCTCTCTCTCCTCCCTCTTCACTCAACCGTAGGTTTTTCCAATTTTCCTTTTCCCTTCTTCTTCTTCTTCTTCTTCTTTCTTCTTCTTCTTCTCCTCTTTTTTTAATCTAGAAAAAAAAGAGGGAATATCAAACCATACTCCCTCCACTGTTCACCCGTCCCGGCCTGGCCAGCCCCGGCCACCCAGCCCGGCGCCGACCCCGCTTCTTTCGTTCAGTCCGGCCAAACCCTGACCTTCTCCTCCTGCTGACGAAGAAACTATTACACCACCATCTCCATCAATAAGTCATCCCTTCCCCGGCGTCCATCCGACAACTCCGGCTTCTACAGCCCCCGGCCGCATGTCCCTCCATCCCGCACTCCCGGCGAGCCAGACACCCCTCGCTGAACGCCTGACCTCACCACCGCTCGACGGAGCCGACCAACAACCAGCCATCTTGACTCACAGCACCATCTCCAACCTCCCTCTGCAGTCTCGCCGGACCACCCGAGCCCGCCGGACGACGAGCAGAGACCCGTCTCCCTCACTCGATCGATCCTTCTCCGCTGGATCTCCACCTCCGCCATCGACTGCACTGAACGCTGACCACCTCGTCGTCACATCCCCACTGCACGACTGAACGCGGTCGCCCCGACCTCGAGCCGGCCATCTCCCCGGCCAACCTGCAGTGCACGACCATCGAGCCGGTCAACCTCCATTTCCACCACCACCATTGTGGCCTGAACCACCACCACCACCAGCCCCATCGACGAGGGCAGCCCCCCGACGTCTCCTGTCGAGCTCGTCAAGTTCCACTAACTCCGGCAGCCACCCTCGCCTACATCCATCAACATCCTCACCGTCGTCTTCACCTCGACCCGGCCGCCTCCCTGCTCATAACCATTATCATCGCCTCGTCGTCGTCTTTGACCTCATCGTCGTCAACACCATCGTTATCGTCGATCTCTTACCCATGCGCAGGTGCGTGCCTGTCCCCCTCTTTCATGGTGGTATGTATATCTAGTAGTATGTATATATATACATATATATATATAGTATAAATTCAATTAGTATATTAGCATTAGTATATGTTAATATTAATGTTGATATATATATATATATATATATATATATATATATATAGTATATGTATTTATCTAGTATATGTTTAGTAAAATATATTTTTGGTATGTATATATATGTAGCATATATATATATATATTGGTATATATATATGTACTTATATACATATATGGTATATGTATTAAATTGGTGCATATATATATATATATATATATATATATATATATAGCTTTTTCTCAAACTAATAGATATATATATATATATATATTTAAATGCATTTTTAGCATACATATGATGTATATATATATATATATATATATATATATATATATATATATATATATATATATATATATATATATATATATATATATATATATATATATATTGTATATGAGTATAGTTCAATTGGTATAGTATAGTACGTACATATATTTAGTATGTGTGCATTATTCAATATGATGTATATATATATTGTTCAACTAATATATATTATATATGTAATTAAATGGTATATATATATTGTATATGTATTTAATTTGGTGTATATATATATTGTAAGTATTAATGCTAGTTAATAATATGTATAAAATATTTTATATATCTATCTACTAGATGACCCAAGTATGACCACGTAACATGTTAGCAGACGGCCATACGTATATCGATATACTGGCAAGACCCGTATCACCGACTGTCTGATTGCACAGCAATCACAGACGCGACGCCCGTACAACTTGACGCACACTGACCCTAGTTGACCAGTATCATACTTAGCATAGCCCTGAGTCCAGTGTATTTATAAGGTGTGTTAGAGTAATGTCTGATGCAATATTATATTGTTTTATATTATGTCTATAGGACTGTTGGATCATCCAGACGATACCCTGGAACAGAATATTGGTATTACCAGCTAAGGACCCAAGGTGAGTACATTCTCTGATAATTTCTAATTATTGATAATGTCTATAATTCCAGTATCTAAAAATGTTACATCTGATTCTTGACACTGTGCTATACGGACTAGTGTATAGATTGGGTCTGCAGTCATGAGATGTTACATTGATTATCGTATTGACATTGTATACGACATTGATATCTAGACCTTGTACATGATATTGGATATTGCTCGTATAACGTGACATATCGTGATTGGATCCATTGTACTAGTTGGGGGTGGGGGAAAATATTAGTAGATTATGTGATCATACCCAACTCTACATGCATCATAGCTCACCCTACATCTCACGTCGGGTGCGGCCTGACCATTACATGCCTCATAGTTGTTATATATGATTAGCTTGACCACTACTTGCATTATAGCTAACCAAATGGTTAGCCTGACCTTACATGAATCATAGCTAATCATATGTAACCAGCCTGATCTTGTCCCAAGCCGATCACATGATAGACTGGTATTTCAAACACTTAGAATAGTTACAGCTCTCTATTTTAGATCATATACTACATCACCCATATATGATATTGTACCTTATTTTTTTCATTTCATATATGCACTGACTGTACCATATTGCTTGCATGTCTCTTTATATTGTTATTGCATTTACTTATTGCCTTCTCTCAGTATTTAGCATCATCTATTTATTATTTTATAGTCTATATCAATTAAATGGAACTATTATTTGAGATATACTTTGCTCCTTCCTGACTGGAAATATGTTTCCAGACTATGCCATAGAGGACTTGTTTCTGACATACTTGGAGACCGGATGTTTGGGATTGCAGGTTAGACTATTTATTGTTGCTTAGATTTGTCTTATTTTTCATTGTTTGCTTCGAGATCTTATCGTGTCGTAGTTATGTGATTTAGTATGTTGTTCATTATATTGTGATTATCCATGTCTCCTTATGGAGTTGGATATCCATGTAAGATTGATTAGATAGTATCATGACCTAGACAGCATTCTACCGTCGATGCTGCAGCGTAGGCTGGACGTACCCACGTACTCGTGCCCCTATACCGGGTACGGGTCGTGACACATTTTTAGTGGTGGCCCATGCAGGTCAGACTTCGCAAGTTGTGCGATATCGTGGTAGTGCGATGTCATAGTTGTACTACTGCGTGCCTGCTATAGAATATAGGACATAGGATACTAGGATGAGAGAGGATACTCAATCACAAATTCTTGAGAGATTCCTGGGACGACCCCTTGAGAATCTTATTACAATTTCTAATTTTAATCCTTCGCCCTTGTTTCCATCCATTCTCACTCGTTGATATTGAGTTTGATTTGTTAACCAGTTGTTAAATTAAATTCTTGGTATTGTTGTTGAGTTAATTTTATATCAAGATGAATTTTATGGACTAAACTTTACGGTATCATCTAATGACATATATTGATGAGGACAGTGAGAAAGGTAAAATGTCTACTTTGGTTATGGAACCTAGAGTTTATCGCAGCCATACTAGCTGTCGCGACGAGAACGTAGGAACCTGACTTAGATGTACATACTGTAGTTATGAAACTTAGAGTCTCTCACAGCCATACCGGTTGGCGTGGCGAGGATTCTAGATGACATGATTATAGAGTTGCATACCTTAGTTACGGAACCTGTCATTTATCGCATCTATGCTTACTGGCGTGGCGAGGATTCTGAGTGTCATGATTTTGGACAGACGTGTATGATTATCAGGTTATATCTTAAATTGGTTCTTAAAGTCTCATCTCAATACTTATTTTTCGTTATTACAGGACTTGTTCCATCGCTTCTTTTCTTTACTAGCAGTAGAAATACCTTCAGTCCTCAATCCAGTTCCTTTTTGAGCTTCTATTCTTTGAGGATTCCTTGTTAAGTATGATAATTAGTAACTTGTAATTATATTTGTGTCTTGTATTAGTGCTTATTGAGTGTGACTTGTTCGTTGCAAGTGTTTCTTAGTTGGACAAGTAAGCAGTAGGCATTAATCTAGAGTTAACCCATAGCGTAGTGCCTTGTAGCAATGGTTCTATGTAAATGTGCCATCATTATTAGTATTGGTACTATAGGTAGAAGGAGAAAAGAGTATCAGTGATGGTTCCAAGAGTTAGTATCAGAGCTAGCACACCCGTCCTGGATAGTCATGAATTTATGTAATTGGATGATCTATGTAAACAATTAAGTATCAAGAAATTGTGTTAAAGATTAATGGAGCATGATGTTCAATTTGATGATTGATAGTTGGGTGTGTTAAGAGTAAAGAAATGTATATGCATAAAAGGTATTAATAAGATGCCATGGTGTAATCCCCCTAATTTTTTTCAAGAATTTTTAATTTGGATTTTTCACAATTTTTCTGGAATTTTCAGGAATTTTCTGTAATTAAAACCTAGGTATTTTCTAATTAAATGATTTTTAATTGCTGTTAATTAATATTAAAATATTATGGAAATAATATTTTATGGTGTAAAATGGAAAACCGAGCTGCCGACGACGTCACCCCGCCCCGCCAGCCTTCTCCGGCCAGGATCGACTGCCTCCTTCCTCCTCTCCCCAGCACAGCAGCTCCACCCCGACCGGTCGACCAACCCAGTCCGGCAGCGCCGCACCACGACCCTCCCATAGCCTGAACCCTAACCTCCGGCCGCTAGCAACCTCCCCGCTCCGGCATCGTGCCCTAAACTAACCCTAGGACGGACACAGCAGACACAGGACACAGGACGCAGGACACGAAGGGGACACTCGGACACAGAAAATTAGTCTTCACGGAGCCCTGTTCAGGTAGCGTTTCCTCTCACCTCGTGATTCCATTTTCGATTCCGTCAGTTGCGTCGCGTAGACTGTATGACTCTCTCGGTGCCCGTACAACCCACTCGGTGCATCGCGTCCTGTGGCGATCGCAAACAGCGATCCAAAAATAGGAAAACCAACGCCCTATTTTACCCCGGAACTGAGTGCGTCCCGCCAAACGGGACGACTTGGTCGTACGCGGTCTTTACTGAAACGTGCGCGTCGTTGATATAGACATGTGGGATTTCGCAGAAGTTGATTTGGATGTGCGTGCACACCGGAATCAACGCGTATCCGCGGACACCGTCCCGTATCCGTCGGTTCTGAAATACGTTGTAACTTCGTGTACACACGTCGGATCGAAACGAAACTTATGCCATCGAACTCGTAGCGATATGCTGGTCCTGTGACCCAAGTTTGGTTCGATTCTGAGAACGTTGACAAAATCGGGTATCGTGGGCCCCACATGCTCCACTTGACGGACAATTTTGTGATCGGCTCATCGGAATCCAATTCTGGAAGTTTCGTTGGGTTCGTATCATCGTTCCTGACTTGTTGACACTAAGTTTGACGAATTTGGAGACCTTTGACCCTGACGCATTTTTTGGTGCAAAGTGGCCCACATGTGGACCCCGCTTTGGCCCGGAAATGTCATTTTTGCCCTTGTGTCCAAATTGGACGTAAGGACAGGCGTTTCTAGCTATTTGATATTTTCTGAATTTAATGGTAATGTTTATTTCAGCAACCGGAGTAGTACCTGCAAATCATACTGAGACTAGAGCTACAGTTGGAGCCAGAACCATAGGCAAGTGTACCTTGCCAAATCCTGCAGCCTTGCTACTTATTCCCTTGACTTATTTATACATTGTTGGGCAAGTGTACCTTGCCAACTTTGCAGTCTTGTTACATATTTTTCTTGATTCATTTACATTATTGTGCATTCTTAACCTAGGACCGTGTGACTTACTTAGCGTCCGATTATAGTCGGGTGCCAACATCGTACGCGGTGTTGTGTATTGTCATCTAGAGATGGACATTCGTGACCCTTTACATCCTCGTACTTGTCTTATCAAGTATATTATACCCAGGACACTTGACACTATTCATGAGACAGAATCTTCCTGAGATATTCATGGTGATTCTGTATAGGATACAGGTTTATGACATACACAGTTTACATGCTTAGATTATATCATGACTTGTTGCATTAGTTTTAATCTTGTATGTCATGGACATAAGACGTAAGATTTCATTGGGTGGGGAGAGTATTACCATATCAAAGGCTGATTATATTATATATATTGTCATTTGGATGTGTCCTAGTCTCTGACACAGAGCTTTGGCACCAGTTCTGGCCCTTCGAGAAAATACTGCTATGGGTTTCTCCGACACTGATCCTGTAGTAGTCTCAGCCCGAGTATGACTAAAACTCTCACTTGCATATCACTTAGCTGGTTATTTATTTACCCTATTGTTTCGTTTATTGCTGTACTGCATTTATTTTGGCATGAGCTTTCTTGTACCTTGCTATGTCCCCTGAGGACCTGGATCCGGATTATGTTCCCAGGATTAGCTGACGAGATCTATCCCGAGGTATACGGGACCGGAGCATTAGCATTAGCAGAAGCAGGTGCCTACATTAGAGCAGAACCAGGATCTGAGGACGAGATCGTACCAGAGGACTTCTCCTGAGTATTGGCTTGAGATACTCATTTATTTCAGTTTCTAGTTATTTTATTTCCAGTCTATTACAGTGATGTATCAGACTTGTTCTTGGATTGTTCTCCGAGATACTTTTATTGAGACTTGTTAGTTTATATTTATTTGCATTATTCTGACATTTAATCTGTGTTTATCTATTATGAATGAGATTAGTATAGACTGTGACTTATATTATTGTACCTACTTATTGTTGTATTACAGCTTAAGTATGCCCCGATGGATCCATTAAATTGGGTTTGTCCATCGGTGTGTGTTGTTGGCCATTATCACGCGTTCGGTCCCTCGGTATTTTGGGACTGGGGCGTGACATGGTTTTTGTGGTGGCCCATGCAGGTCAACGACTAAATTGTTCGGTTTTAACTTAGGGACCGAGCAAGCCTGCAATAAGAATAGGATAAATTTTTAGGATCTCATCCACTTGCTTGAAAATGTTCTTGATATCTATATTGTATTCGAATTAAATTTTCTTGCATCATGCCTTGATTCCAGTATGCCTCTTATAGTTTATTTTTGATGCAGAGTAATGGATTCAAGAGCAAATGACAAAACTCCAGCAAACACACCAATAGGTGCTGTAGCCACCTACGGAGAAGATGAAGTGGCGCCGATGAGTGGAGATCCCTCTACTCACCGAAGCAGCCAAGCAGATCAGCATGCTTCTAGATTTTGGCGTGATGACATCCTACCGCCTCCGCAGTTCGTTCCACCAATTCCTGTATTCCCACCAGGACAGCCTATGGACGGGCAACAGATTTTCCAAATGATCTACGCAATGATGCAAGCCCAACAGCATATTTATCAAGAAGCTCAGCGTCGTGAAGCAGATTACTTAAGGAACAACATAGTAAATGCACTGGAGCAAGCCAACCTACCAACTCGACGACAACCGACGGGCTCTATCACCGATTTTCGCCAGCTGAAGCCTCGTACCTTCTCAGGCAAGGAGGAGCCCACGGAAGTTCATGAGTGGCTCACCAACACTCAATATCAATTAGAAGCAGCTGAGCTTCCAAGGGAACGTTGGATGACTGCCGTCAGAATGCAATTGACGGACAATGCACATCACTGGTGGTTATCTGAGGAGACCCGGCTTGGACCAGACCGAGTCACCTGGGAGGAGTTCTCCAGACTCTTTCAGGAGATGTACATTCCAGCTACCGCTCGATCAGAACTGCGGGACAAGTTCAATCGCCTCACTCAGGATACTATGACAGTGGAAAAGTACAACGCGGAATTCATTCGTTTGAGTCGCTTTGCCCCAACCTTGATTTTGACAGAAGAAGAGAAGGCTGAGAAGTTCTTCGACGGATTAAACATTGAGCTACATAAACTAATTGGATCCATTGCACCTATATCTTACTCGGACATCCTTGCTGCAGCCCGACGCATGGAGCGTGTCACCAGGAGAGAGACCAGTCTGAAGCGGCCTTCCACATCAGTACCAGCCCGAGCAACACAAAAAGAAGCTGCAAAGAGACCTCACCTATACCAACAGCAGAAAGCATCTACACCACAAGTAATAGTCCTTTCTACTTGTCACTACTGTGGCAAAGCAGGCCATCTCGCCAAGGAATGCCGACGCAGGTTAGGACTATGCTTAGGTTGCGGATCCAGACAACATGCAGTGAGGGACTGCCCTGAGCGTAGAGAAGGAGCACCAAGGGCAAACCAACAAGCTCTACCAGCACCAGGAGGATATCAACCAAGGCCACCTTTGGCACCTCGACCAGCACCCTTCCAGCAGGCCCAGCAACAGCAGAGGGCACCCCCTCAAGGACGCGGACAAGCTTATGCGATGACCTTGGAGGACGCACAGATTCATGGAGTAGCTAATCCGCGTAAGTTTTTATAGTTTTCTGTTTCTAGTATTGTTTTAGTTTATGCATGTTGGTTCGTGACCTCAGCCTTAACCTAGTAATTTTGAACTTGCTAATAACCTAGTATGCTTTTTATAATTGATAACCTAGTATGTTCTTAAGCAATAATCTAGTTTTTCTGAACTGTAGTCTTCTAGATCTCCTCTATACGGGAGATTGCATAACTTTTAATGCTTCGGAAAATAATTTTTTCTATGTGTTATTCGTACACCCTCAACCTTGATTTTTCTTAATCGTGATGTGCTTCGAATAATGTTTGCAACCGTGTCATCTCGGTTGACCGGTTATTCTTTGATTGTGAGGACGCAATCCTATTAAGGGGGTAGATTATATTCCCCCTGATTTTTTTCAAGAATTTTTAATTTGGATTTTTTATAATTTTTCTGGAATTTTCAGGAATTTTCTGTAATTAAAACCTAGGTATTTTCTAATTAAATGATTTTTAATTACTGTTAATTAATATTAAAATATTATGGAAATAATATTTTATGGTGTAAAATGGAAAACCGGACATAGGGTAATTTTTGGTGAATTTATTGGACTCCGGAAGCATTTTTAATGACCTAATAACTATTAAATAAATAAACCAATTTAAACCTAGAAATAAACCGGGTTTAATTGAAATTAAACCAAACCAAACCAATTCAAACCGTTGACTGAACCAACCCAAACCGTTGACTGAACCAATCCAGCTTAACGGGTCGGGTCGGATCCGAGCGAAACCAGACCCGGACTCGAAACCCTAACCGAACACTAATTCTAAATGGGTGGGAAACACTGTTCCGACCCGGCGGTGCTGTATAAACCCCCCCCCCCTCGACGTTCGTACCCAGTGCCGCAACCCTAATTAATTCTCCGCCGCCGTTGCCTTTCTCCAAATCCCGCGCCGCCGCTCTCCGTCGACTCCACCGGCGTCGTCTCCTTCCTCGGCCACCCGTTGCACCCCGCCACGATCGACTTTCCTTCCCCGTTCAACTCTCCACCGGAACCCTAGAGTCTCTTCTTCCTCCGCCGTCGCCACCCCGATTAACACCGCCCAGCCCGTACAGCCGACCAGCCCCCTCGCCGCTGCCAACCTCTCCCCGACGCCCTAGTCAAACTCCCCAGCCCTCACCGTCTTCCTCTCCTCCTCCCGCTCCACCACGAACCACCACCAGCTCTGCCACCCTCCTTGCCGCCTCGCTGTCGATGACGTCGCCCCACCCCGCCAGCCTTCTCCGGCCAGGATTGAATGCCTCCTTCCTCCTCTCCCCAACACAGCAGCTCCACCCCGACCGGTCGACCAACCCAGTCCGGCAGTGCCGCACCACGACCCTCCCATAGCCTGAACCCTAACCTCCGGCCTCCCTCCGGCCGCCAGCAACCTCCCCACTCCGGCATCGTGCCCTAAACTAACCCTAGGGCGGACTCAGCAGACACAGGACACAGGACGCAGGACACGAAGGAGACACTCGGACACAGGAAATCAGTCTTCACGGAGCCCTGTTCAGGTAGCATTTTCTCTCACCTCGTGATTTCGATTCCGTCAGTTGCGTCGCGTAGACTGTATGACCCTCTCGGTGCCCGTGTAACCCGCTCGGTGCATCGCGTCCTGTGGCGATTACAAACAGCGATCCAAAAATAGGAAAACCAACGCCCTATTTTACCCCGGAACTGAGTGCGCCTCGCCAAACGGGACGACTTGGTCGCACGCGGTCTTTACCGAAACGTGCGCGTCGTTGATACGGATGTGTGGGATTTTGCAGAAGTTGATTTGGATGTGCGTGCACACCGGAATCAACGTGTATCCGCAGACACCGTCCCGTATTCGTCGGTTCTGAAATACGTTGTAACTTCGTGTACACATGTCGGATCGAAACAAAACTTACGCCATCGAACTTGTACCGATACGCTGGTCCTGTGACCCAAGTTTGGTTCGATTCTGAGAACGTTAACAAAATCGCGTATCGTGGGCCCCACAAGCTCCACTTGATGGGCGATTTTGTGATCGGCTCATCGAAATCCAATTCTGGAAGTTCCGGTGGGTTCGTATCATCGTTCCTGACTTGTTGACACTAAGTTTGACGAATTTGGAGACCTTTATATTTATTTGTTTGCAGGATATAAATTTTAAAATTATATTATGAATGTTGCATTGAAGATTCCTTAAGTATCGCATTGTTGAGTATTTTATGGGAAAAGAAAATCAAGGAATAAAATCATTAATGGATTAGTGTTTGAATTCAATTTTCGGGATGAGGATTTAGATTTTATATATATGCATTGATTGAAATGAAATTAGAGGAGTGGATATTAAATTTTGAGTATATAATTATTAACTTAAAAGTTTTGGAGGAAATTGTGGATAAAAAATGGAATTTGATTTTACTCCGAAGATTTTCAGGAATACGATAATTATATAATTTTGAAAATTTTATGGAATAGCAATATGGATTTACTTTAGGATTAAATGGTTTGATGAATCTAGATTTGATGGAAAATAACATATAATGAATAAACACTACTATTGAGGATTTAAATTTCGAGGACAAAATTCTTTTAAGGAGGGTAGACTTGTCACTACCACATTCCAAAAATAGGGGTATTTTTTACTTTTATATATTATTAATATTGTGGTAGTTATATTAAATGATTTCATGATATGTGTATTTAAATTTAAGTAATTGTATGAGATGTATATTTAAATATATTATATTATATACAGTGTTCATTAATGTTTGAGCTGGTAGACTTGACCTAGAGGCCCGCTAGATGAACACCTGACCGAATTATAGGATTATGTATTAATTTGTATTAACTAAAATTTAATTAATTGGGATTGTGATTAATTACTGTAATTTTATTTAATTATTGTGCCTTACCGTTGCTTCGATATTTGAAGCGCTACCCTAGCTTTTGCCTTCCAACAAATTTCACAACCTTGCCCTAGACGTGCCCGCCTTCCATTCCGACCTTTTGTAATTCATAATTATGCTCTCTTGTGCTTCATTTTAGCCGCACAATATTCATCGCGGACGTTTATTTAATTTTTAAATAAATTCCAACTTTGTATCGTTGTGCGTTCCAATCGAAATTGGCGGCAATCTCGACCCATTTTTCGTGCAACCCAAATTAGGGTAATATTCTGATTTGAGTCTTTTTCACTAATGATATTTGTGACCCAACCTAATTTTGGCCCCATGTACTCCTAATTAATATTAGAACAGAGCTTGCATTTATTTCTAATTAAATTGGGGATACCATTTTGACTAATCCCGTTTAATCCCAATTTAATCCAAGTGCCCCACTAATTAAGCTCATACCAAACACACAACACCCTCTCACCCTACAAAACACCAAACACCAAATCGTCCACCAATTGTTCATCATTTTATGTGTTTGTGCAAATACCCTAATTTAAGGGGCTAATTTGCAAATATTGCATTAGGTGTCAACACCCCATTGGTTCAAACCAATGAAGAAGCCCTAATATTTGACTAGTCAACAACCCTCATCCTTGCATGAGTAAATCTCTCATGTCAAATCCTGACCACCAATTCAAAATGGGAGCATCAACACCACTCATTCCCACTCACCATCCTATTTAATGTCTCTTCACATACTCTTCCCAAGCAAGCCCTAATCCCCAAACCTATGGAAGCCCCCACCTCGTCGTCACATCCCTGCTGCACGACTGAACGCGGTCGCCCCGACCTCGAGCCGGCCATCTCCCCGGCCAACCTGCAGTGCACGACCACCGAGCCGGCCAACCTCCATTTCCACCACCACCATTGTGGCCTAAACCACCACCATTGTGGCCTGAACCACCACCACCAGCCCCATCGACGAGGGCAGCCCCCCGACGTCCCCTGTCGAGCCCGTCAAGCTCCTCCAACTCCGGCAGCCACCCTCGCCTACATCCATCAACATCCTCACCGTCGTCTTCACCTCGACCCGGCCTCCTCCCTGCTCATAACCATTATCATCGCCTCGTCGTCGTCATTGACCTCGTCGTTGTCAACACCATCGTCATCGTCGATCTCTTACCCATGCGCAGGTGCGTGCCTGTCCCCCTCTTTCATAGTGGTATGTATATCTAGTAGTATGTATATGTATACATATATATATAGTATAAATTCAATTAGTATATTAGCATTAGTATATGTTAATATTAATGTTGATATATATATATATACATATATATATATAGTATATGTATTTATCTAGTATATGTTTAGTAAAATGTATTTTTGGTATGTATATATATGTAGCATATATATATATTTATATTGGTATATATATGTACTTATATACGTATATGGTATATGTATTAAATTGGTGCATATATATATATAGCTTTTTCTCAAACTAATAGATATAGATATATATTTAAATATATTTTTGGCATACATATATATATATATATATATATATATATATATATATATATATATATATATATATATATATATATATATATATATTGTATATGAATATTGTTCAATTGGTATAGTATAGTACGTATATACATTTAGTATGTGTGCATTATTCAATATGATGTATATATATATATTTTTTTCAACTAATATATATTATATATGTAATTAATTGGTATACATATATTGTATATGTATTTAATTTGGTGTATATATATATTATAAGTATTAATGCTAGTTAATAATATGTATAAAATGTTTTATGTATCTATCTACTAGATGACCCAAGTATGACCACGTAGCATGTTAGCAGACGGCCATACGTACATCGACATACTGGCAAGACCCGTACCACCGACTGTCTAATTGCACAGCAATCATAGACGCGACGCCCGTGCAACTTGACGATCACTGACCCTATTTGACCAGTATCATACCTAGCATAACCCTGAGTCCAGTATATTTATAAGGTGTGTTAGAGTAATGTCTGATGCAATATTGTATTATTTTATGTTATGTCTATAGGACTGTTGGATCATCCAGACGATACCGTGGAACAGGACATTGGTATTACCAGCTAAGGACCCAAGGCGAGTACATTCTCTAATAATTTCCAATTATTGATAATGTCTATAATTCCAGTATCTAGAAATTTTACATCTGATTCTTGACACTGTGCTACACGGACTAGTATATAGATTGGATCTGCAGTCATGAGATGTTACATTGACATTGTACACGATATTGATATCTAGACCTTGTACATGATATTGGATATTGCTCGTGTAACGTGACATGTCGTGATTGGATCCACTGTACTAGTTGGGGGCGGAGGGAAATATTAGTAGATTATGTGATCATACCCAACTCTACATGCATCATAGCTCACCCCACATCTCACATCGGGTGCGGCCTGACCATTACATGCCTCATAGATGTTATATATGATTAGTCTGACCACTACTTGCATCATAGCTAACCAAATGGTTAGCCTGACCTTACATGAATCATAGCTAATCATATGTAACCAGCCTGATCTTGTCCCTAGACGATCACATGATAGACTGGTATTTCAAACACTTAGAATAGTTTCAGTTCTCTATTTTAGATCATATACTACATCACCCGTATATGATATTATACCTCGTTCTTTTCATTTCATATATGCACTTACTGTACCATATTGCTTGCCTATCTTTTTATATTGTCATTGCATTTACTTATTGCCTTCTCTCAGTATTTAGCATCATCTATTTATTGTTTTATAGTCTATATCAATTAAATGGAACTGTTATTTGAGATATACTTTGCTCCTTCCTGATTGAAAATATGTTTCCAGACTATGCCATAGAGGACTTGTTTCCAACATACTTGGAGACCGGATGTTTGGGATTGTAAGTTAGACTATTTATTGTTGCTTAGATTTGTCTTATTTTTCATTGTTTGCTTCGAGATCTTATCATGTTGTAGTTATGTGATTGAGTATGTTGTTCATTATATTATGATTATCCGTGTCTCTTTATGGTGTTGGATATCCATGTAAGATTGATTAGATAGTATCATGATCTAGACAGCGTTCTACCGCCGATGCTGCGGCGTAGGCTGGACGTACCCACGTACTCGTGCCCCTATACCGGGTGCGGGTCATGACAATTTATTAAACTCTCAAATATAAACAATCATTTCCATTTCACCTTAAAACTACTCCTCAATTTAATTCAACATTATTTATCAATTCCCAGTGAGTGACTAGGGGTTTGATATTACACACTAGTTCACCATCAACACCTGCTCCTCAATATCCATCAATGTTTCATTATCCGAATATCATTTCACAACAATTTAAACTACTTGTCATCAATATAAAATATGCAAATAAAATGAACAACACCCTAAGATATCATACTTAGCATTTAATAGACCCTAAACACATTATAGCATTCTTCACCCTAAACTCAAATAGCATCTTACACAACCCTAAAGTCCATATAACCAATAATTTGCATATTAAACCATGTAATAAACCCTGAATTTCACATCTAGAATTTAAACCTCTTAAACCTTAACCCTAACTAGGTTACATGCGAACCAAAAGCAATGTACAAAAATAGGTTGTACATAGAGCTGGGGAAGTGATCACCTTAGCGATGAAATTATCATCGAGCTGACGTCGCGGTGGATGATGCCCGTGGCGGTTCCGGTGTGCAAGTAGTGAAGCCCGCCGGAGAAGATCCGTGGCTGCAGTCGGCGGTTGGAATAACAGTCGGTGGTAGTGGTGGTGGTGGCATTGGTGTGCTGTGGTGGCGTTAATGGCGGATGGGGGTGCTGGCCGGAGAAGGGTGGTCGTGGGAGGTGGTGAAGAGTGGTGGAGGAAGCTCGGCAAGCGGTGGCTCGAGGTAGTCGAAAGGAGGTGGGAGTAATGCTGGTCGGCTCATGGTGGTGCAGTAGCTCGGTTGGCCGGCTTATGGTGGAGCAGCAGCTCGATTGGCCGGCTCGGGGTTGTAAGCTGGCCGAAAATGGAGGGAGGCAGGTCGGGGGGAGCAGCAGCTCAGTTGGCCAGCTCGTGGTGGAGTAGCAGCTCGGTTGGCCGGCTCGGGGTTGTAAGCTGGCCGGAAATGGAGGAAGACCGGTCGGGTGATACGTGGAGTTAGCTCTAGAGCCTTGGAGCATTGCATTCGGGGCTGAAGAGCTTATACAAGACATAATATTGGAACATCGCCTAGGTATCATTCCATATTGTAAGCCACTTAGCATGCCTTTATTGTTTCGAGAGAGGTGCTTGAGCGACTTGTAATCTCGATCTGGCACCGCTTGTAACACTAACTCAATATCAATAAAGTGCCTGTTTTATTTACATACTTGTGTTATTCAATACTTCTGCTATATCGACTCTGTGAACTTCTTACCAATCGCCTGTTTGATTCTTCTCCGCTGCATTCGGACTATCTTTGTGACTCTGTGGCTTAGTCATTTTATCGCCTGTTTGGATCATGGCCTTGCACGGGCGTAGTTTCGGCTCATGCGATATCACGTTCCTGATGGGAATGGTCGTCCCGATGGTAGCGTTGGCACAGTAATTTGCGCCTAGAGGGAACGATCGATCTTTTAGGAGATCATGGCGTGACATTTGATATCCCGCTGGTGGTCTTGCGGGTGCTCTCTGTGCCTGGGCCCTGCTCTGAGCTAGACGAGCTGGAGCCCTAGGACAAGCCCTTAACTGGTGGTCTCCTGATCCACAGAACAAACACTAGTCCAATCTCATCCTGCACGCATCCCATCCATGTCCCGGCTTCTTGCAGAATGGACAAGGAATAGCCACCTGAGCTGACCTCTATCTGGTGCGCCAATTGTACTAGCGCTCTAGTTGGTGTGGGGAACTGTTGTCTCAGCTGCTAGAAGTATCTCTGATGCTACTGCTGAAAGTGAGGCCGCTTTGTTGGGCCCGTACTACTTCTAGCTCTTGAAGGATCCCTCATCCTCTTGGAGCCAAGCTCCAAATCATCCTTTACCTGCTGTGCCTATGCCAGAATCTCCTTAAATGTAGTGGTACGATGTCCACTAGTATAGGATTTGATCTCCCTGTTCAGACCCTTTCTGAACTTTTGGGCCATCCCCCGAGGATTCTGTACCTCCAGGAAGCGACCAAATATATAATACTCTGCTATGTACTTATCCACTGTCATGCTACCCTAGACGAGGTATTGAAACTGGCTCTCTAGAGAAATCAGAGCCAAGTTTGGAAATAACTTCTTCTTGAAAAGCTTCTTAAAAGTTTTTCAAGTAAGTCCAGGTGCTGAGATCCTCGGGTCTGTCCTGAACCATGTCAAAGAAATATCATACATCATGCTTCCTCTTTCTCCAACTACAAGCTCTGTGGAATCTGCGCCAGCCGCAGATTCCTCTCTATTTCTTCGATCCAGCCATCCACATAAATAATTACCTCAATGACCTTGAAATCCTTGGTCCCCATTCTCTTAAAGTCAATGATAGTCCCCGGTCTCGGCTGCTGCGGGGTGGGCTGAGGTGGTGGCACCTGTGGCTGGACCAAGGCAACTCTCTCAACTGCGGCAAGTACAAGCTGGTGGGCATTCTCAATGACCTTCCTCATGACCTCAGACTGGCGCTGCTGAGCCTCCCCCTGGGCCCTCTATGCCTCCATCATCTGCTGAAAGAGCAAAAACACCTACGCTAGATCAACTGCTGGTGGTAGCTCCTCTGAAGTTGTAGGCATCGTCCTCTGTGAAGCTGTGGTGTCAATACCATATTTTCTAGCAAGGGTATTTTTATCATTTCATAATTAGTTAAATATGTGCTTGTTGAATATTTATTTATTGTTAGATGTTATATTTGATTTTGGACTTGTGTTAGTGGACCTAACTAGTTTAGATTAGATTCATGGACCAACAGTTAATTCTAGTAAGATTGAGCCCAACAATCAAGCTCATTCATTAGGAGGATGAATTAATTAGTTAAACCAATTAGATTAGAACCTTTCTTCCTTAATTAATTCATTTATGACAAGCCGCAAGGAGTATTGTGGACTTTTCATAGTGACTTGGAGTAGGGGCCAAGATCGGCCATAGCAAGGGGAGGATAGAGACTCTCCCTCTCTCTTCATTCATTCATTACAATTCTAGATCTAGAATTTACCTCTTCCAATTTTTTCATCCCTACACCAATCCCTACCCAAATTTCTTTTCAATTCCTTCTCTACTCACCATTGGAGGCTATTGGAACAAGGAGGAGGCAATGATCTATAAGGAGGAGGAAGGAGCACAAGTTGAAGGCTCTTGACACTCATTTGGAGAATTGCATTGAGAATCCATCTTTTAATAGGTATAATTCAGTTTTCTCTCTCTAATTAGACTCTAAATCTGTAATTTAATCATTAAGAATCCTCCCATTTACTAAGGCTACCCATAGGAAGTGGAATTAGGTTCATAGGAGGCCTATGGAGAAAGTTATGTGGTATTTTGTGTCAATTTTGGGAAAATTTTGAGATTGGCACTATAAACCCCCTCATTTATTTCTATAGATAGACTGGTTTTGGGTTAAAAAAATTTGGTTTAACAACAAATGATTGAGGTTTAGAATTAAGGATGCAGAAGTCTGATTCTTTAATTAAACCCTTGGCGTGCCCTACCGTTGTTGCAATATTCGGAGCCCAACATCAGCCCATAATTTCCAACAAGTTGTTGCATTCTAGACTTGACACGCCAATTTAGGTGCTAGACTTTTCTGTCACTCAAAATCATAATCTCTTGTGCTCTAATTTAATTGCACAACTTCCCGTATCCAAAATCCATTATTTAATCCTGTGTCGCGCACTTGTGTCGTTGCCATCAATTTTGAGACACCAACTCAACCCGTTGAGCCGGACCAATTAAAGGGTCCAAGACTGACACCAAGCCTACACCGTTCATGACCTTTGTGTCACTCCTAATTGAGACCCCATGTGCCCCCATTTAATTTAAGAGCACATAATAATTTATTCTAATTAAATTGAGGATACCAATTTTGACTAATCCTATTTTTTTAACCCCAACTTAACCCAATGCCCCATAAATTAAGCCCATACAAAACACACAACACCCTCTCACCCTACAAAACACCAAACAACACTTCCCACATATTTTTCCATTATTTCATGTGTTTGTGCAAATACCCAAATTTAAGCGGCTTATTTATAAATGTTGCATTAGGTGTCATCACCTCATAGGTCCAAGCCAATGAAGAAACCTCACCCTCACTTGTTGACCGGTCCATCACAACCCTCTTCCTCCTTTGGATACAATTCTCCATGATGAATCTGAGCCACCCATTCAAATGGGGACTCATCATCACCACACACTCCCCATCCCATATCCCTATAAAACATCTCCTCCTACACACTTTCCCAAGCAGGCCCTAATCCCCACACTTGGGAAACCCCCCACCTTCTCTCTCCTCCCTCCTTCTCCCAACCATAGGTAAATTCCTCCATTCTTTCCTTTCTTCTTCTTCTTCTTCCTCTCCTCTACTCCTTCTAAACCGAGTATTCAACCACTCGACCGGCCCCCCAACTTCGGTCGGCCACGTACCTCGACGACAGCACGCTGCTACCACCGGCACCATCATCTCCAGTCGCCCCACACCACTCCACCACCGTCCCCGCTGCCACGAGCCACGACCCCGGCCGACCTGCCTCCAGCAGTTGCCAGCACCACCACCTCGACCGTTTCCTCTCCAGCACCTTCATCAACCACTCCCCCTTGCACCACACTCCTACCTCCAGTCGAACGACTACCTCAGGCCGTCGACCTCCCTCATCTTCATCATCATCACCTTTAACACCACCACCAAGCCCTACGACTTCGACTTCAGTTCTGCTCCTGCCAAGCTCCCTGCTCCGGCCACTCTTCCAACACTCCACGAGCCCATGACCACTTCGATCCCCTCGGCCAGCCGAGCATCTCCCACTACCACCACGCGCCAGTGAGGTACTTACTCCCCTTCTTCTTGTTTGGTGTATTCATGTTTAGGGTTAATTATAACTTAGTCATTTAGGGTTAGGGTTCAAGAGGTTTGGTGTATGGAGACATTTAGGGTTGTACATGTAAGATTTTTAAGAGTTTATTGTATTTTAAATATAATGATTGATGGTTAAATGCAAGGATGGTATTTAGGATTTTTAAATGCTAGATGTGAATCTTAGAGTTTAGTGTATTTTGTTACATGCATAATAATGAATTTATTAAGAAGCAGGTTAATTATTGTGAAATGATATTGCGATATCAAGAACATTGAACATTTTTGAGGTGCAGATTGTCGTAGAATGACGTTGTGATATCAAAGCATTGATTAATATTAAGAGCTAATATTTTAATGATGGAACACTAATGGATATTGAGAAGCAGGTGATTATTGTGTAGTAGTGTGTAATATTGAACCAATAGCCATTCATTGACGTTTGATGAAAAATGATAAACATAATTACGTAGTAGTTTTATTGAGAAATGGGAAAGATTGTATATGTTTGAGGGTTTGATGATTAATTATTAATTTAGTCAAGAACGATAATTAAATGTAATGATAATGTCTATGAAGACCAGATGAAACAGAGGATTTGATGATGGTTTGAACCACGAAATATCGTGATGAAAATAGTAAGATTGAGGATTGTACTGATAGTATACTATGATTGATCGTATTAGATGTAACCAACCTTAGTCAACCTTGGTCAACCCTCTAGCATCGTGTCCAAGTAAGTTGTAACTGAGTTTGAACATATGATAGACGTGTGTCATATCTTATTTTAGCTGCGTGATAGTCTATTGATTGAGCTTGTATCTCGTCTCTAGGTACTACGGGACCCGCGGACTTGGACGTTGTACCGGATCCCCGTCATCAACAGCTGGACGCAGGCAAGTGTACCTTGCCACCCTGTATTTCAGTTACCAGATATTTATTGATTTATTATATGCATTGTGCGCGTGTTTGATTAGAATCATTATTTCGCGTCTGGATCAGAGCCAGGTGCAGACGTTCGTCGGTAACGTCAAGTAACGAATGATAGATGATTCACAATGCCTTAATGTATGTACATGTATATATCATAACCCTAGGACACGTCTATATATTGTTATCATGCCAGATTTCCTATATCTTGATACTGACATCATGACCGGAGACTGGGACGACCTTAGGGTCGCGTTTGTCGATAGTTACTTCTATATGACGAGACTGCTAGATAGAGGTTCAGGTTCAGCGCACAATCGTTGACCGCTTAGGTAGGGGAAAACAGTTACTAGATATTTGGGCTCCTTTGCACGCACTTATATATGTATATGTACTATTTCTGTAGTGATCCTGTATATAGAGTAGTTGTATCACCCGTGTGACTCTTTGCCCGGAGCTGCGGTATGTCCCATGTGTTTCTGTGTCCGGAGCTACGGTTTTATTTTGGACAGCCCACGCGTCGAACATTGTCTTCAAAACTGTGTCTCACTTAGTTGGTTATGATAGACTATACCGTCGTTGCACTTGTACTTTCTATTGTACTTTGGCATGCTGTATTTTTGAACCTTGTTACGTCCCTCTGAGGACCTGGTCCCCTGCCAATTTTGCAGCATAGACGATTACGGAGCATTTGGAGTTGCTGATGGAGTTGCATGTCTTGCGGACATTGTACCAGGTACTCATATTATTTCTACCGGCATTATGGTTATTTTATATTGATTATCCATCTGTTGTTGTAGCCTAGTTTTTATAGACTCATATTTCTTCTCTAGTCTATTCGAGTTGGTGTGTTATAGGGCGGCCGACTTTAGCACATGCAGCTCTTTCTTGTATATTTCTGTTCATTGTGGATTGAGACATAGATGTTTACATTTACGGGATTTTTAGATAGTGCCCTTTATTACAGCTTATACGTATTCGAGTCAGACCAGCGTCTGGTCGAATGCGTAGCTGACATGTCGCGTATTCTTGGTCCTACATATTTTGGGACTGGGGCATTATATATTTTTGTGGTGGCCCATGCAGGTCCTATTTAAATTCTCTTGGTCACCTGACTGTGCCAAGTGAGCCTGCAATTTAGGAATAGATATTATGATTAATTGTTGAATAGGCTCTCAATCCATAATCGATTTTAAAAACTCCCTTCGTAATTGATTATCGCCCTTGGACTTCCAATGTGCATTCGTTCAATTTTTGTCAATATCGTTATCATTGTTTCTCATCTCCTATTAATTCGGAAGGACGAACGCTTGTGCCTGATGGTTCCTTCCAGAAAAAGATCGAAGTCCAGACGACAGAAGACAGAATTCGTGTACTATTCTCTGAGAAGATTGTTACCCTTAGTAGGATAGATTGATATGTTCTTTTTAGATGCTAGAACTAGTAGAGAATGTTAGCAAGAGAATTGGACCCAGTAGTATGTCCTTAGAACAGGTAAAACCCTACTTGAAATAATAGTAATTTGGGAAGTACTGGGAGCTAGAAAGGTTGTTGATCATAACCCTCTAGAAAAATTTATGGAAGTGCATAGCCCGATGCTAGAAATTGGTTGTTGTATATGATAGCGATACCAGGAACGATGTTATGGACTAGAGGAGATGAAATTTTAGGCTGTCACCTGGAAGATGATGATCTGATACTAGAAATTCTAATATGTGCTTGGATGATACCATTATTATAATTGCACTATGTGACCCAGAGCAATAAATAACGGAAAGAAGAAATTTGAGGAATAAAATTTTAGGGAAGACTTTGAGGAGAAGAGAAATTATACATTAGGCAAGGAAGAATTTTTATTTTGAAGGATTAGTGTTGTAAACAGAACGGAAGAATTTATTATGAGGTTAATTCTAGACTATGACATCGTTCTAGCATGAGTTGGTTGAGCCAATACCACGCGACGCTAGATTGTCGATGTGGTTGCATTATTTTTAGACCACCAGATTACCCTGAGTTTGAGTTTCTTCAAGGAGGCCGGGAGCATGGTGCCCATCTACCTTAAAGGCACACATTGCAGAAGGTGAACCGGTGCACCCCCGTATTATATCAGGAATTGAGGATGTGTTTCCAGAGGATCTTCCAGGCCTGCCATCTGACGGAGAGGTAGAGTTTGATATAGAGTTGACTCCCAGAGCCGAGCCAGTTATTTCCTCCGTCTACAGACTAGCACCGATAGAGCTGGTTGAGTTGAAGGTCCATAGTAGAGGATCTCTTAGACAAGGGTTTCAGTCGGGCTAGTATTTCTCCATGGGGAGTATCCATCTTATTGTGCCGAAGAAGGATGGGACGGTACGTTTGCGTATTGATTACAAGAACAGTATATTTGTGTATTGATTACAGGACGTTTAATGTTGTAACGATATAGAACAAGTACCCATTGTCGCGCATCGATGATTTATTTAAATCAGCTAAGTGGCACATATGTATTCTCGAAGATCGATCTCAGATCAAGCTATCATCAGATCAAGGTACGGAAAGAGGACATTCCGAAGACGGCTTTTCGGATGAAGTATGGACACTATGAGTTTCTAGTCATGCCGTTTGGTTTAACCAACGCGCCAGCAGTATTTATGAGCCTGATGAACAATATTTTCTACCGGTACTTAGATAAGTTTGTGGTGGTGTTCATCGACGACATCTTGGTATATTCCAAGAGCCAGGAGGAGCACGAGAGACATCTCAGGATCGTGTTGGAGACGCTGAGACAGGAGAGGCTCTACGCCAAGCTCAGCAAATGTGAGTTCTGTTTAGATAGAGTACCCTTCCTGGGATACATAATCATCGGAGATGGACTATCTGTTGATCTGGAGAAGATAGCTGCAGTTGAGACATGGCCAACCCCTACATCAGTTACAGATAGTAGGAGCTTTCTCGGACTTGTCGAATATTATTGGAGGTTCGTAGAAAATTTCTCGAGGATTGATGCACCTATGACGCGACTGACACGTAAAGGCGAGGAGTTTATCTGGACCGAAGAGTGTTAGATGACTTTCGATAAATTGAAGAAGCATCTGACATCAGCACCAATTTTGACACTTCCTTCAGGATCAAGAGGATTTATAGTGTACAGTGATGCGTCTGGGAGCGGATTAGGATGTGTACTGATGCAACACGGCAAAATGATAGCCTATGCATTGAGACAGCTGAGAGTTCATGAGAATAACTATTCGACGCACGATCTAGAGCTAGCTGCAGTGATATTTGCACTAAAGCTATGACGATGCTACCTTTATTGAGAGCGTGTTATGATTTACACATATCACAAAAGTCTGAAGTATGTCTACACGTAGAAGGAGATCTACATGAGACAGAGGCGCTGGCTAAAGTTGATGACAGATTATGATATCGAGTTACAGTACCACCCTGGCAAGGCGAATGTAGTAGCAGATGCCTGAAACCGGAAGCCTATGGCATACTTTTTAATGACTCAGTGGCAATTGCTAGAGGATCTCCAGGAGCTTGGGATAGAGATGGTATTGCCAGGCATGGATGGACAGATGGCCAGTTTGAGGTTCAGTCCACATTAATTGAGAGGATCAAGGCAGCCTTGCCTACAGATGCGAGATTTAGACGACTGCGAGAGAGGACAAAGGCCGACACGCAGATGGGACTCAGGATTCATGAAGTCGAAACATTGAGGTATGGAGATCGCCTATAAGTTCCGAGTGGCAAGCTACGTCAAGAGTTGATGACCGAGACTCATAGCTCTATTATTTTTATTCATCCCGGGGGTACAAAGATGTACCGAGATTTGAGAAAACAATACTGGTGGCATGGGATGAAGAGAGAGATTGCGAGATTCGTGGCGAGATGTATGGTCTGTAAGTTAAGGCTAAACATCAGAGGTTGCAGCCGCTTTCCATTCCCGAGTGGAAGTGGGAACACATTACCTTGGACTTCGTTACAGGATTCTCGAGGAGCCCCAGCGGGAAGGATACAGTTTGGGTTATCGTAGACAGACTCACCAAGTTTGTATATTTCTTGCCCTTCAGAGTTGGGCAGTCCACGGAGATATTAGCTGACATGTACCTGAGGCAGAAAGTACGATAACATGGATTGCCTGTCAGCATTGTATCGGATCGTGATTCTAGATTTATGTCACATTTTAGCAAAATATGCAGGAGAGTCTAGGAACTCGTCTCAAGTTCAGCACTGCATATCATCTACAGACTGATGCCCAGTCAGAGCGCACGATACATATACTAGAGGATATGTTGAGAGCGTGCATGATCGACTTTGGAGGATCTTGGGAGGACCATCTATACTTGGTAGAATTCTCCTACAATAACAGCTACCAGGCTAGCATACAGATGGCACCTTATAAGGTATTGTACGGCAGGAAGTGTAGGTCACCGGTATATTTGAGTGACATGGGAGAGCGTCAGATACTTGGTCCAGAGTTGGTGACACAGACAGTGGAGAAAGTCAAGCAGATTCAGAGCCACCTGCGTACAGCACAGGATAGACAAAAATATTAGGCAGATACGCACCGTAGACCTTTGGAGTTCAAGGTAACCATATATTTTTGAAGATATCGCCTACTCGTGGTACCATCAGATTCGGAGGCAGAGGCAAGCTGAGTCTGAGGTACATCGGACCTTTTGATATCTTGGAACGAGTTGGCGAAGTGGCTTATCGTCTTGCATTACCTCCATCATTAGAAGGAGTGTATGACGTATTTCACGTATCATAGTTGAGGAGATACGTGGCAGACCCTAGCCATGTGCTTGATCATTCAGAGATTACAGTCAGGCCCAGTTATCTTACGTGGAGCAGCCAGTGGAGATACTCGATCACAGTGAGAAGACTTTAAGAGGTCAGACTATTCTAGTGGTCAGAGTTGCATGTAAGCATCATTCGCCAGGCGAATCTACATGGGAGCGCGAGGATTCTATTCGGCAGCATTTTCCGTATTTATTTGAGGATCGAGGTACGAATTTACGTACCATATTTGATTACCAGTTTGTTTTTAAATTCGCGTAGCTATTATCGTGCTTTACTTTTAATTTCGGGGACAAAATTTTTCTAAGTTGGGAATGATGTAAACTCCCTCATTTATTTCTATAGATAGACTAGTTTTGGGTTGTAAAATTTTGGTTTAACAGCAGATGATTGAGGTTTAGAATTAAGGATGCATAAGTCTGATTCTTTAATTAAACCCTTGGCGCGCCCTACCGTTGTTGCAATATTCGGAGCCCAACATCAGCCCATAATTTCCAACAAGTTGTTGCATTCTAGACTTGACACGCCAATTTAGGCGCTGGACTTTTCCATCATTCAAAATCATAATCTTTTGTACTTTAATTTAATTGCACAACTTCCCGTATCCAAAATCCATTATTTAGTCTCGTGTCGCACACCTGTGTCATTGCCATCAATTTTGAGACACCAACTCAACCCGTTGAGCCAGACCAATTAAAGGGTCCAAGATTGACACCAAGCCTACACCGTTCATGACCTTTGTCACTCCCAATTAAGACCCCATGTGCCCCCATTTAATTTAAGAGCACATGACAATTTATTCTAATTAAATTGGGGATACCAACTTTGACTAATCCTATTTTTAACCCCAACTTAACCCAATGCCCCATGAATTAAGCCCATGCAAAGCACATAACACCCCCTCACCCTACAAAACACCAAACACCACTTCCCACATATTTTTTCATTATTTCATGTGTTTGTGCAAATACCCAAATTTAAGTGGCTTATTTGTAAATGTTGCATTAGTTGTCATCACCTCATAGGTCCAAGCTAATGAAGAAACCTCACCCTCACTTGTTGACCGGTCCATCACAACCCTCTCCCTCCTTGGGATGCAATTCTCCATGATGAATCTGAGCCACCCATTCAAATGGGGACTCATCATCACCACACACTCCCAATCCCACATCCCTATAAAATATCTCCTCCTACACACTTCCCCAAGCAGGCCCTAATCCCCATACTTGGGAAACCCCACACCTTCTCTCTCCTTCCTCCTTCTCCCAACCGTAGGTAAATTCCTCTATTCTTTCCTTTCTTCTTCTTCTTCTTCTTCTTCTTTTTCCTCTCCTCTACTCCTTCTAAACCGAGTATTCAACCACTCGACCGCCCCCCCTACTCCGACCGATCGAGTACCTCGACGATAGCACGCTACTACCACCGGCACCACCATTTCCAGTCGCCCCACACCACTCCACCATCGTCCCCGCTGCCATGAGCCACGACCCCGGCCGACCTGCCTCCAGCAGCTGCCAGCATCACTACCTCAACCGTTTCCTCCCCAGCACCTCCATCCACCACTCCTCCTTGCACCACCCTCCGGCCTCCAGTCGAACGACCACCTCAGGCCGTCGACCTCCCGCATCTTCATCATCATCACCTTTAACACCACCACCAAGCCCTACGACTTTGACTTCAGTTCTGCTCCGGCCAAGCTCCCTGCTTCGGCCACTCTTCCAACACTTCACGAGCCCACGACCACTTCGATCCCCTCGGCCAGCCGAGCATCTCCCACCACCACCACACGCCACTGAGGTAATTACTCCCCCCTCTTCTTGTGTGGTGTATTCATATTTAGGGTTAATTATAGCTTAGTTATTTAGGGTTAGGGTTCAAGAGGTTTGGTGTATGGAGACATTTAGGGTTGTACATGTAAGAGTTTTAAGGGTTTATTGTATTTTAAAATAATGATTGATGGTTAAATACAAGGATGGTATTTAGGATTTTTAAATGCTAGATGTGAATCTTAGAGTTTAGTGTATTTTGTTACATGCATAATAATGAATTTATTAAGGAGCAGGTTAATTATTGTGAAATAATGTTGCGATATCAAGAACATTGAATATTATTAAGGTGCAGATTATCGTAGAATGACGTTATGATATCAAAGCATTGATTAATATTAAGAGCTAATATTTTAATGATGGAACACTGATGAAACGCCGTACGCTTCAAAAAAAATACTCAGTGGAATTGAATCTTAAATCCTTTCTGCAGGGTTCTAATGAAGATCCCGTACCAAAGAATTTATGGAAAAAAATGCCTTGGTATAAAAGATGTATTGAGGAGCAGGTGATTGTTGTGTAGTAGTGTGTAATATTGAACCAATAGCCATTCATTGACGTTTGATAAAAAATGATGAACATAATTACGTAGTAGTTTTATTGAGAAATGGGAAAGATTG
Source organism: Iris macrosiphon (assembly GCA_036927795.1). Taxonomy (NCBI): domain Eukaryota; kingdom Viridiplantae; phylum Streptophyta; class Magnoliopsida; order Asparagales; family Iridaceae; genus Iris; species Iris macrosiphon. The sequence continues at coordinate 134,003,693 of JAYESA010000019.1, read as the reverse complement.
TATATGTTTGATGGTTTGATGATTAATTATTAATTTAGTCAAGGACGATAATTAAACGTAATGATAATGTCTATGAAGACTAGATGAAACAGAGGATTTGATGATGGTTTGAACCACGAAATATCGTGATGAATATAGTAAGATTAAGGATTGTACTGATAGTATACTATGATTGATCGTATTAGATATAACCAACCTTAGTCAACCTTGGTCAACCCTCTAGAGTCGTGTCCAAGTGAGTTGTAACTGAGTTTGAACATATGATAGACATGTGTCATATCTTATTTTAGCCGTGTGATAGTCTATTGATTGAGCTTGTATCTTGTCTCTAGGTACTACGGGACCCGCGGACTTGGACGTTATACTGGATCTCCGTCATCAGCAGCCGGACGCAGGCAAGTGTACCTTGCCACCCTGTATTTCAGTTACCAGATATTTATTGATTTATTATATACATTGTGCGCGTGTTTGAATAGAATCATTACTTCGCGTCCGGATCACAACCGGGTGCAGACGTTCGTCAGTAACGTCTAGTAACGAATGATAGATAATTCATAATGCCTTGATGTACGTACCTGTGTATATCATAACCCTAGGACACGTCCATACACTGTTATCGTGCCAGATTTCCTGTATCCTGATACTAACTTCATGACCGGAGACTGGAACGACCTTAGGGTCGCGTTTGTGGATAGTTAATTCTGTATGACGAGACTGCTAGATAGAAGTTCAGGTTCAACGCACAATCGTTGACCACTTGGGAAGGGGAAGACAGTTACTAGACGTTTGGGCTCCTCTGCATGAGCTTATATATGCATATGTATTATTTATGTAGTGATCTTGTATCTAGAGTAGTTGTATCACCCGTGTGACTCTTTGCCCTGAGCTGCGGTACGTTCCGTGTATTTCCGTGTCCGAAGCTACGATTTTATTTTGGACAGCCCACGCGTCGAACATTGTCTTCAAAATTGTGTCTCACTTAGTTGGTTATGCTAGACTACACCGTCGTTGCACTTGTACTTTCTGTTGTACTTTAGCATGCTATATTTTTGTACCTTTTTACGTCCCTCTGAGGACCAAGTCCCCTGCCAGTTTTGCAGCATAGACAATTACGGAGCATTTGGAGTTGTTGATGGAGCTGCATGTCTTAGGGGCATTGTACCAGGTACTCACATCATTTCTTCCGGCATTATGGTTATTTTATATTGATTATTCATCTGATGTTGTAGCCTAGTTTTTATAGACTCATATTTTTTCTCGAGTCTATTCGAGTTGGTGTGTTATAGGGCGGCCGACTTTAGCACATGCAGCTCTTTTTTGTATATTTCTGTTCATTGTGGATTGAGACATAGATGTTTATATTTACGGAATTTTTAGATAGTGCCCTTTATTATGGCTTATACGTATTCGAGTCGGACCAGAGTCTAGTCGAATGCGTAGCTGGCATGTCGCGTATTCCTGGTCCTACGTATTTTGGGACTGGGGCGTTACAGGCATATCTTATGTTTGTCAATAGGTCAATTAGACCAAATTGACATGTGTTTGGTTGTGTGAGACTAGTATCGTATCCACAATTGGATACATATAGGCCGTATCACGACAATTTGGCGATACGGATTAATTTGGGAGTTTTCTTCCAACACGGGAGTTTGAGCATGTCATATTTTGACACAAGCACGTAGATAAATAGCTAATACTTCGTGTTGCTTCTAATTATGATTCTAGACTTGCTCGTGTCCTTCGGAATATGTTTGGTGGTGTGGTGGAGCCGTATGTGTATCATAGATTTTGTGTGATACGGGTGCAGTGCACTCCACGTGTTTGATACTTTGCTTTCTAATTAAATTTACCTTGGTTATAACTATTAGAGTATTTTAATTGTAGTTGTTATATATATATATATATATATATATATATATATATATATATATATATATATATATATATATAACAACTACAATTAAAATACTCTAATAGTTATAACCAAGGTAAATTTAATTAGAAAGCAAAGTATCAATGCACACGAACTTCCATACTCTCCCTATGACCACCAATACTTTCAAATTGAATATATATACATACATATATATATACATATATATATATATATATATATATATATATATATATATATATACATATATATATATATATATATACATATATATATATATATATGTGAGTGTAGTGTACTTGTGTGTGTATGTGTGCTAGGGGGGTCGGGCTGCAGTGTGAAGCAGCAATAACAGGAGCAGAAGCAGTGTGAAGTAGCAACAATAGCAGAAGCAGTGTAAAGCAGCAACAGTAGCAGAAATAGTGTGAAGCAGCAGCAGTATGGGAAGCACTACACAGTGTTCCCTTTGGGATATTTAGATGCGGTAGGTATATCTGAGTAGTAAGGTGAGGTAAGTAGATATTAGTGCTAGTTAGATACTCAGGTATTGATGGGTCATAGTTAAGTAATGTATTAGAATACCTTGGTAGTAAGGCATTAGTTATAATATTGATACTAGGATATAAGTTAAGATCTAGTTTGATACTAAGGTATTGAAGTTAATAAGGTATTGGTACTACCTTGAGGTAATACTAAGGTAATGTTAAGATATTGACTTATCCTCAAGGTTTTGGGTTTGTGTATCAAGAGGGGGTGTAGGTGTTGTGATACCGTATTGGCTCAAAGCCAAGGTATCCACTTAGTATTAGTTTAGCTAGGAATACTATATATTTTCATCTTGTATATATATATATATATATATATATATATATATATATATATATATATATATATATATATATATATATATATATATATATATTATTGTATTTTTATATCTAATATTTTACGTATCTTACGATACGGTATAACGTTAGTATCCTAGTATCCTAACATAGCTAGTATAGCCTAGTTACATAGTATGTAGACCTAATAACCTAAAGATGGACTCATACAACCTAAAAATAACTAGTTTGACCAAGTTTGACTAGTTTGACCTAGAGTTGACCTAGTTTGACTATTTTGACTTAGAAATGGCTTTATGACCTAGAATTTGACTAGTTTAACTTATTTTTATTTTAAAACCTTGTATTGATGTAATATTTCATATTTAGGTCTCCGAGGTACCATTCTGGACATCTTTAAAACTTTTTATCAAATTTTAGGCAAGTAAATTCTCTGATAGTTTTCCATTTATGATATCTCCTATATTTCTTGTATTTATTATAGATATCATTGATTTCTTAACATGATGGTTACACAGATTGGTATATTCGGATCTCGTTATGAGATATTATTTCTTGGTATTTATGGTGTATCTTGTGCAAGCCTTGTTCTTCGTTTTTCTTTTACATGTACAGACACTGATTCTTGGGGAGACTAGCTATCTACCCAATGAATCTCGTGTTATAACGTACCATAGTTGGATCCACTATACCAGTCGAGGCGGGGAGTGTTAGTGTAGATATGTGATCATACCCTCCTTGTGTATATCATTGTGAGTGTTGATCATACACTGCACGTATGATTAACCAGGCCCTAATCCTTGTACAAGTTCCCAAGCCGATCACATGTTGAAGCTGGTACTCACTCACATAGTAGTAGTATTTTTTGCTCATTTTCATGATGCTCATTTCTTATATTTAATTCCAGTATTCTTATTATGCATATCTCTTGTACCTATATATTACATCTTGTATATTCGCTCTATTTACTGTTACATAGTTTATATCGTTTATTAGAACTGCTGTTAGAGATGTACTTTACTCCTTTTCTGACTGAATTTATTTTTTCCAGATGATACTGAAGAGTGGTATCCCACTCACTACGGGCCTCAGGACGTAGTTGGCTTAGAGCCAAAGACCTTGGCTCGGGAGGGTCTCATCCCGGTTGAGACAGATGACCCAGTATCCGTAGTTCAATAGATAGATTTATTTGTACTAGATTTGTCTCTAGCATTTTGTTATTAGTATTTCTTTATATGACTCATTGGATATTATTTTGTCTTGTGAGTTGTATTTTACTCTTTAGTTCTTTATATCATTTCGTGCAATTGTTCCATCTTATAGATCTATGATTGAGTATTCATATTTCATCGGTGGAATTAATATATCTTGATTGCTAGATAGATAGTTTAACCAAACAGCATTCTACCGCCGATGCTGCGGCGTAGGCTGGACGTTGTTCACTACTCGTGCCCTTACACCAGGTGCTGGTCATGACATGTGGGCACCGTCCTCTGGACTGGAGGTGGAGTACTCCCGAAAGCTGTTGTAGTAATGCCTACCTGGACCGGTGAAGCGGCCCTCTGAGCTAAATTTGATGAGGTACTGGATGCTGCTGCCCTACTCAGAAGCGGCGAAGTAACCGACCTCATTGACACTGAGCCTGAGCGTTGGGATCGTGTCTTCGGCGGCATCCTCAAGACTGATTGAACAAAGGTATCAATATTGATTAAGATATGATATCATCAAAGAAGGACATAATTATTCAAAGTAAACATGCATTCAGATTGATAAGGATAGCAAAAGCAATAAGTTGGAAGTGTTCCTAGCTGTGATTGAGTATACTCTCAGCCTATATCCTATATCCTATATCCTAAAGCAGGCTCGTAGTAGTACTCTAAGTCTGAGCACCACTACGAAATCATACTAGTTTCGATCTCTTGACATGCATGGGTCACCACTAAAAATGTATCACGACCCGCACCCGGAATAAGGGCACGAGTACGTGAACCAAGCCCAGCCTACGTTGTAACAATACCATAGAAATATGTCTAGGTCAACAATACTGGCTAAATATCTCACACAATATATAAGGTACATGTCATGTTATTTCAACTCCAAATGGAGGAACAATATGATATATGATAATAAAATCAATACTCAATCACAATATCAAACTAGAGGAAGAGTAGCATGATATGGAATAAAGGAAAGAGGTACAAGAGTCACAAAAATATCTCAATTCTAACAGCTAATCACTACACCATAGTCTCCAAAATAATAATACATGCCAAGTCGGAACACTAACCAGTCATTTAAAAAATATATCCAATCAGGATTGGAGCAAAGTACAAAACTCTGAAAGCAGTTCTAAATACATAGTATAACATATATGACAGGTAATAATAAAGAATATAAGATGTACAAGTAACTAAGAAATAAAAATGAACTAGAATAAGCATATAAGGTACTGGAAAGAAAGGACATGCAATATGGAATAACTACAAGTAATGAAAATAGTACTAGCTAATGTCCCTTAGAGTACAAGTTCGTTATATGATCGGTTTAGATTGAACATGAATGCAATAAGGTAACTCGATTACAGGTGTGATGTGTAATCGACATATACACGAATACACTGGGCTTTGATCACATAACCAACTCCTACTCTCCCGTCCCTAACCAATACTCATGGATCCGATCACGACACGTTATGAAAATGAGTAATATAGGCACACTGTACACGAGACAGTGTGTGAACACGAAGTATATGATAATCAATACCCGATGCACATGATGAAATATATGTGAAGGAGTACCCGCTGAACACGGTAAGGGGATAACATCTTCTAACATGATCCATATAGCACCAGTCCGTATAACCACTATGTCAGAATCATGTATACAGTTCTAGAACATGTGATATATACACTATCATAAAATAAAAACGAACAAAGAGATATACTCGCCTCTAGTCCTGAGCAAAAGGTGTATCTCTCGATGTCCAAGCTGGTGTCACACAATCCTATTTAGAAAATATCATGTCAAATAGTGTAACAGAGAGGGAAATAGTTAAATAATTCACTAATATGCTTCTAGGTCAATTTCTAAGTCACACTAGTCAAACAAGGTCTCCACTAGGGTAACCTTGATTTTAGGTCCATACCTAGGTTCTATGTCGATTACAAGTCCAAAGTAGTGAATACTAGGTCATTCCCAAGTTATATGGTCAATACTATATATATATATATATATATATATATATATATATATATATATATATATATATATATATATATATAGCTATCTAACTAACTTAGTATAACACTACTTCCTAATACACTAACTAATACCTACATTACTGATACTCTAGTGTACTACATGTAATTTATCTTATATAGATTAACTGATATCTAGATATACACTAACTTATACTAACTAAGATATATTTAACTGATAACTAATACTTAACCTTTATATTTCACATCTCACCTGAACTCACTCCTACTTGTTATTACTATTGTACTTCTCTGTTTTCAGAGAATAATACAACACATAACCTTATTTAAATGTATACAAGACCTGAGAATAATTCATTCCTTGCCATCAATATTGATCACCCATATTCCCCACAAGTATACACATACTGGATACTTACCTGCACATAACTTTTTTTACTGCTGTCGCTATACACACATGCATGCACTGCCTGTCCTCCCATGCTGCAGAACACTCCACATGGCACCCTTGAATGCAAATCATTCTCAGGCATAAAGATACTGCCATCTAACACTCCTATTCAGTTCTAACTAGGAGGAATTAATACACACTTACACATTAACTCAAGGATGCACATCCGATACTCAAGTATCAGTGGCAATTTGCTACTTGAGTATCAGTGATCAGGGGGTCTCCTTGAACTCTAATTCACACTGCACAATTATGGCACACTCCACTCGCCTCATGTCACTCTATTAACTATCAAGCTCACACCCACACACACCTCTCACTCACCAACACCTCCCCTTAACATCTGATACACCAATGCACACCCTGATGCTGCCTTAAGATCCATTTATTGCTACTGCTCAGGCCTGAGCTCAACTTCCCCTTCACATCTGTCTGCATTCAGGTAAGGTGCTCATTGAACTGCTCTCAGACTCTGCACTACATAGTAGTGCATCAATATTGCACCTTCAGGTGCCCCTGATGGCTTCTCGAGCTCCTATCTTGCATGTTGCTGCTACTGCAACCTATCCTAATTCTTCCCACTGCTTGCACACATCTTGTCACGACCCGCACCCGGTATAGGGGCACAAGAGCGTGGGTACATCCAGCCTACGCCGCAGCATCAGCGGTAGAACGCTATCTAGGTCAGGTTACTATCTAATCAATCTCTCACGAATATCTAACTCCATAAGGAGACACAGATATCACAATATAATATAAAATATACTCAATCAAATAAGCTAAGGCACGGTGAGATATCGAAGCAAGCAATGAAATACAAGACAAGTCTAAACGACAAAATAACCATACCTGCAAACAATAACATCCAATCTCCAAGTATACTGGAAAACAAGTCCTCTACGTCATAGTCTGGAAAAAATATCCAGTCAGGATTGGAACGAAATACACCTCTAACAGCAGTTCCATGCATATTGACAAAAACTATAATACAGTGTAAAGAAATACAAGACAGATATGGATAACTGGCAATAAGAAATACTGACGAGCATGGATATACTGAAAATAGAAATACTGGAATAAATGGAATACTGGAGCATGTCATCATCAATGTATATCTAGCAATGAAATAGAAATCCAAGTACATGCAAGAACAATGAACTGGTATATAAATGTGTACAAGAACAACAACTAGAACATGTAAAGATGCTAGATCAATATACTAGAGATGCATGTCAATGATCCTCTAACCAAGTGTGTGAAACATTAGTATATCATGTGATTGGCTTGGGACTTATCAGGCTTGTTACATATGATTAGCTATGATTCATGTAGGGTCAGGCTAACCATCCGGATAGCTATGATGCGAGCAATAGTCAGGCTAATCACATGTAACAGGCTATAAGGCATGTAATGGTCAGGCTGCACCGACGTGAGGTATGGGTGAGCTATGATGTATGTAAGGTTGGGTATGATCACATAAGCTACTAACATTTCCCCATTTCCCCAGCTAGTACGATGGATTCCAATCATGACTCCTCGTGATATGTCTTAATGATGCCAACTCGTGTAAAGAACAGTGTCAGGGTCATATACGCTATACAACACGAATTATAGAGATAATCAACATAATAGAAACTGTCAGAGAATGTACTCGCCTGGGGTCCTGCTGCTGGTATGAATCAGAGTCCAAGTCACAGTCCAAATAGCCTATGTATTACAATTTACCATGTCAAAAGATAATTTATTTTAATTTATTTAATTCTGCAATAATTACTCTAAAAACCTATTTTAATTTTACTATTCTGATTTTTAGGTTAATTCCTAAATTTTGTGCAAAGGAACTGAATTTTATCAACTCGAGATTCATGGCACGCAAATCGAGGCAATCTGTTGACCAAAAAGTCAACCAATACAAACTCGACTTTCATGCATGATTTCCTGTAGATTTCAGCATCAAAAACATGCTGGAATTTACGCCTCGTCCAAATTCAAATTCGTTTGGAAATTATGGCACATACAAGTTTCGTATCGTGCACCGATGGTTAAATTCTAACCTAGAAGTTCTACAGAATTAAAAGTGTGAAAATACATCGAATTAAATTCTGGGAAAAACATATGTCAATTATCTTGACATTAGCTTTCCGAAACTTTAAACGGTTCATGATTCTGATTCCTGGTTCTCCCGAAATTGCAAAAACATCGAAACATGTCTATTTTCGGACATATTGTTCTCTACGAATTTTCCAGAATTTAATACTCATAATTTCTTAAAACAAATTATATAATCTGAAATCTAACCTCAATATCATTCTAACACAAAAAACTAGGCCTCATTTGGAGTCCAGAGCTATGCGTAATGGCTTCTGGAAGATGAAGGAACCCTAGATGGCAATTCTCCAAAATTCGGCTGAAGAAAAACCCTAAAAATAAATAACTAAACTAATATATATAGAGAGGAGAGAGAAAGCAGCCGCGGCTCAAATCTTGACACGTGGCTACCATCCAACGCTGCCCGCCCAAATCGGATGGTCACAGTTCGATGCGGCTCGGCTCAGCTGAGTCCGAGTCAAACTCTGACTCGGCTTGGCTCGAGGTCGGCTCGGCTCGGCTCGCACCCACCCCTCAGTCACTGACAGGCGGGCCCGGCACTGTTTGCTGCGGGAGGCTGACAGGTGGGCCCCCTGTTTGCTGACTGGGCAGAATTAATTACTTTTTGGGTTTTATTTTTCAGAAATTAGTTTTTAATTCAGTTTTCCCTAATTAACTCAAAATAAATGCTAAAAATAATCAGAAAATTCCCAAAAAATTCTAGAAAATATATTTGATTATTTAGAACCTAAAATAAAAGTTTGGAATATTTTAATTATATTTGACCCTAAAATAAATTCTTGAAAGTCCTAGGAAATTAGGGTTACTAGTTTTAATTAACAAAAAATTATGGAAAAATCCTACTAGCCCCAAATTAACCTAAAAATAATATTTAAGCACGAATTTCAGGATACAGAGGTTACAAGTCTACCCACCTTAAAGAAATTTCGTCCTCGAAATTTAAAATCCTCAATAGTTGTATGTATTCATTTATATTATTTTACAATCAAAATTAAATTCATCAAACCATATAATCATGAAGTAAATCCATATTGCTATAAAACTTCCAAAATTCTATAGATATCATATTCCTAAAATCTTCAAATTTAAAATCGAATTCCATTCATATCATAATCTCCTCAAAAACTTTATGCTAATTACTAAATACAAAATTTAATATCCAATCCTCTAATTTTAAATTCACTCAATGTATATTTATAAAATTTAAAAATATTGTCCAAAAAGTTTGTATTCAAATACTAACCCATTAATCATATTACTCCTCAAATTTTGAGTAAATCACTAAATACAAAATTTACTATCCAATCCTTTAATTGAAATCCCGTCAATGCATATTTATAAAATTTAAAAAATCTCATCAGAAAACACTATTCCATTAATCATCTTACTCCTCTAATTTAAGTCCAATCGATGCGTATTTATAGAATTTAAATCCTCATCCCAAAAATTGAATTCAAACACTAATCCATTAGTGATCTTATTCCTCGATTCTTTTTCCACACAATACCCAAATAATATAATACTCGCAAAATCTTCAATTATAATATTCAAAATAAATCTATATCTTGCAGTCAAATAAATATAATGATAATCTTTTTCATTCCACAAAATTTAATGACAATTTCAATCATATTGTAATCTTCATAAAAATTAATATTTTAACGAATCGTCAATTCTGCCATATTGAGTTCTCAACTCTTCATTTAAACTAATGTTTATCCTCAAAATTTAAGGCACATTGTCTCTCTCTGTCAAACCATAACCTTTTCATTAATCTTTACTACGGTCAAACCCCCAATAATAAAGGTCTAAGAAAATCCTACCTACCGTCATACAATATACAATCTAGAAAAACATGCATGGTTATGGTCTCCTTTGTCATGGTATTGCAGTCTCTGCTAGGGTGTACTACTAACTATATTCTAACAAGAAAATTATTGATACAAGCTATGGTACTAAGGAATCAATCAATCAAACAAATAAATAAATGGAAAAGGAATATGAGAAAAGAACAGAACATAGCTTTCTAACCCATTACTTGGACATCTTAATCCTCTAATATATACTTAACTCTGGCACATTCACTCACTAATTCCTATCTCTATATACTGATATCCATACCAACTAGTAATTAGTCCATAACATCCATGAATACATCCTCATTACATACACCTGTCTATTGATACCTAGATATGATATCAAGAATCTCTAACACAACCATAGTTTAATAATGCATCCAAAGTTTGATACCTCTATCCCTTGGTACTACTGTTTCTGCTACAAGTACACCCACTGGTAACTCTCTTACCTACTGCAATTGTTTATACTAGTTGTTCTTATCACTCAAGTGCACACCAAGTACAACACACCATACTAAGTACTACTCCTTCTAATATAACTCTAGATTGACACCCAAGTCAGTTTGCAGTGCCATCTCGAGCATCCTCAAGCCAACAGATCCTTACACATGCACTTCATTCACTCATATATTGATGTACATTTCTTACCCACCATAAAATTTTATCCTCAAAATTAAAATCCTCAAAAATTTAACTTCTCGAACAATTTAAAATAAAATGTATATACTTCCTCAAAAGTCAAATATAAAATTATCGAAATAAAATTTTAATCACTTCCAAAAATCTTTATAGCTTTGACTATGTTTATTGAATTGACTTTGAAACCTCAAAATTTAATAACATAAAAACTCAACTCCTCAAATTTTTTTAATTGAAATTCATTTCCACTCTTCAAATTATAAATTTAATCCACAAGCATCTAAGTACACTTATATGCTCACAGTCTCTAATACTCAAGGTGCACACAAATACATCAATTATCTACAACTCTCATCTGTGTACTGAATATTGCACTGCCTGGATTACTTGCACTATTACTTCCAATAATAAAAGTTATCATCACACATATTTTCTCCAATAATTTTTTATCTATATTAATTGATACACCAATCTAATTATCATCACACGAAGTACTTACTGTTATTAGCACCTTGCTCAACAAATCCTTGATATATAATCACTAGCACTATTGGTATTGTAACAGTAGCTTCATCATTAGATTACCTCATCAGTCTTATTAGAACTCACGATCATTCGCACTAGTTATAACACCCATATTTCATTTCACTCTCAAAGGCAGGCATATGGTTCCATATCTCGATTGATGTATAAGCATATCTCTTAAACCTTTTACAGCCTGTTAAACTAATCTGTGATACACTTCACAACTTTTATTACCAATCCTGATATTTCTCTACTTATGACATCTCATTAAAACCCTTTATGCATATACATTTTTTTTACTCTTAACATACCCGGTATCAATCATCCAATTGAACATCATGCTCCATTAATCTTTAACACAATTTTTTGATACTTAATTGTTTACATAGATCATCCAATTACATAATTTAATGACTATCCAGGACTGGCATGCTGATTCTGACACTTACTCTTAGAACCATCATTGATACTCTTACTCCTTCTTCTACCTATAGTACCAATATTAACTATAATAACACCTATCATAGAACTATTGCTACAAGGTACTATGCTATGGGTATCTCTAGATTAATGCCTACTGCTCACATGTCCAACTAAGAAACACTTACAAACTCACAAGTCACACACAGTCAACACTAATATAAGACAGACAAAATTGTAAGTCACTAATTATCATACTAACAAGGAATCCTCAAAGAAAAGAAGCTCAAAAGGAACTGGATAAGGACTGAAGGTATTTCTACTACTGGTAAAGAAAAAGAAGCGATGGAACAAAGTCCTGGAATAACAGAAATAGATAAGTCTTGAGATGATACTTTAAGAACCAATTTAAGATACAACCTGATAATCATACACGTCTGTCCGAAATTATGACACTCAGAATTCTCGCCATGCCAGTAAGCATAGATGCGATAACCGACAGGTTCCGTAACTAAGGTATGCAACTCTATAATCATGTTATCTAGAATCTTCGCCACGCCAACCGGTATGGCTGCGAGAGACTCTAAATTTCATAACTAAAGTATGTACATCCAAGTCAGGTTCCTACGTTCTCGTTACGACAGCTAATATGGCTGCGATAAACTCTAGGTTCCATAACCAAAGTAGATATTTTACCTTTCTTACTGTCCTCATCAATATATGTCATCAGATGATACCGTAAATTGTAGTCCGTAAAATTCATCTCGATATAAAATTAACTCAACAACGATACCAAGAATTAAATTTAACAATTGGTCAACAAGAATCAAACTCAACAATGATACCAAGATTTTAATTTAATAACTGATCAATAAGGATCAAGTTCAATAACAACAAGCGAGAGCGGACGGAAACAAGAAAAAAGATTTAAATTAGAAATTATAATAAGATCCTCAAGGGGTCGTCCCAGGAATCTCTCAAGAATTTTTTGTGATTGAGTATCCTCTCTCATCCTAGTATCCTATATCCTATATTCTATAGCAGGCACGCAGTAGTACAACTAAGACGTCGCACTACCACAACATCGCACAACTTGCGAAGTCTGACCTGCATGGGCCACCACTAAAAATGTGTCACGACCCGCACCCGGTATAGGGGCACGAGAGCGTGGGTACATCCAGCCTACGCCGCAGCATCGACGGTAGAACGCTGTCTAGGTCAGGTTACTATCTAATCAATCTCTCACAAATATCTAACTCCATAAGGAGACACAGATATCACAATATAATATGAAATATACTCAATCACATAAGCTAAGGCACGATGAGATATCGAAGCAAGCAATAAAATACAAGACAAGTCTAAACGACAAAATAACCATACCTGCAAACAATAACATCCAATCTCCAAGTATACTGGAAAACAAGTCCTCTAGGTCATAGTCTGGAAAAAATATCCAGTCAGGATTGGAACAAAATACACCTCTAACAGCAGTTCCATGCATATTGACAAAAACTATAATACAGTGTAAAGAAATACAAGACAGATATGGATAACTGGCAATAAGAAATACTGACGAGCATGGATATACTAAAAATAGAAATACTGGAATAAATAGAATGCTGGAGCATGTCATCATCAATGTACATCTAGCAATGAAATAGAAATCCAAGTACACACAAGAACAATGAACTGGTATATAAATGTGTACAAGAACAACAACTAGAACATGTAGAGATGCTAGATCAATATACTAGAGATGCATGTCAATGATCCTCTAACCAAGTGTGTGAAACATTAGTATATCATGTGATCGGCTTGGGACTGATCAGGCTTGTTACATATGATTAGCTATGATTCATGTAGGGTCAGGCTAACCATCCGGATAGCTATGATGCGAGCAATAGTCAGGCTAATCACATGTAACAGGCTATGAGACATGTAATGGTCAGGCTGCACCGACGTGAGGTGTGGATGAGCTATGATGCATGTAAGGTTGGGTATGATCACATAAGCTACTAACATTTCCCTATTTCCCCAGCTAGCACGATGGATTCCAATCACGACTCCTCGTGACAGGTCTCAATGATGCCAACTCGTGTAAAGAACAGTGTCAGGGTCATGTACGCTATACAACATGAATTATAGAGATAATCAACATAGTGGAAACTGTCAGAGAATGTACTCGCCTGGGATCCTGCTGCTGGTATGAATCAGAGTCCAAGTCACAGTCCAAATAGCCTATGTATTATAATTTACCATATCAAAAGATAATTTATTTTAATTTATTTAATTCTGCAATAATTACTCAAAAATCCTATTTTAATCTTATTATTCTGATTTTCAGGTTAATTCCTAAATTTTGTCCAAAGGAACTGAATTTTATCAACTCGAGACTCATGGCACGCAAATCGAGGCGATCTGTTGACCAAAAAGTCAACCGACACAAACTCGAATTTCATGCATGATTTCCTGTAGATTTCAGCGTTAAAAATATGCTGGAATTTACGGCTCGTCCAAATTCAAATTCGTTTGAAAATTATGGCACATACAAGTTTCGTATCGTGCACCGATGGTTAAATTCTAACCTAGAAGTTCTACAGAATTAATAGTATGAAAATACATCGAATTAAATTCTAGGAAAACATATGTCAATGATCTCGACATTAGCTTTCCGAAACTTTAAACGGTTCATGATTTTGATTGCTGGTTCTCCCGGAATCGCGAAAACATCGAAACACGTCTATTTTCGGATATGCTGTACTCTACGAATTTTTCAGAATTTAATACTCATAATTTCATAAAAAAAATTAAATAATCAGAAATCTAACCTCAATATCGTTCTAACACAAAAAACTAGGCCTCTTTTGGAGTCCGAAGCTATGCACAATGGCTTCTGGAAGATGAAGGAAACCTAGATGGCAATTCTCCAAAATTCGGCTGAAAAAAAACCCTAAAAATAAATAACTAAACTAATATATATAGAGGAGAGAGAAAGCAGCTACGGCTCAGATCTTGACACGTGGCAGCCATCCAACGCTGCCCGCCCAAATCGGATGGTCACAGTTCGATGCGGCTCGGATCAGCTGAGTCCGAGTCGAACTCTGACTCGGCTCGGCTCGAGGTCGGCTCGGCTCGGCTCGGTTCGCACCCACCCCACAGTCACTGACAGGCGGGCCCGGCACTGTTTGCTGCGGGAGGCTGACAGGTGGGCCCCCTGTTTGCTGACTGGGCAGAATTAATTACTTTTTGGGTTTTCTTTTTCAGAAATTAGTTTTTAATTCAGTTTTCCCTAATTAACTCAAAATAAATGCTAAAAATAATCAGAAAATTTCCAAAAAAATTCTAGAAAATATATTTGATTATTTAGAACCTAAAATAAAAGTTTGGAATATTTTTAATTATATTTGACCCTAAAATAAATTCTTGAAAGTCCTAGAAAATTAGGGTTACTAGTTTTTAATTAACAAAAAATTATGAAAAAATCCCACTAGCCCCAAATTAACCTAAAAATAATATTTAAGCACGAATTTCAGGATACAGAGGTTACACATCTAACACACACACACACACAGTCACTGTCAACTCTCTGATACATTCAGTTAACACCACCATCAACACAATCACACACATTACAGTTAACTGATCACACACAGTCACCCATCTATAACTAATCACACACATGTATTTGATTAATAAATCATGAATAAATAAATATATATAAATATATAATCCTATTCATACATCTATAAAAGCATTTAAGCAAACACCTAGAGTATAGAACTAGAGTACCCATGATACGCACCCCATAGAATGCCAAAACCCCCCTAAATACTCCTTGTTAATCATTCCACATATTAAATACCTCTAAATATAATTATTACAACTAGTTATAATAGGAATAAAAGAAAATTAATACAAATCATCCAAAATGAGCCTCGTATCATAGTGTATCCCAAAATACCATGATACGGCCTACTCGTATCCATTTATGGACACGTATCTAGTCTCTCACCATCAATCTTAGCCTAACTAGACCAATTTGGCCTAATGGCAAACACTTGGTGTACCAATCTC
The DNA here is from genome assembly GCA_036927795.1 of Iris macrosiphon. Taxonomy (NCBI): domain Eukaryota; kingdom Viridiplantae; phylum Streptophyta; class Magnoliopsida; order Asparagales; family Iridaceae; genus Iris; species Iris macrosiphon. The sequence goes on along the minus strand of JAYESA010000019.1, from coordinate 133,987,656 downwards.
AGATTTTTTTCAAATTGGGTACAAAAATCTATGTAGAAGTCACAATACACATCAATTGAGCCTATAACTTCTTTTTATAAATAGCCCTATGCCATGGAAGGGCTTCTAATGGCCAAATGCATGATTTGGAACCTAAAATGAAGATGGATTCAGAATTGTACCTATTGGGAGATGGATTTCCAATGAATTGTTCCCATAGACACGATTCATATATAATCTCCTTGCCAAAGCTCCTTCTCCTAGTGCTTCTTGCAACTCCAAGCTCCAAGCTCCAATGCTCCTTGAGTGATGGGAATGAGAGGAAATATGAATGAATTGAGAAGGATTGATGGAGGAATAAAGTGAATTGGGGATCTAGAAATTTGGGGATCTCAAAATGAGTACAAATAGAGAGAGAGAGAGAGAGAGAGAGAGAATAGCCCCTCTATAGTGGCCGACCCCTTTCACCCTCTCCAAGTCACCATCAAATGTCTAAGTTGCCCCTACATGAAGAATTATGAAAAATAATTAAGGATGGCTATTTTGGAAAGTTTCTACACTAATGCAAATTAATCTAATCCTCCTAATTAATTAGAGGGAATGGGTATAATAGGCCTAGTCCATGTTGGGCTCAATAAATTGTCATGACAAGTCTAATTGGGTCACTAGTGTCAAGTCTATTTAATAGGATAGCCTACTACTACAAATAAATAATACAAAGCACCAAATAATTATATAGCACACTAAGTAATATTTAATTCCTAAAAATAAAATAACTATGCCAAATTACTAAGTTATCCCTATTTGGAAAAGTGAGGGTGACACAAAGGCTAGTGTAGTGCTCAAAATAGCAACGATAAAGGGTACCAAAAGATAAATAAAGAAATATGAGTTTTTAATCATATATAATTAACCCTAATTAGAAACGAATTAATCTAAGCAACGTAAAAATTCTAGTGGGTCTTACAAAAAGAGAGTGTATAACGTTAAAATTTTAAAGAGGAAAAAAACTCCTATGATGGAAAGCTTACAACGGCTATAAGAGCTATGTGTATAACTGTCTGATTCTTACTTTAACAGGGCACACGTGTTGCATGTACAACATATATATTTTTTCTTTCGATGGTAAATTTGCTAAAATA